>JAPTYR010000002.1:23978678-23988975 GCA_029814505.1 Siphamia roseigaster | reverse complement strand
ACTTTTCGACTCGCAAACACATTTGACCAGGAAGTAAACGCACCTGAACTTGAAAGCAAAACATTTTGATCCGCAACAGATTCAGAGGTGCAAAACTTTTAGACTTGCAAACATAAATTCTGTAATAACAAAAAGAAAATTGGAGCACAATACATTTTTAGGACCAAAAATTTTAAACTTAATTTTTTGTTTTCAAAGCTGTGTTTTTTGTGTGGACATTTTTTTTTATATGTTTGAATGGTATTGGAACAAACATAATCCCATAGTTTCTTGTAGTTCCAAACAAAAGAAGAAAACAACCAAACCAGTTCTTCAGAAAATTTCCATATTAAACAATCTACCACTGCACTGTCTCACTTTACTGACATTCAGCTCATTTAAGAATAAACTAAGAAAAAATAAATTACTAATATTAAAAAAATATTAGTTCACAGGAATTTAAACCAATTTCATCTGATTTGTATGCCTCCTCTCATGAAAGATGGTGCTGTCCACCATAGTTTGCAGCTAACATTGTTTTCCTTCAATGTGGACACCACAGAAAATCATTAAGTACTACAATGTGAGAAGAAAACAACATATATTCATTGTTGCATTTTATGCACACCATCAGAGAAACAAATATATGTTTACATAAAATCCATTATGGACTTTGCGATTTTAATTTAACCAGAATTTGCAATAATTATTTGTTTTAGTTTTTATGTAATCCAGAATTAATGGTAATACATTATATATTTCTTACGTACTATAAAAGCTGAAAATAATGACCATTGGGATCTCTATATCTTACTCTATGTCAAGCAAATGATGCCTCATCTTAGACTGGCACACAGACACACACACACTCATATACAGCATCCCCTTCCATCATCTAATCTCCCCCTGCACTGTCAGTGGCTTGACATTTCTCCCAGGAGAGTGAGCTTGGCAAGCCTGTTCCGACCGACAGTCAGACAGACAGGTAGGGTTATTAAATATGTATTGCAGTATAGTGATAGGACACCGGGGGCCATTAGCCATTATAAATATATAATTTGGCTCACCCACATATTTCGGCCTCCTGGACAAATAGCATCCCAGCATAGAAGCCTTGTGATTAGCATCCCGATGCTAAAATGCATCTCAATTATACTGAGTGTCATGGCTCATTTACAAAAGAAGAGGTCGAGAAGGACTGGACCAATGCATAAATGGATAAATAAATAAGTTTGAGCACAGAGGATGGCGGAGAAGCGAGAGAGAGGAGGGGCACCGTGTTGTTGACCAACAACATGTACGTTTGCTGATAGATTAAATGTGAACTGGTTTTAAACATGTATCCCTTTTTGACAGTTTAATAGCAAAACAAAGCTAATAGGTATCTTGCTTCCAACTCTTACTTTTTTCACTCTCCAAAAGGTATTGTGTTTTCTTTCAGCACACCCGTCCACCTATAGTCTATTTTTTATCTGTCTCAAATCCCTTGTTAGCTCTCTTTTTAAACCTTTGCCAAGCGTTTTCCCCTTTACATTCCCCAGTCATCCATCTTTCCCGGCCGTATACCAACACAGCCCAAGTCCCTGCTTTACTAATCGTCATGTCATCCTTCTTTCTTAATAGCATTTGTTTGATTTTTCATTCCTCGAGTGTCTCTCACGTTTGTGACTTTCCTCTCTATTATTGTTTTTCACTCTCATTCTCCCTGATGCTGTCTGAAATTTTGCATAAAAATGACATTTCTTAGGAGACATTTCAAAAACATCACCTTTGAAAAATGGAAAACACAAAGATTGCCTTTCGTGTACTGAACACAGTCTGACAATAAGGTGCTCATTTCAGTTTCCTTTCCTCTTCAGTGGTTGCAGGTCAGTCATCTGTTTGTTGCACATTGACTGACAGCTCATAGGTCTTTGTTTCCCATAACAGATATCAAGCATTTTGGAATAGCCATAGTATTCGCTCCCTTTTTTTGCTTGTATCTCCACCACTGGCTCTCATGTTTCTTTAAACTCTTTCGTCTTTCTCTCCCTCCTATAGCATGTTGACAGCTAGCCAGTGGGTTGAACCTGTCGTCTTGGTCCCCGAGAAATCAATCATATGGGCAAAGATCAATACAAAGGCCAGAATTCCAGACTAGCTACTGACTTTTCTGGCAGGGCCTGACTGATGGGTGGACCTGAGACACTATGCAAAAACAACACACCAGGTAGTGCACATATCCATTAAGCATGCACCACAGCACAAACACTGAAATGCAATCACCCAGATATAATGTCATCAGTCACACTGAAACAAATACACACACTTGTGTTTGCAGGTTGTGTGTGACAATTCATTCATGCACACATGGACCATAGCATGATGTGGTGGTGCATCTGTGTAGTCTGTCTAACACAAGCCAGACATATCCCCTCACTCTGCACAGTGTCTGTCTGAAGCCCAATTTTGTCCATCACAGCCACTCACAGTTTACATCCAATTGTTCGGTTTGCACTGCAGAGGGCCGATTACAGCTCCTCTTATCGAGTCTGCATTATACAGAAGCACAACTTTGGCCCCATCCATTCATCACAGTGAGGTCCTCTGCAGGGGGAAACTACCACTTATCAGACCACTACAAGCAAATTAGACAAAAATAACAGGACTAAACAGAGTTAGGGGGAGACCAGACCAGTGCAGAGTTGGTGATCAATGATGTGTGATGTACTTCAAGATACAACACAGATGAAATCATGTGCCAAAAGCAAATGTATCAAATTTAATAGAAAACTGTTTATAAGAAGAGTAGACATGGTGTGAAAAGCGACCCATTAATGACAAAACTACATTGTTTTGGAAACACTTCCTGACTTATCTGCTTCAAAGATTTGGCAATATTACCTCATGTTCTTTGGCAAATAGCAGTTCCTTGTGACATTAATATGGATTTTACTTATATTTTTCTATATTCAGTGCCAAAACTTACTGATGCATGAAATGTGTACTCATTCTTTTCTCACAGTGCAGTTTATGGACATTTTCACTCTGGGTGGGGAGGAATATCATTTCTACAAAGAAAAAGAAAATAAAAGCATACTGCTACCTATGAGCTTTTTAAAAAAATAATCTGCTTGAGGTGAATTTATTGTTGTCTCAAGTCCGCTTGCTTGTATCAAGAGTTACAGACAGTAATATTTAGCAGGAAAACAGATCAACAGGTGCCACTTGCACTGATTGTAATGACATGGTATGTGACTAGGGTGTACTGCACTGATTGTAATGTCAGCAGAGGTGAACATACAGTAGCATCACATATTATCCCTCTATATAAAAAGAAAATAGAAACAATTGTTTGGCAAAACAAAAACAAACATCCATGTATTCTTCAATTATACTATATGATGACAGAATAATGATACTACCTTGACGCATAAAAACCCAAACAGCCACTACTGACCAAAAGCATCTACTGATCTAAAAATAATTAATATCTGTTGATCCACTAATTCTAATAACTGATGTAGAATGCAGTGTGTCATATTTTCATGGTCATCAGATATGACCCATTTGAATGTTCAACATGGAAACACTGTTAGCTTCTACAGCTGTAATTTAGCAGTAATAAATGACAGTGGCTGGAGGTGCTTGGTTTATGTTCAGTTAATAATATATTTTACTGAAAAGGTCACTTTTTCTTCAGTTTTCTCCTTTTTTTTAAATTTAATAACCTTTGAATATATTCTGAAATTTAATGAACATTTACATGATCTGTAAATTAAATATGGGAAAATACATTATTCACACTGAAAAAACTCAAAATACAGAGGATAATATTCCAATAAATGGTGTAAAATAATTTAAGAAAGGTTAAGTACAGAGAAAAATTAATTAGGGAACAGCCACAAAGGCAGCACTGGGTGTTCATGGGTAAAGGTAGGTTAATTATTCATTTTTACCCAATATAAACTTTAGTAATTACTGTTAGATATGGCGAAGACTCTCAAAGCAATGGTATAGCGATTATGTACCGTGCGTACCCTGAATTAAATCAACTAAAACATTAATGCCTGAACACTACTCCATTTGAATGATGCTTTTATCTGGACTGCTTTACCGGATTGTCCCGAAGGAAATGCAACATTACCCCTGAGGCATTAGTACCACACTTTATTGGTAATAAAGCACAGTGGGGAACAGCTGCCTGATTTTTTTATTTTTTTTTTGCTGGGCTAGAATTATTCAGTGTATAATGGACCTTTTAATATAATCTCAACCTTTCAGTGAGAAGCAACTAATGCTCTGTGAGATTCTAAATAAAATGGGCTTGCGGTCACTCTGGGACATTTGAATGGATCCTTATAGCGCCCCCTGTCGGAAAGTGGCTCAGTGCGGAGTCTGTAACCGGAGACAGTTACGCACCTTGTCTCTGGAAGAGCTGGCTGCTGACAATTTCAGTCATCGATGCCACCTTCTGTTTCTGAAGTGTCTCCGGAGGGATGCAAGAATAAAAATCATGCAGCAACTGACTGTAGAGAGGGAAACAAGATAGTGAATATTAATGGGTGAAATCATAATAGCGGCAAAGCAGCAATGATTCATTTATATTTTTTAAACAGTGGAATACATATGACTTTAAATACCAAAAACTATATTTACAAATGTGTTTGGAAAAGGATTGTGACTGCAATTATAAAACCGCTCCCATCGTGTACATGATTAATAAAAGATTAGAAACTCAACCGTGTTTTTTGACATAAGCATCCATAAAAACAACAATTAGCGTTCCTCGTATCAGGGTACAGCACCAAAATGAGTAAAGCACTGTATGTACCATGGAAACAAATGAACAAATGAGATAAAGCCTAAACACTTGCTAATGAAGACACAGGTTTGAGTCATCCTCTGCCCCAAATTCAATTTTAGAATAATTAAACTGGCTGGTTGCAAGCCCTGAAGCTACTTAGAGAGATTGAATGCTTTGAGCATAGCAACCCCTATGTCTTTATTTTTCGCCTGTCTCCCACTTTGTTTCTGTCTCCTTAAATTATTCTATACAGGCTGCAGTGGCACTTTCAATAATTGTATAAAGGAATAGAATTCTCCACCTCTGCTCCCAAACTCAAAAGTTAACCAACAAATAGTGTGACATTTAACGTGCATAAACTAGCTTGATGACATGCTGGGACACAGTGACACAAAGCAAACTTATCAGACCCATTAATAATCTAAAGTGAATCTAATTAGAGCCCAAAATGTCAGTCTATACCCTATTGACAAACAAAGGACACAGAGCAGACACCAACAAGCTTAACTGACAGTGCATATACTTGCCTGTCTGCACATATCACACTTCAGGTGAGACTACAAGGAGTATCGGTGTGACCATTGAAAAGATGAGACAAAGCTTTGATGTCCACCTGACGCACTGTGATTGGAATTCACACAGCTTGGTTTTGGAAACTTTGCCTCGGGCACTTCTGATCAAGAATGCAATGGGGACCTTGCTTTTAACTTCAGATGGCTCTGTATAGTTGTGTGTGTTTCTTTAGTTGTGTGTAATGAAATGCAGAAGAAAGACAATAAAGTTGGGTGAAGCTGCATGTTAGGCAGAGTAAGGCAGCCTGAAAGTGCCAGTATGTGTGCTGACTTTTAACTTAGTGTCCCTCATTACCTTTCTGCTTGTGTGTTTGTATTTGAGTTTCAGCAGGGCAGGTGTTAGAGGTTGCACCTTTGTGACACTGTGTTGACATGTACCCTCATGAGGGACAGATTTGGCAGATGTGAATAACCCACAGACACACAAGTCACAGACAGGTGAGGAGAGAAATGACAAGAATAAAGGTGTTTGAAATTGGATGTGAAGAGTCAAGAGAACTTTAAGTACTTTTTTTTTTTTCTGTGAAGTAAAATTGTCAGGACAAGAGAATGTATCGTCGCAATTTGTAAGGATAAACAAACTGTCTGAAAGGTCTCGATTGGAAAGAAAGTGAAGTGAGTGCACGGGGGTCATTTCCTGGGTTAAATAAGTATTGTGAAAGAGCTTTAGGGTCAAAGAGAGGTTAAACAAGCCACTCAAGCTGTTTGTTCCCACTGTAGATGGAGAGCAAAGGTAAGAGAAGAGCTTCAAATGGCTTTTGTTTGAAATTGTCGGTCCACTCGGGGGCACGTAGAGGAGCTGTAAAGTGTATTTGAGTGGGTGTCCTTGTGTATATGCCAGTTTGATGAGATTTTTATCACCTGATAAAGAAGAAAAGGTTCACCCAGGATGAAGTGTGTGGGGGACGGTAGATTGGGGGTCACAACAAAGCACAGTAGAAAACTGCCGTGAAAGCTGCCGTAAATCCTATGTGTACGAGACATGTGTGGTGGGGGTGAGTGGGTGGGATTAACGGTAAGCTCACCTGAGGAGTTTGCCATCAAAAACTTTCTCAACATCATGAAGGACAGTTGGCAGGTATTTCAGAGCTGCGACCTGGTGACACATATCACAAATAAATTAAACTCTTAAGTCCTGCGGTAGATGTTGGTGAATTTAAGGTGACTTTGGAATGGGACTTCATTGCGAGTGTTAAACGATATATTATTTTTCACAGGATGCTTCCTTACATTTTTGGAACTTTGTCAATTTATATGTCTCTTTGTAGTGAGGAAGACACTGAGCAGTAAAATATAAACATAGAAGAATCAAAAGTTCACATTAAAGAACTAGAAGAAAAGCACTCGGCAGACAGCGCCAAGCAGCTCAGTTCCCCCCATATTGGGATTTCCACCTAAAGTAACAGTCCTACAATTATTTTGTCTCTATTTTTAGATTCCTTGACCATGAAAATGTACCTCTAGCAAGTGGATTCATGTTGATGTCATTATTACCTTCGCCAAGGAGGTTATGTTTTTGGTTGTCTAAATCGACAACCTTCTTACGTGGTTCGGTTAAGAATTGGTTTTCTTGTTTGTATATCACAAATACCTTTTTCTCAGAAACTATGAACTTGATCGTCACCAAATTTTGGGATCAGATAGAGCATTGTCTAAGTACGAAGCGTATTGATTTTCATGAATCTAGGTCAAAGGTCAAGGTCAAGGTCACGAAAAAAACTAAAAATCTTTAAAATCGCTCTAAGTTCATCAAAATTCGTCGTAGAAACTCGCGGTTTAGTGCAAAATGTAGCTGAGAGATTTCTACATCGAATAGGCTACACCCGTCATGACCGGAAGTTGATAAATCGTCATGGTCAATTGTAACCATCTTTTATATGGATTCGATTTCGACAACCACTCGCTCTACGAGTGATCTTTATTTGTTTGTTGGTTTGTTGGCTTGTTTGTTTGTGTGTTTTTTAACACCTACAAGGCGTTGATTACTTTCAGTGCTGGATATGAATGATTGTCTTTCTCACTGCCAACGCAACTCTTCACATTAACATTTTGTGCTGATAAATGCATCCAGTGTGTCATTTTCCAAACAAGATTGTTGACACACATCCCCAGTGTAATAGCTTTTGAGTGTCCTCTCTGTCAGTGCGCACCATTGATAAGAGGCTGCATGTTCTGTCTGTCAGTCACTCAGTCAGTTAGGAGAAAGCTGGTTGCGTCAGATCATAATTTAGCTGTTAGTTCATCAGCTGAAGGGATATCACATCATTTCATCATATTCTTTCATCAGTCAGACAGTCTTTTAGGTCCATTGCTGCTGTTGAGGATTCACCCCAAGAACCACAGTGATCCAGAGGGGCATGTACTGAATCAAAGCTCAAAAGCATCAACCAGATCAAGTGCATATTCTCCTCATTCATATGGAAAGATCTATCAAAGGTACAGTAAAAATTTTATTCAAGTCAGTCTCATGAGGGTGAAAGCTGCATTAATAAGACTAGCACAGACATTATTTGATTTCACACACGTGCACACACAAGCTAGTAAATAAAATTTGTTTGGTGTGAATAGGCAAATTGACAAGATGTGTGTTTCTGTGTCCCAGCAGAGACTGAGCTGAAGTCATTGAGCTGGGTTAGCAGGTAAATATGTAAGTCAATGTTCGTCTGGTGGTTAGGGAGCACAGGAGTCATACCCAGAATTGTCACCAGCTGCCACAGATAGCACTGCATTTAAATTCATGGAGACAGACTCTGTCATGAATATGACAATGCATGGATGAGATGCTCAGGCATGCGCAAGCACATCAACAAACACAGTTAACACAAAGATACACAATATGTTCTCATAAACATGCACATCAGAACAACCTCCTACTTGCCTCCCAGTGGTCGGGATGTAAATGCATTAAGAACTCAGTGTGTGACGTGAGGCAGAGGGGGAAGAGTGCCAGCTGACACAGGTGGCACAGAGCAGTGATACAACTTATTACAGCCAATACAAAACCCCCACTGAGGAAGCTGCTAAGAAAACAAATATGAGCTGCACACTGGCACGGGAAAGCAAAGACAGGAGGCGGAGATGGGTTTGAAGAAGGGAAGAAAGGAAGCAGGGCAGGTTTGTGGACGGAATGAGGAGAGCTAAACATAAAGTATAAAGAGCAGAAGAAAGGGGTGGAGGAAAGCAAGAAAAATGTGTGTGTATGTGTGATAAGAGAGGCAGTTTGGCTCGAGTTGAAGGGGTGTGTTGGATAAGGACTGTCTCCCGTGCCAGTTTTAAAGGTTGCCCAGCATCACTATTTATCTCACCTGCATCCCAATGATGGCACAGGCTCAAACACACACACACACACACACACACACACACACACACACACACATATAAAATGCCTTCACACACAGGCACGCACACTACAAAGGCCCCTTAGCAGAAAAAGCAAGCATGTGTATTTGTATGAGAAAGACTTATTGGGCTCCACTGCACCTGTGGCAGGTCTCCAGTATTCAGAGGTAGATAAATGGTCTACTCTTTTAGGTTGGCCAGCAATCTGACCACGTCGCTGTTTATGAGAGAAAGGGGGAGAAAAAAACTGCGAGCGAGAGAGAGAGAGAGAGAGAGATAGAGAGAGAGAGAGTGAGAGTGAGGGAGACTGAGAAAAAGATGAGAGATATCAGGGAGGTAAAGAGTGAGCAAGAGGAGGAGGATGAATAGAAAAATACGCAAGGAACGATTTGTAACATGACTATCTTTATTAATCTCTCCTTATGCACTTCAGTACTGCAGGGGAGGGAGGAGCAAAGATCAGTGGGAAGGATTGGAAGAGAAAAGAAACTGAGGGTTAAGTCAGACATCAGTTTAATGCACATAAAACAAGCATAAGTGCAACCGCTGCAGCAAATGATACAGTGTATTTAGAATTTTAGCCTGCAACCTTTACATTATGACACAAGTCGGGCAATATTCCATAGGCAATATTTTGTATTCTCGCAATATTCTATTAAGAAGGCTGAAAGGAAATAGAACTTACGAACCTTTTTGTGACTATGTATCTAAGCTTTAGATCAGTTTTTTTCATCGTGGGGTCAGGATCCCATGTGGGGTCACCCCAAATTCAAATAGGGTCATCTGAAAGGTCTAGAAGTAATTGATAAATAAAAAAAATAGCCCAAAAAAATTACTATTGAAAAATATATGGTGAGTTGAGAAGAGACGGTCACAATCCATAAAAGACATGACAAACTGAACCTGAAGCAATGCGATACTGTTTATCTGTTCAGTGTTCATTGTCGTTGGTTTCAAATGCTGCAGCTCTTTCATATTTCATAGTTTGAGTTTTTGTTTGTTCAGTATTAATTATCAGGCTTGTAAATACAAGCTGGACGGACTGTACATATCCTGACCAAGGAAAATAAAACTCTCATCGTGTGTAGTAATCTACACCTGGATTTTCTACCTCTGTCCATATTAATAAACATTATTTAAACTAAATGTCTTCTAAAATTAATGTTTATTTGCAATATAGTATTGCAAATGATTTGATCAAAAAACAAATTAATGTTAGCAAAATAAATATCTGGGGTTGCCAGAAATGTGTGATGTGAAAATGGGGTCAGAAGCCAAAACAGGTTGTGAACCGCTGCTTTAGATACTAATCTATGACAAGGCATTTTGATTATAAATATAAGGGAAGATAAAGATTGTGATGAAGGTCTTTCCACAGCGTAATGGAAACAAAAACAGAAGTGCAAAATGTTCCACGCCAATGGCAGTGCCAGTTATAACTGTTGTAATTTATGATCAGTTAAAAATATATACTGAATACATTGATGTAAAGGGTCATTCAACAGAAACATTGATGGATTCAATATCACCTGCAGCTGCAGCCTCACATGGAGTATGTCCCTAGTCTCTCTGATCCTGATCCTTTTTACCTCCGCCAAGGAGGTTATGTTTTTGCCAGCGT
>JAPTYR010000002.1:23968392-23978578 GCA_029814505.1 Siphamia roseigaster | reverse complement strand
ATCGTCATCGTCAATTGTAACCATCTTTTATATGGATTCGATTTCGACAACCACTCGCTCTACGAGCGATTTTTATTCTGGGTGTTTGTGTGTTTGTTTGCAAAATAACTCAAAAACTAATGAACAGATTTTGCTGAAATTTTCAGGGAATGTTGAAGATGGTCAAAGGAACTAATTATTCGATTTTAGTGATGATCCGGAAGAAAACCGCCATTATCCAAAAAGAGTATTGTGTGGAAAAACTACTGAAGTAATAATGGTATCAACATGAATCCACTTTCTAGAGGTACATTTTCATGGTCAAGGAATCTAAAGATGGAGACAGAATAACTGTAGGACTGTTATTTTATGTGTAAATCCAATTATGGGGGGAACAAGCTTTGTGACAGAGGTCTGCATTCTCTGTATGCGTTTGTACTAGTTTCTATTCACAATATTGTCTTTATCAATAATGGTGTTTTGTTGTTTTTTTTCCTCCGGATCGTCACCAAAATTTCAGCAAAATCTGTTCATTAGATTTTGAGTTATTTTGCATACAAACACACGAATACACACAAATGGTGGCAAAAACATAACCTCCTTGGCAAAGGTAATTCGAATTAAGAAAAGATGAGACTATGCAAAGTCACACAAAAAAACCATAAATATGCAAAGCAGATAAGTATTCAAATGAGCAAAATGTGGTGAGGAATATTACATGGTAAAGTATGCGTGTGGGCGAGAGCATGATTACCCTGTTCAACAAAGTGGTGGTGTAATCGGTTTTCATCAGGTTGTTGATGGACTCAAAAAGTCTCCGGAGCGAGTCTTCAAATTCTTCCTGCTCCTTCCCCTCATACAGCCTACAATGGTAGAAGAAAATTAGTGGAACTGTATCATGGAAAACAAAGGAAGCAAAGTAAGAGACAGCATTAGATGGCGTGACGTGATCAGGAAAGGTGAAAAAGGGCAGAGATGAGGAGAGGGAAAAACTACTGATGAGGAATTTTCAAACATAAAAGAAAACAACAGGAAACAGAGAAATATTAGGGTGAACGAAGCTTATTATCTCAAACAGATTAATTTATATTTTTTTGACAAAAAATGTTTCTATAAATTCTTGAGTAGACAACATACAAACTGGATACATTTCACCTTAGCTTCCCTTCCAGTTGTTTTCACCACCTGTTCCAGCTCGTTTGAACATGTTTCTGAATGATGAGGTATTATTCTTCTATAGGCCAGTTTGAGGACACAACTGAAATATAATGGGAATAATGTGTTTCCCTTTCATACAGTATGTTGTTAACAAGGCCTGTTTTTCACGGACAAATTAGGTTGCATCAGTCTTTCAGATGCTTTCAACTACATTCCTACATTTGAAAGTATGCATTGGTTTATCAAATGCAATAATTAGGTCTACATTGGGTATGCATTATGTACCCCATAAGAAAACACCCTTGAAAGTGTTTCCTTTTACCTTTTCCTTTTCCTTAATGCAAAAGCCTTTCTACATAACTAGACCTTTCTATCCCTTTTTGCCCTATTCTCTGCATTATTCTGTGGCGGTTGTTTTTCATCACAGTTTAAATTGATTCAAGGTTACTAATAATAATGCTTTCCAACTCGTGAAAAACCCAACTTGAAAGGAAGTCGAAAACCTGAACTCTTTATTCTTTACATTCCATCTGATATATTGGTTCAGGTTTTTCCACAGTGTTTTTTTCAAAATGGTTAAAACTCTTCAGCTAACATTTCATTAGCTCCGCCGTGGAGGTTATGTTTTTGCCGGCGTTTGTGTGTTTGTTTGCAAAATAACTCAAAAACAAACGGATTTTGCTGAAATTTTCAGGGAATGTTTAAGATGGTCAAAGGAACAAAGGCTTCGATTTTGGTGATGATCCGAAAACTGCCATTATCAAAAAAGACAATTTTGTGAATAACTACTGAACTTAATAATGATATCAATATAAATCCACTTTCTAGAGGTACATTTTCATGGTCAAGTAATCTAAAGATGGAGACAAAATAATTGTCTATTATTTTAGGTTTAAATCCCAATATGGGGGGAATGAGCTGTTTGGTGGAGGTCTGTGCTCTCCCGAGTGCTTTTTTTTTCTAGTTGTTCATGTTTAACAGGGCACAAAAAGTGTTATACTAAAGTTTCCAAGTTATGCCAGTGCACTCTATTAAATAAAACATGGTGATGATCAAAGCAATGCACTTATGTTGACAAGTTTAAATTAATCTGATAACAACAGACTGCCATGATAACAGGAAACATCCTCTGACTGAAAAACTGGGTTATTTTTTGTTGCTGGTATTCACATCACATACACACTTGTTCCTCTAGCGTCTCTTCAGCGTCTCCCTACTTTCTCCACCCCAAGCAAACTTTTCTCACATCCATCTCTCCGCCCCTTTACTTTCTCTGTCTCCCTTATTATCTCTTTGTGATTCAGTGGAGCTGTGCAGTTGTTAATTACAATAGAAGTTATGAGTGCTGGAGGGAAGGATTAGCATGTGGCACACAGCAAATTTAGCATGTGGGGGGAGGGATTAGGCAGTAGCACACAGAGGTATTATCAGTGGGGTCTTGACAGAGTACAGTTATGATTCCAGGCCTGTATTGTCCTGCTTAATCCACAAACCCACCCATGTGGATGGGTGTGTACATGGGAAGTGGCAGAGGTTGTGATGTGTTCGGGTCAGCCTTGGTGTGATAATAACCAGGTTGGGCACTCACACCACATCCATACACTGTACTATTAGAGCTGTGTCCCATACTTAGAACAGGACATCATGTCAAGTCTGAAAACCAAAGCTATAATCCAATGTAGATTATGTAATGATGTATGTTAAACTAAGAAATGGTAACACAGAGAGAGAGAGAGATGAACAAAATACAATAAGCAGGGGGAGGGCAGAGTGAGCATCACTGACATAAACCCTGAGCCGAGGAGGAAGTGGGAGGGAAAGCATATAAATGTAACTCCAAGAAAAATAACAAAATAGCACACAAAATGTTCAAAATAATGAAATCTTGTCTGAGCAAATGAGTACCAAGTATCATTTTGTTAAAATTACAGTCTCCTAGACAAATCTGAGAACTGTTCAGTGAGATACAAGTGATAGAAATTTGAATGTCACATATTTTGCGAGACACAGAGAAGAAAGTGGGGGGCAGACTCGTACAATGAAATGTGTGACACATAATTAGCATGATATTTGTTTCATATTATTTGTGTAGTTTATTCATGCAGACAATTTAAGAACTACTGTTGAGTAGATCTTCCCAGACCCACTGTTATTGCATCACCAGTTGGCAGAGTAACAAGCAAAACAATGCTTTGATACATTAATTCATTTTTCCTAATTAAATAGAAGAACATTCTCTTCCTGTTGTTATTCTGGGGGATGGAGTAGGATATGTAGAGCTGACAACAGGGTGAGACATGAAAAGGAAGGTTTTTTTTATTTATTTAAAAATCCTACAGATTTTATGTACAAATGTTATAAGACGGTTAGAAACTTGACATCGCTTTCAGTAAACTTCATTATTACTGTGATGTTTAGTCTTCTTATGTTAAAGGAAAACTATTTCATATAGACTTTAAATGTATATTTTGCTGTGTTAAATAACAGTTTCTAATCTCAACAATTAATTTTCCTGGTTAAATAAAGGTTAGTAACATGATAGATGTAGATGCTCAAATAATTATTATTATTTACTTTTGTAACTTTATTTCCAAGGGATTTTTGACAACACCTGTTTTAGGTTTTTTGGTGTTTTTATGAAATTTGAGATGATAACCCAATAGTTTTGTGGTATCTGATGGAAGGAATACAATTTATCACCTGATACATAGTCTTATTATCATAAGAAATCATCTCAGAAAAGTACGAGATAAAATTAAATGAATAAGATAACAAAAAGAATTAAATTAATCCAAAACTGTGATAACAAGAAAAGATTAGAAAAGATTATATAATCAAGAAAGGTGACTGATGTATTTATATTAAAATTCTTATCACATTAAAGTGGAAAAAATATTACTTTAGTGAAGGCAAATATAATGTGATTTTTTTTGGGATGGGGGAGAGAAAATAAAAGGTGATTTGAAGATGTTGAGGGATGGAAGGAAGCAGGACAAGAAGAGGGCAACACAAAGGAGAAATAGAGAACATAGCAGGTGCTCGAGGGAAGAAAAAAGAAATGGACACAACTGATGAACTAGACTACAGGTAATAAAAGTTACAGGCCGTGAAGGACGGACAGAAGGTGACATAAAGTGCAAAATCCAGTACAAGATGTCTTACATACCTTTTTGAAGTAAACATCACACAATGCTAATTAACTTTGCATGAAAATAAAGACAGTTTGACAAGCTAATAAATCTTCAATGGTGCCTGTTAAACTATTAATGATGGTCAGACTTGATGATCATGGAGCCTCCCACATGCACCTACAGCACTAGTGGCTGCCTTGAATATTTGATTATCTGTTTATATGACAAGGCCAAGGGAGGAATGTGAAATCTTTCACGGCAGAGGAAGCTGAAGTTGTCTGCTGCAAGCAGTTGNNNNAAAATGGGGGGGGGGGGGAGAGAATGAGAGGTAGAGTGAGATTTATCTGTTGAAAGACACCCAGGGGAGGCTGGTGACTGGAGCACAGTCAATTCAGGAGCAGCAAAGCGATAATGTGATGCACACACATACATGCACATGCACCTATTCACATTTGATACATGCACATATGCTGAGGCATATGCACAAGACATATGCCTCTGTATGACAGGTGATACACATGCACATACTATATTGTAGAGTGGGTATGCACATCAGCATGGGCATCGCCAAAATCACAAATCTACTCAATCTAAAACTAAATCAACAAACACACCCACAACATCAGTAAACAAACTCACCAATTAACACAAGATGCCAATGCCTTCTATAAGATTAAAAAGACAGACTTTCAACAGACTTTGAATAATAAATAGCTACATACACACAAAAAGATTCTCTCTCAGTCCAGTTTGACAAACACAATACATATACAATAGTGTCTTACTTACATACTGAAATACGTATACACAAAAGTATAGAAATCCTCGTCACCCCCAGACAAGATCCATAATACAATTATAGATCAAGTTTTTGATCTGTCAGCATCAACGTGTGCGCTGCAGTTATAAATGGTGTTTATACTTATCGTATGGTGCAGCTCCTGGCTCTGCACCAGGGGTGTCATAAGTCTCTTCTGCTGGAACTTTCGTCTGCCTGCTGTTTCACTGGCTGCCCATTCAGCAGCCCTGCCCTGTCATTAGCTCTCATTCCAACACTGCACTTCATCATCAATGCTTATTAGCAACATTAGTGCTGTAATCAGCAGCCTTTTCTCACGAGGCTGTCAAAAACGATTACTCTGGCAGTTTGGTGTCACCGGGCACTGAATGCATGGCTTCTGTGTTGTAGTCTTTGTTTGAATCAGTATGGGATTAAAAGACATGACAAGTAATTATCATGAAGCGCAGTCCACAAAGAACTACACAAACACTCACTGGGAGTAGAGCATGCGTGAGCGAACGATGAACTTGAAGATGTACTCAAGGGCTTTGAGGGTTCGGAGGATGGGTTCACACTGTTCCCCACGGCTAGACACATCCAGATACCTCTTCAACACTGACATCAGCTTCCTGGTTCAAAGATGATATGGAGAAGAGAACACAATTAAGAGAAAAACAGAGCCAAGAAAAAAGGAAGAAAAAAAGACAACAAGAATGAAATGAAATGTAATTCTGTGCAAGTTTTTTCTGATATTCCACAGGTTAAAAAGTTAATTAGCAACTCCATTTTTCACTTCCGTAGAGCAGAGAGACTAAGTGCAACAGAGAGCGAAAGAATGATAGAGGAAGACTGGCAGAGGTGGAGGTGGAAAATGGCAAAATAGTATTTCACACCTCAACAGATGTACCTTTCACACACCACAGACACTTTTATTTGCCCACAGATGAATGGCAAAATCTTTCTCCAACACATGTACACCCCAAAGGTGTGACATATATATCCTGGTGTGTCAAATCAATTTGAGCAATCTGTGGATGGTGCAGGGTTCAGTGTGGGTTTATGACCTACATGCATATGTTTGCAAATGTCATGTCCATGTTCAATCTCTCTCTGCACTACTTTATGTCATACATTGTTAAAATATGCCACATATAACAGTACACCTACAGAGAATCCATAACCATTTAATTTCTGTGAAATAGAAAGCTGGATTACTAACTGGTTTAAAACAATCCAATCCCCTTAAACAATAACAATTTTCAAAATTGCCATTCTAATTAAGTTTTACTGTCATCACAATGCCATTGAATACACAGGGTAACATTATTACTATTCAGTCTTCCCTAGTTTTGTTGTTGTGCATGGCTAAAAGGCAAGCATGGGAGCATTTAGCCTTTTTTAGCAGCAAAAGATTGGGAGTTTAAAATGTAGTGGGAGGGAGTTAGAGGGTTTTACATAACTGCCTCCAGGCTGACAGGCGCTAAGCTCCAGTGACCCTCTTAAAGAGGGTGAACACCAACACACTGGCAGGGGATGCATGAAGAGATGAGGGACAGACACATGAAGACAGAGATGAACAAAGAGCAAAGGGAGAAATAGCTAAAAGAGCAGAGTGGAGTGATGTGGAGGAAATGTGGGGCAAAGAAGGGTAATTGGAGGAAAAGCAAGGAAACATGAAGAAAAGGAAAAGAGAAGGAAACAGGTATTTAATTTTCTAACTGGAGGTTTGATATGAAAACAAATGTTTTCTCTTGTGCCTGCTGAATCATAAACTGAATAAACAGATAAGAATAAGCCGGGTGAAGTGTTTGCCTGCCATGCCTGACTGGTTTAGTTGTTAGCCCACAGAGAAGCAAGGATAAAACCCTGGCTAACTGGGAATGCAATAAAAAAAAGAATATATCCAAATCCTGTTCAGGGAAGTGCATCAAATGATAATACATACACTGAGCCACAGCAGCTTTGGATACAGACCAGGTGTTAATCACTTAACATTAGGTCTTATGTCACATTAAAACTTAAAGTTGTACATGTTTCAGTGGTGTATGACATACTGGCATTTCATTTCTTACGACAGCAACTCCGGCACTGTACTATGTTCTGTCAGAGTTGTTAACAATCCCAAAGCAGTGTGGGTATTTGATACTTTATGACAAGGCAGTATGCTAATAAAACTGATGAAATGAAGAAATCTCAGAGGGGAAGATATTGAAAGACTTGCCCAGTGAAAATCTGAAATGAAAATGAAAATTTGCTGATACATAGAAAAGATGTGCAACATGCTTGTCAACAAAACGTTTTATAGTTCCTTACATTCATCTACAGTCATGTCTGAAGTGTTCATCTGGCATTTTATGGAGCCTGTATCAAACTGCTGAAACATTAAACATTTACCTTGAGTTGCTGCTGGACTCATTGCTTTAAGAAACATAAAAATCTTTTTCCCCCATCATCTTTTGATCTCATTGCTTCACTTTTCATTACTGCAATGTACTGTAAGTATTGAATTTAAATAATTTCTCCTTTTTTGATTCACACTCAGGATTAGAAAAGAAAAGCATTGAAACCATTCATACAGTCTTCATTACAGTCTGATGCAAGACATATATACATACATGTGTCGAAACGATGCCAATAGTCTTAAAATAAACTGAAATCATCAATGCAGTGCGAAAAACAATGTGGAGTGTGATGCGGCACATGACCTACTTGTAGGCCAGCGTGGCACTGAAATGCTGCTTGATGTAGGCCTCCAGCACAGTGTTGAAATGCTGAAACTTTCTGTCAGCGATGAGACCTATGATGTATATCTTGGAGATAGAAGGAAGGAACAAAAAATACGAAAAAAAAAGTTTACACAGCAAAATTTAAAAGGCATGGGAGAAGCCATATATGTAGAATTACTTGATTGAGATTTTATTTACAAGTAGACGGACAGGTAGACACAAAGATGTCAGCGCCAATACACACAGAGACAGCTTGTCAAAAATCAGCTGCATCTAATCCGGCATATAGACAGAGCCAGGCTCAAAAATTGTCACTACGTAGACAAATCCATACACACACAACTCTGCACACACTCACCAAGGCATCAAAAACAAGAATATCATAGTCGTCGGTCTGAGAGTGCTCCATCATGATGTTAAACAAGGCATCCAATGTGTCCTGCAGAAACTAGACACATACACAAACAAAATGGAAACACTGTCAGAGCTCTCATAACACTGCACATATTACAAAAGCACGTTTTATTTCATTCACACTAACCTTGACCACCTCTTCTCCATCAATGATTTTGAGTTTCTCAAGATTTTCTTTAAGGAACTCAGGTCGAGTCCTCCACTTAAGCAGTCCCAGTAAACCCACTACAGTGAAGAAAAACAAACACTGTCTTCTGTTTGACTATCCAGGTACAAGATGTAGCACATCCTTAGAAAGAAGAACTGTTCTTAACAATGTAAACAATGTGCCTGATGACATTACCATTAAGTAAAAGAAAAACATTTATTATACATAATACAGTTTGAGAAAAACAATTTCAAACAATCACCTTTAAGAAATTGCAATATATATTTTTCTTATTCAGGAAATGGGTAATAGAAAAACATTCTGAAAGCAACCATGAAAAACTGCTAGTTGCCCCTCTGAGCAATTGTGTCTGAATTGATCCATTTATATTTGTCATTTGGACAAAGCAAGCAATTTGAAGTCCTTATACAAAATAAAATAATGACATAAAATAATACATTTATCGCTCCAAAGGTGGCGAAAACTAGCTGCAGGTCGCATTTCTTTTCAATATTTCTCAGTTAATGCTATGTTTGTCTGCTTTAGTTATGAAGGGCAACAATAAAGCAGCAATTTGTCAAGTAACAACTTATCGCTGTAAAATTTGTTCTTTCCTTGATTTGTAAGACTTACAAATGAGCATCTAAATCCAGTGTTTCTGTCATTAATTCTACTACAGTTTGACATGGGGCATATTTCTATGCCTCTGAAGGGCTGCCCGCTTGAAGCTCACTGTTGTCCCTGTCCAATAATTTCCAAATCACCAAGCCAAGCAGCACATCTGGTGGGTGGCCCCAAACACTGTGCATGCATGTCTAAGAGCCTTTGTGTGTGTGTGTGTGTGTGTGTGTGTGTGTGTGTGTGTGTGTGTGTGTGTGTGTGTGTGTGTGTGGGTGGGTGGGTGTCGCTGTGTCAGCTTTGCACATTTTTGCATCATCATATCTTGCACTACCTGGCATATTTGCACAATAAAGTAATCATTTAGATTTGAAATGTAGCATGTGATATTAAGATGACCTGTAAGTGAAATTGTAATATTATTTCAATTATTTAAGAAATACCTTCTCTTGACTCAGTCTCCCGTGATGCATAGATATACGTGGCACTTCCGGTGAAGTGTGTGAATGTAATGAATGACCTTGTAAGGGCGGGGTAGCAACCTGTTTGATGCGCTGCAAGCCATTGTGTTTAGCTCGAGTAATTTCAAGGTCTTCATGTTCTAAGTTCTCCAAGTTTATATCATCTTCTGGGCAAGAGCAACAACCTGCAATACCCACTCTTAGTCCACAAGCTGGCAAAGCGGTATGTTATGTTTTGTTTAGTTATTTTAATAACACTTAAGTTTTTGTCTGTGTTTATGAATGTATTATTGATTGGTGTTTGTCGTGTTTATATAGTTCTACGTTGTAGTTGTTGTAAAATAAACATCAGTATTTGGAACCTGGCCTCGGATTTGTAACTAAGGGTGGCACAGTAGAGCACCACGGTGAAGACGAGGACCAGACGTGGCCAAACCTGCACACGTTCGGCATGAAGTGGTCTACATATTCGGGAATGGATTTCGTTTAAAGAACTGAAGTAACGAGCGGACAAGTAAAGACTGAGCAAGCAAGCACTTAAATGTGATAGAGAATCAAAATCGTTTTCTTTTTTTTGGTGTTAATTCAGAGTTGCCCTCCTGTTGAGAATACACACGAAATGTCAGGCAGTGTCATCATCTCTGTTTGAAACATTTCTCATTTTTTGAATATCCACCAGAAAACACTCTGTTTTGAGTTTGCCTGTAATGTGACGTCACATTATAATGAGTACCCCCCACCCCCCACCGCACAGAAACAAACCTTTCACA
>JAPTYR010000002.1:23950211-23963568 GCA_029814505.1 Siphamia roseigaster | reverse complement strand
ACCAAATTCAACAACACAGGGAAGTACAAGACATCGTGGATGGTCAAATACAGTGTCTAATGTTAGGAAATGACAGTACTGCAAGATGCGGAAATAGGCAGAGTCTGGGCTCTACCAATCACCAAACACCTCCGTCATATAGTTCCTATAGAACCAAAAAAGACCCTGCCTGCGAATAGGAGCCAATAAGGTTCTAGGAACTACATGGTTCCTACAGTGGGAAAGCACCTTTAGAAAACAGCCAAAAATAGCCATGTTCTCAAAATATTAAAGGTATGTTTTAACATAGAGTTTATTTTTATTCAAAGTTAAAATAAAGACTGCAAATGCAGTACAATGATCAGACATCTCCTGGGAGAGCGTCTGCTACAGAAGGAAGTGCAAACTAACACCTAACCGTAACAGGCACTGCCACTAACATATATATGCAGCCACATCTCACAAATTTGTGAAAATTGTAGTGAAAAACAGTTAATATTGCATATAGTTTAAAAGATTAGATTAGATTAGATTAGACTAGATTAAACTAAATATTAACACATTTTACTACATAATGAAACATATGTGCTTTAGTTTACTCTCTAAAGACATATTGCATATACAGATTACAACTGAATAAGTCACTGTTTGGTTATAAATATCACAAACACATAAAAATGATTCATTTTAAGGAGTGATCCTTGAGTCAGTATGATGCAATCATAAAAGTCTGGCACCTGCAGACCCTAGACCTTCATAGCCAAACAGCCTGATTCTAAAGCTGAATTTCAAACAGATGGGGTTCTGAGCTCCTCATACCCCACTCCTGACTCCAAAACCTTGACTACTGAATGAAATGCAAAAACATCAGAACATACTGTGGACTTGTGAACAACACTGCAAACCTACAGTGGTTTAATGCTCTGTATTCCAGAGATATGTCTCATCTCTAGTAGCCGTCTGTTGCATCAAGACTTCGGACTAAAAACTATGCAGATGAAACTCCCCCACATTGTCTAACCAGTTTTTTTTTCCACTTTTTTTTCAAGGCTGCAGTTGGCCCTCCTACCAGGGCATCTTTTTCTATCACCCCTCATTTTGCCAGTTGACTTTCCACAGCAACACTTTAGTCTGAGAACAGCCAGGTTTCTTGGCAATAACCTTGTATGGATGTCCTTATTAAGTGTCTTATTCTTTGAGCGACTGTTAGATCAGAAGCTTTTCCCATGACTGTAGCAGTAAATATTACTTTGACTACTATTACTTACTGGCTCTTGGATCAATCCTTGTCACAAGCCCTACTTGTGATATTATAAAATTCTGAAACAAGCTGAATTTGCAAATATGGTAATATTACACGTGCTGTTTCAACATTCTAGAAATGAGTGTGTTTACTGAGTAAACTGATCTATGTGTGCTGCATTAATTTTGTAAGCCAACTAAGCATACTTTTTTTGCACATTACTCTAACTTCCTGAGATTACTACTACGACTACTACTAATAATAACAACAACAATAACAATAATACTAATAACAACAACAACAATAATAATAATAATAATAATAAATAACCATGCACCTTAAACGTCTCCATCCAGCGGGGCTGTTTGACTTGGTAGTAAATGACCGATCTGTACTCACTGACTCCTTTATCCCCTGCTCCCAGACAGATGGAGTTCTAGGAAAGGAGAGGAAGAGAAAAATATTGAGCTGTGGGGTTTTACATCTGTGTGTATGTGCGTCCATATATGCCCAAGATGAATTTTCACTCTAGGATAAAGCCACGTCAATGTGGCCTTAACTATGAGTGGGTGTGTAAGTGCTTGATAAGTGCCATGCTTGCTTACTGGTCCGTGCCACCTCAATCTCTTGAACACCCCACACACACTCAGAACAATCCCAGTTCAGACAAATCCCTTTCCTGTTCAAATACGCTCACACTAATAAACTCTGTGACCTTATATGTTTGTGCTTTTTACCTGTATGACCTTGCCCTCCTCATCACAGACCCACATGATGACTTCTACATTTTTCTGAGTGGTTTTGTTGTACTTGTCAAAGTCGCCTCCCTGCAGTGTGAGGTAGATGTCATTTCTAACGTCTCCAGGCATGATGATCTCGGGGAAGCCCAGTTTACGTGCCACCACGGTGCTGCGGTCCACCAGGTTAGGGTACTCCTTCCTGATCTGTACTATGTCTCCTACCAGTGCCTTCATTGTTACCCACAGACCTGAAAGGAGGGGAATACAAACACACTTGAATAACAGCATATATTTCTTTGGGCCCCCCAACGATGGTTTTGAGGAGGGATTAGGTCATGTTAACTTGGGTTGTTGTTGTTGTTGTGACTAATTGATGACGAACAATAGCAGTTGCATAATTTTGATTCTATGTAATTATAATATTTAGAAAAAAGTGGTTTATGAAGTCAAGACACAAGTCTAATTTTACTAATAATGGATGACAACCTTTCAAGAACCTTATTTCCAGAAAACAAATAATCTACTCAACCAATAGGGCATGTTTTCTCTCCAAGGTAGCAGGATAATATCAGAACACTATTCTATTTCATCAAGTTAGATGTTGGTACAAAGTTCTAAAAACTACCAAGAGCTACTCTTTGATCCAGTATTTCATAGCCTTTTTTATTGTGTATATTAAGTTATTCGTCCCAGTGTGAAAAATGTTTATGTCACACTCACCTTATACCCTGGCTACTATTAACACTGTAGGGCAGGCAATTCATTCAATATTTATTATTTATTTTATGCATTTATTTAACCTTTATTTAACTTGGCAAGTTAGTCGATAATAATATTCAATAATTATTAGTTAAAATCAATCTAGATGAAGCATTATGACGACGAATGGCTATTGTTAAAACAAAAAGGGGTTTTTTCTTACTTGTTCTTTTGTTGAGGTTGAAGGATGATCAATGATATGATCAATGATAAATTCCAATAATAAAGTAGATAATTAAGTGGAACAAGCAGATAGCTATATAAGCTATTCTAAAAGTAGGATACAAAGATGTAGTTTTTATTTATTTCTGTAACTAATGAAATTAAAATTAGAAGAGTATTTCAGAAATTGTCTTCTGTTGTAGAGAACAGAACACAAATATCAGTGTCACTGAGGTAAGTGTGAAGGTACTGCAGCCATAGAGCTTCTCTGGCTCTGTTCAAATAGACTACGTTGAATTAAATCCCATACCTTATCTTGTTAAGTCAGAATAAAAAAATAAATCAAATCGATTGGTTGCCTAGCAACTTCCAAAAGTGATAATAAATTGAATCAGAGTATTTCCCAAAGTGTCAAGCAATCATTTTAAAGCCAAAATGTAGGAATAATAAACTAAAAGGTCTGTTCATATAAAATCTAATTTCAGACATTTTAAGACTTTTTCAGGACTGCCAAAAGGCCCTGAAATTAAAAGTCTGAGAGCTGGACTTTATGTTACCTCCTCTTCAATGTATAAAAATGAGTTTTTTTTTCAGGAGAACATAGAGTATTGAGAGAGTCCCAAGGTGAACCTGGAATATCAAAATGTCTGCTGCAGTCACAACTGATCGTCTGATGGTCTAAACTGTAATCAATGCTATAAATACAGGTGTCAAGACAAGGTATGTGAAACAAGGTATTAAAGGAAACAAGTAAGGAACAAGGTATTATTACAACAGACAGAAAGCAATTGGAAGAAGAAGAAACAAGGGGGTCAGCTATTTTAGGGTAACGCATAGTTGGTGAAATCTAGACTGTGTCACAAACCTACATTTTCAGAGCTAACCACAAACCAAAAGGGAATATACTGTGTGTGCGTGTGTGTGTGTGCGTGGTGGCAATAGTGTCCAGTGAGGAAGTAGAGATTAGAGGTCAGAAATGTTAAGAGCATGCATCTGTTGGCCTCCGGTGTTTTTTCCATCTGCCTCCTTCATATGTAGGTTACGCCCAGAGCCTTCAGGACCAGGAGGAACGATAAAAAATAGGCAAAGTGACAGTGGAGTCCAACATGCTGGTTACTCTATGAGGAACAAGACAGTGTCATCTAGGGGCTGTCAAAGTCTGCCATAAACATAAAGTAGTGGGTAGTGTGACTGGAGGCTGGTGAGGGAGAAATAAAGGGTAAGTGATATGAAAACAGAGGCTCATGGGTGCATTCTACCCATCAGGATAAAGGCCTTCATTATCATCCACATCGTAGAGGGAAGAAGAAAATTAGCAATGTGCAGCGGTGATTTAATCTGATCACAAATTACTGCAACTCATAGGTGCCTTTGGTGCACAGAACCACAAGTGTTTGTGGTGGTATGACTTAAGTAAGAGGAAACACAGTGAAAAATGTGTGAGTGCGGGATAATACCTTGGCCACCACTGTCTCCTCGTAATGCTGTCACTTTGTTTAGTAATGTGTGTAGAAAGTCGTTCTCAGCAACTACCCTGGAACCAAATAAACATCCGTGAAAAGCATGAAATCCTAAAAAAATGATGGCGATTTCCAAACACAAATCTTTTGAACGGGGAAGGAGAAATGATAACATACGGGAAAAAAGGAATGAAAAACTGCTTTTCCTCGTCACATTCAATCTTCCCTTTGATGATATCACTAATGTCCATCACTGTCAGGAAGAGAAAATAGATTTGTATATGATGACTACATCAAAGAAAAGGCTTAACAGTAGTTAATGAAATGGATTCACATCAGTCAGCAGTGACAGCCTCTGAACTGTGTACAATGATCTCCATCACTCATTGGTTTAACTAAATAAGTCACTACACACCTTGATAATTCTTTAATGGTAAAGTTCTGGGGGAATGTGAATAACTTAATAAGGTGGCAAAAAGAGCCGAAAGTACAAGGAGAGGACGGCAACATCAATATTTACTTTGTATAGTTAGCTGTAGTTGCACTATGGAGCTCAGCTAAAACATATGGTTATAATAAATTAATCAATTAATAACTTACTAGACCAAATAATCGTATGATTTATGTAAACAAATGCAAAATAATATAGGCTACATAAGCCTTTGTTGTTGTATTTTTAGATATATTTTACCATAAAAACATAATAGTTGCGGTCTGCACAATGGGGAATCCCACCCACACAGCTTATGGATTGTTTGACCCCCCTCCCCTCAGGTAAGAGGCTGCGGGTTATTAAAGCCAGAACCAACAGGCTCGAATGCAGCTTCCCAGAGGCTGTCAAACTGGTCAACTCCATGGAACACTGATCCACTATTGAGCTCCTTGACATCATGCTGCGAACTGAAAGAATGCTGTTTTTATCCTGTTTTAACATGCTGCTCATTTTAATCTTCTATTGCACTGTTTATACATTATTTATTATTAGGTTTTATTGTTATTGTCAGGTTCTACACTACTGTTTTAATATAAGATTAATTTTATTGGAATTCTATGATATACATTGCTGGTCCTGAGTACAGATTTTGTTTCACGTATATACATGTGATGATAATAAATTGAACCTTGAACCTTGAAATGATTCTGTCAAAAAATCCATTACTGAAGTGACTACTTATCAGCAAATGTTTAAGAAAGCCAAAAAGAGATGTTATAAGCTCTGTTCAAGTACCTGCTACCCCAAACGGTCGCCTCAGGCCTTGAGTGCACTTCTTGTTGCTCTCTTTCAGGTCCATCCTGCCTACTCTCACTATCTGACAAATTAGATAAATCTTCTCTCTGCTCAGGTCCTTATTTCCCAAGTCCTGAAAAAAAACAGAGGATAAGAAGAGGATAAAAGGTTAGTGGGAAACCAGAGAGTGAAAGGAAACCAAACATCAAATAATAACAAAAATCCAATTCTCTGAGGGGAATTCACTCTCAGCTACAATACAAATTGATGGGGAAAGAAAATAGTATAATAGTACCCCCTTGTGGCCACTTACAGTAAAGACCACCTTCAGGTTGTTGAGCATGTCAATCTCCTTCGGGAAACCTTTGCTGCCCCACCGTACCAGGTAGTTCTCACTGCACAATGGATTGTGAAAAGCAAACAAATACACAAGACATGTTGCACTGTTACACAAATTACAACTGGACATATACAGAGTATCACAGAGGCATGCCATGTGCTGTGTTTGTTTTTAGTTTAAGATATATGATTTTTGAAAAACTAGGACTTAAGTGTGATCCAGTGCTCCTGCTAAGGAACATTTTCTCTGACATATAATAATGAGCAAGACTGACAGATACAATATTTGCGGCAAGGCAGAAGCTGCGTTTTTAGGTACAGAATAAAAGCTGTGGGAAAAAAATATCTTTCTATTGTATTTTTTGACACGAGGCTACTGTTTAATGACCATAAACTTGCGCTCAAACAGACAGAATGTGAAGGTATGGATTGTATGAAGGAAAGACACAAGCGTTTAACAAATCAATCAAATGAGCAGATGAGACAAATGTGAATGGGCAGCAGGATAAAAGGCAGGAAGGCAAAGCCAAATAAACTGCTGTGTACAGTATAGAGCTGAAGGAAAAGACAATCAATCCAGGTCTGACTGCTGCAGCTCAGACAGAGATACACCAAGTATGACAGTGAGTGACAGGACATAGCATCAGCACTGTCAGGCACCACACAATACTGTCAGTCAGTATCTGCTGCTCTATAATTTGTTTTTTATTTTTTTATACCTATTTTTGGTGGCATACCATTGTTCTAATTTAGCTTCGTGCCACAATAGAATAAAGAGGATAAATGAGAAAAGAAGAGGGAGCTATTTAGATATGAGGAAAGCATGAGAGAAGCATTGGGGCTTACATTTTACAGATACTCAATCTTTTGCTCAAAGATATACAGGTTTAATCCATTTAATCTTGATTTTTCATATATTATTATTACCTGTAACAAAATGATTATTTTTCCACTCCTGTTTGTCTTTCTGGCAACAGGTAGAGCAGCAATCAAGGATGAGCATCTTTAATTTTAAATCTGATTAAATTAAATGGGTTGAGAATGGAAGCGTTTGGTTCTTCCTTTAAATGCAAACTATATAACTTTTTTTTTGCCTGTTTTTAAACAGAATTGTTCAAACGTGGTTGCATATTTCCACTCACTGTACAATGAAGCATGAACAGCAGTCGCAGCAGCCACAGATTGAATGAGGAGAGCAAGCTGCATAGCAAGAAAAATATGCTGTGGAACATAAATAGATTAATATTACTTTCTGATTTTGTTACAGTCATTAAATTCTCAAAATAACAACAAAAACCTCCAATAGGTCTGTTAAAAGGGATACGTTAATAGATATGTGTGTAGAGGTGTGTAAAAGCATGCTTTGCTCACAATTCTATTTGTAAAACAGAACGGTAATAAGTGAGAAAAGTAGACAGGCAGACAGACAGACAGACCCCAAAATATATTACATTTACTGTAAGTAATTATACATTTTCACCTTGAATAAGGATATTTATATATGAAGTTGACTAGTCTAATTTCACGACACAAACATACAGTATAATAACCCGAAAAATAATTAGCCCGCACAAATAATTAGACAATTTGGTTCCGTTCTGACATAGCTTTTACTTTACAAGGGGAGTCTCATCTTTTTCTCTATCTT
This sequence comes from Siphamia roseigaster, assembly GCA_029814505.1. Taxonomy (NCBI): domain Eukaryota; kingdom Metazoa; phylum Chordata; class Actinopteri; order Kurtiformes; family Apogonidae; genus Siphamia; species Siphamia roseigaster. Next base: position 23,956,010 of record JAPTYR010000002.1, on the reverse strand, counting down.
GGTGAGTAAAGGGGGTGAGCCTTTGCTCACTATGGAGTCCTACTCCGGGACAAACACAGGTGAAGAGTTGAGTGAGGAGGTTACCTGTAAAACTAAAGGTGCCCTAGGATGAGCTCAGAAAAAAATAGAGTACCTCAGCAGCCAAACATTTAAGGACACCAGTCTACAGGGTCCATAGAATTAATTATTTCATCATGAATTGTTCAGGACTGAGTCAACAGTCAAGAGCATAGAGCCTTTCAAGACAGCCCATGCAGCTGCATTTATCGTGAAATCCACAAACATATGTTTTCATAACTGTTATAGGGCGACAAGTTGAGGGAAGCCCTAGTAGCATAAATATAATTAAAAACTATGTTGTGTACGTGTAAATGATGTATGTATGTAGAGTACGTATAAACAAACATTCTCCTCTGCTTGTCAGCTGCTGGCTCAGTCAGTCATTAAGGGGAAAAAGGAAAAGATAAGGGTGTGAAGGTCGATACCTGATGATGGTCTGTTTGATTGGGTCATAGAGGGACATGAAGAGCTCTGAGTCTTCTCCGATACGACACACAAAATTTCTGACAAAGACATAAAGACTATGGGTGGGAGATGACTGGATCCGTGCTGAGATTCCACAGTGGTCTGTCTGTATGTTGGACTGCAGGAGAAGATGTTATTTTCAGGAGATTAACTTATGACTGAGGTGGAAAAAATGATGAAATGCTGAACAAACACTTACATACAAAAGAGGGAAAAAAAGAAAAAACTGTTGACTAGCAAAACTTATTAGCTGATGCTTGTTTAATTAAAAATAGCAGCCTATGAAATAAATAATAGTGCTTTCAATTCCTATACATGAACCCATGTGGTAGTAAATTCTTAAAGGAGCTTTTTGGTATAAGTTAAATCACAGCATGGGGTAAGCTTATTTATTATGCTTGGCTCCAAAGCACAACTGACCAAAAGTATGTATTAGAATTTTTAGGAAAATAGACAAATTTAACCAATAAAACAGATAAATCCTGTTTGGGAATAGTTATACTTTGTAAATACCCTAGAAATATCCCACCTTTTTTTTGGGGGGGGGGCTGATCTGCCTTGGCGGAGGTCTGCATTCTCTGAGTGCTTTTGTAGTTATTCATAAAATTCTCATTATAGACTAAGACACTATGATGCTTGTATGGCCTCATTTTCTTTGCTGCCCATTATACCACTCTCCCATCCTTTCCCCTACCTGCTCCTCTTTGATGCGTTCATTGATTTTGGATGTAGCCTCCTCATGGGCTCGAAAAAGGCTGATGACGCTGGCTTTTTCTGGGTCCAAAATGTTCCCATCCTCATCTCGAACAACCTGATCCAGCTCAAGGATCCTGTAGGAGGCAGGAGGACAGATGGTGACTGGTGAGATAGATCAAACGCAAATAATGGAAACGGGAGAGAAAAAAAAAATAGCAGCAAGCAGAGGGTGAAATTGAGGAGGGAGAAAAGCAAAGATATGGCGGAAGACATGGCTTTCCACTCCTTACAAATGAGTGGAAAGGGGGCAGAGTGTAAACATGCAATTTGGTTTTTGAATACACCTACTTGTTGCCGTAGTCAATCTTGGAAGTGACTTTCTGCTTGAGCTCCTTGAATTCATCAGTGGGCAAAGTGCCAGAGAGGAGCTGGGAACGCCACTCCATGAGCTCCCACATAAGCCTCTGTACCTGTTTCACACGCGCTTCTTTATTGGCCTACAGAGGGACATGCATGGTTTTATGCTGACATACATATATGCAGAAACAGCGCTTATTTTGTTTTGCTTTTACCACAAAAAGCTGCTTCCATATGCTTCCCCATTCCCTCAGTGTGGTTGTCACATCCTTCACCAATGGCATCTCTGCTGATATCACCACCTCCTCATTCCTATGTTGTACACACCATCCATAGCATGATCATTAATTGAAGAAAATACATTTAAAGATAGACATTTCATTTCACTTACGCTTGTTTTTCAATGATGACCTCCTTCAGATGGACAAAACTGGCAGGAAACACTCCCTGGAGATGAATGATTGTGGATAATGTGAATAAACTCTAAAGCATATAATCTATAACTTTCCCAATTCATAAAACTAGAGTATAATATTTCCTATAGTTGAGTTATACAGTCTAAATAATTCTGATTATGTTTTATAAAATTTGAAAACGACATGCTCTAATAGTATGCGTGCAGATATACCTGTAGGGCTTTGTTCCTGGCCAGGTATCCTCTGTACCATCCTGAAAGACAGATGCACAGTCCAGTGTTACCTTATTATGATCATAGGAAGAGTTTACATTTACGTCACCCCATTATTCTGTACTATAACGTAATTTATGTGAAAGAATATAAGCTTAACTGAAAAATGATTCACTAAGTAACCAGGTTTGTAAATACATACTATCTATCTAATATGGTGTTTTATTTTAATATTTATTTGCTGTCTAAACTGTGAGCTGATTCTATTCTTACACAAGTAGCTTGTTTAATATCAAACAACATAAGCATTTTTATACATTGAGCTTAATAAAAGGGTTTTAATGATAAAAGGAAAACACTCTCTGGGGGACCTCCTTGAAAAACAGGCGATTATAAATTGTCAGTAGGTCTGGACCCATGAATGCTGCCAGGTTTGGGGTTAGGGTTAGCCACCCAGATGCACTTACATGTCACTGGATAACTGTGCATATATACACAAGAAGTGGCAGTAAATAATGCCCGCTGCCAGATGATGCCCTATTCAGGGCAGTGTGCATGCGCAAGATCTAGACGGCTCCCTGGGGATCATTATTCCACCCAAGAAATTAATTCACCGTGGATGTCTGCCACATAATGCCCCCACTGTACACTGTAAATATTAATATTGTAAGCAGAGCACCAATCCCAACTGTTTTCGAATGTTCATATTAAAACTAATACATAAAAGCATTATTAATATCATTAACCCTAACCCCCACCCACCCATCCAACTCATGCCCAATATACAAAATGGGCAATTTCTGACGCGGGCATTATTTGGCAGTACACCGGACAAATCACGGTGAAATTGGTCTGGGCCCAGACCAACAGCCTATTAAATATGATAAGATATGGAAATAGTTATGTTCTTACCATCGCAGGCCTCCTGGATGTGAACTGTATCTCCAACTTCCAGGGAAAGATGCTTTTCTCCTTGGCCAATGAAATTCCACTTGACTATAATGAAAATTACATTAAAATTAATAATTGTATCAAAGAAAAACTGATGAAAATCACAGTTTAACCAAGAAAAGCAGTTAGTTAGTTTAGTTAAACAACAGTAACAAGCAATTAAAGATAAAGACTCACACCTGTCAAAGACATTAACTACTTGCTAAATGATCTTCATTTGCCAACATCAGTCTTTGTAGTTAATAACTTAACTCATGTCAACTATTAACATATGAATTAAAAACACAAGATGAGATTCACAAATACAAAATCTCTGTCATATTTTGTTCACTGTAAGTTTGTCGTATCATCAGTGGCGGACTTTGCAATTTGGGGGTTCAAGGCACATTTAGCTACGGGGCCCATCAAATCCTTACTTCCTTACTTTAAAAAGGTTGATACCTTTGGTACTAATGGGTTCAGCAACACCAATGCGTCGGCGCGTGCGTTGAGCTCATAGAGCAAAACCCCATGTCGGTGCACGTATCGCTTCAAGAAAGTCATGTGACCGATATAGCAACTGTTTGGAACAGACACTGACCTGCAAAACTGTTTATACGTAAGTACATCTGTCAACAGGATACATCTGAAAAAAGAATCTATCATCTTTTGCAGTTCATTGTCAAATTCATCCAGAATTATGGAGCAGCCTCAAACAGTGTGTGGGACAATTTTGATCCCATATCGGAAAATAAAGTATTTGAGAGAAACAGGATGAAAACAACAAGGAAATTAAAACAGTTTCCACTTCATCTATCTGGATTCAAAGTGACTCTTAGTTTATTAATCATATTATTTTCTGCAGGATCGTCTGTCCAGTGTGAGCAGGTGTTTTCTACAGCTGGAGAAGTTGGATTAAAAAAAAAACCTAAAAGACTTAATTTCAAAATATTGGAAAAACTTTTTATTTTTTTTAAATAAAAAATTGTAAAATAAAAGCATAAAAAAAAAATCCCAGTCTTTTGACTTGATTTGCTCAATCTCTTATCATTGCAATAATCTATTTTTTTGGAGATTGTGACATTGACCTTTGACCTACATTCACCAAAATGTAATGGGATCTATTCTGGACCATCTCATACCTTCCTGAAAATTTCATGGAAATCGGTCCAATTGTTTATGTCTAAAGTTGCTGACAAACAGACAGCAAGACACACAGACAAAAAAAAAGAACCAAAAACATTACCCCTCTCCCCTTTTGATGGGTGGGGTAAAAATGACAACAAACATCTAATAATCTTTCAAGTGCACTTTCAGTCTTCATTCTGTGTTTCTGTTTTTGCAGATCCACTCCTGCGTACCACGTCGACACAGATAAAGGCTTCACCTATTCTGCAGCTGATGAAGCATTTGTTTGCCAGAAGAAAAACCACTTCCAGGTTACGGTTCATATCGGTGTGGCTGCAGAGCTGCAATATGTCAGAACACCCAGTGGGCCACAGGAAGTAGATCACTTCCAAATAAAAGTGTTTGGGATCAAGGTGCGTATGAGTCTGCTGTTATACTCTAGTATTACTCAACTGGCTGTGTGAGGTTTATCTGTATTTCTGAGGTTTCCAGGTTTGTCCACCTTCCTATTTTTAGACAGATAAGGCTGCATCTTAATATATTTTACTTTATTATTTATTTTAGATTCTGTCAGATATGCCCTGGATGTGTCTTTTGGTTTGAATTCATGGGAGCAATCTGTAAAAGGCAAAGGTGTATTTTCAGGTTTTCAGATTTTTTTTTTTGTTCAGATTTCAGCCTCTACAGCTTGATCAATGTATTGTCAAAATAACTGGTAGATTTACTGATAATCAAAACAAATATTTTGTTAGATGTAGCCCCAGAGTAAACACACTTTATCTTATTTGACTTGCAGTCTTTGCCTAATTCAAGTATTTGTTTTTTTTAATTGATAAAATGTTGAGCAATAGTACTGTACAACTGGGTGGTGAAGAGAACTGACCTTGAAATTTAACACCACTGTGTTGATTACTGGTCCCAGTGACATTCATTTAATACCACCTGATTTCTTATTCACCTCTACTACTGTTATTTTTTTTATTTATTTATTTATTTTTGCTTAAACCAAGTAATGAAAATTGTTTTAATCACAGAACAGTTAATAGTAAACAGATTCATTTTGTTTTGTTATATTACTAGTTTAAATTACAATGATTTTCAATTTAAAAACGATTTTAAAGGTGTACTTCCACTTAAACCCACTTTTACACACTCATTTTGGAATCATTGTGGGTCACCCCCAGTTCCCTCCACATGCTACTGTAGAGTGGTGTATCACCTCCACTGGCTGGATTTTTCATTCATAGAAACAACACAGAGAAAGGAGCGAGTCAGAAAAAGCCTTGAAGAATATTCTGACAGCATCATTATCAGAAATGTCAGAACATCCTGCATACATCTACGTTTTAGTAATGATCAGGTCATTCTCAGTGTTTGAACATCCTACTTACAGAAAAAAACAAAAAAATTAAGAGAGCGATGACAAAAAATGAAACTGGAAGCACACACTAGGACAGTGGTGTCAAACTCCGGTCCTCGAGGGCCGGTATCCTGCATGTTTTAGATATTTCCTTCTTCCATCACACCTGGAATCC
>JAPTYR010000002.1:23901275-23917241 GCA_029814505.1 Siphamia roseigaster | reverse complement strand
TAACTCATCTTTTATTAAAAATAATGAAAAAAACTTAATGAGTTAATAATATCTGGAGAAAGAGATAGGGAGTGAGACAGAGATGGAGGAAGGGACAGGAGGATGGAGGAAAGGAAGGAAAGAAGAAAGGAAATGAGGAAAGGGACGCAGTGGTAGAAACAGAACAGGGTCAATGTCTGTGTGTCTTTTCACTCTTTGGTCATTTATTCCAGCTATCAAAGTTCACACAAGAACCATTAGACAGGCAGGGACAATCATACCATCCTTCTCTTTCTTCCCAGTGAAATCCCAGAGCCTGCCTGGTAATTAAAGGCACTTAACAACCAATTAACAGTGATGAGCTAAATTAGCAGGATATTGTCTCCTTTGACTAGGCTACTGCATTATCAGTGTATTGAAACAGCGATGAACAAACCTCAGTGGCCCGTGTTTGCATGTAGGCAAATGACGGATTAATTACTATTAAAACATCAGCATCTTAATGAGCTTGGAAACAATTAGAGAGGTCGTTAGCATGTGGAGAACGGCTGAGAACAGAAGAAGGAGGAGTGAGCACAAAACAAGAGAGAAATCTTCATTGGGAAGCAATACTGATTAAATGGACGTACGGTCTCACTCATCGCCCAATATCCACGGACTTATTAAATACATGACATCACCATTTGTCTTTTCTACCATCAAGCTACTTTTCTCCTGCCATTATCTTTCCCTCTTGTTCTCAGGCATCCCCAACTCTCTGCCTTCGTTCCACCTCTCATAAAAAGCCTTTTTCTTGCTCTTCCATTCCTTTCTCCACTTTCTGCTTTTTAACTCCCATTTCTTCCTTCCCTCCTTCATGCTTGGGGGGCACAGTCCTGTGAAGGAATTTAATATGCAACTTTTATATGAGAAACCAATCGCATACGTCTGGGTCTATTGGGCTCGCAATCTATCGGCCCGGACGGCTAATGCAATAGAGAGAGCCGGGGCTATTTATCACACAGAGAGCTATCTTTTCCTCTCTCTTTCTCTCTCTCCCCCACTCTCCCCTCGCTTTCTCTGTCTTTATTCAAGCCGAGATTCCTGGCTGCCACTAAATCAGGCCAACTATGAGCTATGGCTGCCCAGAGGGCATCTCCTCTTTTATAGGGGGATTTGGATTTTGTATCTACTGGTTCCTCAGTGGTCGTTGTGACTGTGCTAACGGAAGCTATAAACATTCAACAAACAAAGGCAACAACTTACACGTCCCTCCATCCCCACTGTAATGATCATGAACTTGAACATATACATGAATGTAGGAGGATGCATAAACCTGATGAATAACATATCAGTGGCATTTGCAATAAAGCTGCAAAGATTTGTTTATGCACGTGTCTTTACATAAATCAGCAAAAACACATGCAAACCAGAGACATATGGACACATACTGATGCAATAATCCTCCACAATCCACTCATTAACACTATTCATACACACAGCAGCACTACTTCAAAAGTTTCCTGCTGAAAAACAAAAGCGACAGTGTGCAGAGGACCCTGCCCACCTGCAGCAATTAAAATGCCTCTGAAAACCAAATTCATTTCAACAAATTAGCCACATTACTGGCCACTGTGTAATCGCTGATGGCAATTAATAAGAAATTAGTCACAATCAGCCCTATATTAACATCTCACCCAGGGGCCGCGGCTGGAAATTAATAACCAGAGATTCATCTCTCTTACTGTCTTTTTGGCTTGCTCTCACTCACACATACACACGTATGCACACACACCTACGCCCACCTATATTGTTCATGAATCACCTCTAAGACACTGATTTTTTCTAAGTGGATCGTCTCATATGATCCACAATCTGCTCATGTCAGCGAGCCAGCTTCCTCTTTACCAGGGTGTGAAAACCCCCTGAAAGACATAAATGCATGTGTGTGTGTGTGTGTGTGTGTGTGTGTGTGTGTGTGTGTGTGTGTGTGTTATTGTTTTCATATGCAGTATGTAACAGCATATATAGTCAGCAGTCTGTGGGTATATATATCATACAGAGCTATACCGTATACTTTACAACATATTTGCAGTAGACATGTACTGCATGTGTGCTGTGTGTGTTTAAAAGGTGCTACCTAAATGGGGAGGGGGCATTGATGGAGAGAAGGCCCGCCTCTAGGGGTCCTCACACCAATCAGCAAAGCGCACCAAGAATCAATTAACACCAGTAGGAGGGGGCAGAGGGTACAGCACCTCACACACACACACACACACACACACACGGTACTGTCTGAGGAAATATCCATCAGATCACACATTGCGTGATATGCCAATGTGCATGTGTGTCTGTGTGCATGTGTGTCCCTATCCTGGTGTGCCCCGGTCTCTCATGGTGTGAGGTTGGGGAACAGATTGGGGGTCAGCAGGGGGGTCAGGCCAGGGTCACCCCCATCTGAGCCATGTGTCTGTGTTTGTGTGTGCTTGTGTACCGGCCTACATGTGTGCGTCAAGTAGAGCCTGACCAGCACTTCCAGAGCTCACTGGCAGGCAGAGGTGAAGAAGATGGATGGTGTTGATTCATACCACAAATTCATTGTTCCCCCTGAATCCATAGAGAATAAATACATCCACCAAAATTATGAAGCAAGGGACCAAAATGAGTATCTCACATTTCATATTCTTCTTTCACTCTTTCTTTGTGCATCTCTCTCTCTCTCTCTCTTTGTCTCTCTGTGGTGTAGGGACAGCTGCAGGCGACATGAAAACCATTCATCATTGCATCTTTACCATAGAATTATTGACAGAGAGAAGGATGAGCAGTTATATTTGCTACATTTTTTTTTTACAGGATTGGACAAAAAGAAAAGTCACCCATCAGTGAAAACATGAGAAGTTGAACTGAGTATTAACAGATAATGCCGGGGGTTCCAGTGGAAAGGTGAACAAGGAGAGGAAGACTGAGACAAGATATTTCCACAACGACAGACAAAACAGAGCAACTAAATAAAGTGATCAAAGAGTCTACCATTTACCCATGGACGTTCCACCGTGAAACCCCACCTCTTTCCTCTTCCTCTCTCTCTCTCTCTCTCTCTACATTGCCATCTCCATCTGTTAGCCCATTGCACTCGTCCGTCCACTGCCCCCCCCCTTCTTTCTTCGCTTCCTCTCCTCCTCTACTCCACTCTGGCCTTCCTACCCTCAGGGAAGTAAGGTGATCTCCCTGTGCTGGTGTAAGTGACTGGTATTAGTCTCCTTCTCTGTCTGTCTGTTTGATCCCAGCACTAATGACTCCACAGGGACTAAGGGTCTGATAATGGGAAATCAATATAGAGAATAACGCTCTGGAGTGGCCTCACTTAGCTCTCGCTCTTTCACGCCTCAAAGCAAAGTGCCTCTGTGTATTCAAGTGTGTATGAGGAGGGGCATCATGTAGTGTAGTGTGTGAGAGCATGTGTGTCTATGTAATGTGTGTATACATGTGAGGGACAGGATTTGAAAAGACCTATTCCCTGCTGACGTTTCAAATCATTTAAGGAAATCTGCTTCATTTTCTGATTCCATTTTAACTCCAGGTTTACTCATGTCTGGTTGTGAAGGGAGAATTTGGCAGCTCATGGAACTTTTTCAAAGCACATTGGATCAAATCAGAGCTACTGGAGTGTATGATTGAATGATATGCCAAATATTCCTGTTGTAATTATTTGGACACATATTATTACCAATAAGTTACAATTTTAGAGTCACATTTTTGTGTCTCTCTGGAAAAAAAAAAAAAAAAAAGATGAGGTGATTTTTTTTTTCTTGGGTCTGTCCCAAATTAGGGTGTTCCTTTGTGTGGGCTACATGACTTTCAGCTTGGGTCATCTTTTTAAAACCACAATATGATATGTGATTCTATGCAGCTCCTGCAATTTCCACATTGCATTTTTCCATATTGTGATTTTGTTGATATTATGATTAGTTGTTCTGGCCCTACTGGGGAGATTACATTTTGGGGTCATCGAGCAGTGATTGGCTTGATGTGGCGTGCGTGCGTGCGTGCGTGCGTGCGTGTGTGTGTGTGTGTGTGTGTGTCTAATCGGTCACACTATTCTGCCCGGAGCAAGACAGGTGGGGCTGGTGGCATGAGGCTGGTGCCCCCCTCCCACCCTGAGGGGCCAGAAGGCCCATCGAAGCAGGGGTCTGGAGTAGGTCCCTCTGCCAGGCAGTAGAGTACTATGGCTGGTGGCAGCTGGTCCTCAATCCCTCCCTCCCCTCCTCCCCTGCCTGAGCCCCCTGTGGGCAGGCAACAGGAGGGGTGAGGAGGTCAAGAGGCAGGAGAGAATGGGTGGAACGGTGGACATGCGGCGGATAATCGGCTTTTATGAGGCGGAGAGAACACAGACAGAGAGAGATGGGAAACACAGCTCTGACACAATGCAACTGACTACAAGCAGTAATGAATTAACACATTAGCACCACGACCAGAGGCGTTCAGGAGCACTCAGCTGCTCTTAAAACACAAATGCGCACTGGCATGCTCACATGCACCCATAAATCAGTTGAAAGCCATTAATGCAGTGGCAAATACACTTATTAATTACATCAGTCATTTCATCTATAGTAGATCCCTCCGAAAGTATGATCACTCACTAAAAATGTGGCTCCACGGAAAGAGCAGACAAACTTTTACTTATCACTCAAAACAGATAAGCCAGAGGTTAAGTCTCAATATAAAAACCAGACAAGGCTGTGGGAATACGCTTGTTCAAACTCAAGCCATGTGTTCAATTATCATCAGCTCCAAATGACCCCCATTAATGCTTTAACTCTTTCTCTCACATCTCAGTCTGAGCCATCCATCCTGTTTTTGCTTTCTGCTCTCTGTCCATCCCTATAATTCATGTCTGTGTGGTTGCTTACTTCCCTTTCTCACTCTCTTCCTCTCCATCCTCCTCTCTGTGTGGATCTCTCCCTCCCTCCCTCCCTGACTTTTAACCAGCGTGAAGAGGCAGCCATGCATTCAACCATCAGACAGGCTAACATGCTCAACCCTCACACACGCACACACAGAGTCGAAGCAGACTCTTCCTCAAGTGTAACAAGTATGCAATGTTCAATGAAACAAATATCTACCATGTCAGGGCATCTTTATGTGGTTAAATATGCATAATGATACTTGCAAAAAAAAAAAAAAGCTTACTTGTCTGATTTGTATACAAGTTTAAACTGCTTTAAGTCGCTCTGTTGGTTGCTGTTTGCTTTAAAATCCAAAATATATCCAGCATTACTTCTACAATAAGCTAAGAATTCATTTATAAGAATCATTCTTTTGCTTTTGTGTTTGATTCATGGAAATGTGAATCATATCTCCCCCTGAACCATGACAGCCTTTATATGTAGCAATTAAAATCCTTTAATATCTTCAAAGCCATATCTTTGACATTTACAGTGACATTTTACATTGTTTATCTGCTTTTTAAATGTCTGGCAGATAAATTGTGTCCGCAAAGCACAGAGCAATGGTCCAGTGACAGCCCAGAGATGATGATGGCCCTGACCATGTCCCTGATGGGGGATCCCATTCCTCTCTTCTCATCCAACAATCCCACTGAGCATGTCAATATGAAACACTATACCACCACACTGGGGCCATGCCTGGCTATCCCTCCCATTATAGACAAGACAGGCTTTATATTGATAGGATGAGCCTGTAACTGCTGCATCTGTGCGTGAAAAGATGCATGGCATGGAATGAAGAAAAGTGTAAATTAGACTAAATCAAGTCTCCCAACAGTAAAACACATTTTCACTATATTGCACTCAATGTGAGCATGATTTACTATACGACTGTTGTTGTATGTGGGCCGTAAAGCTTTGTTTATACAACTTTAAAAAATCCACAGCCTTGTAAATGTTGTCAGATGGCCGATGCCAGTGTCTTTCAGCTTAATACTACCTATATTAAATAGTTTAAATATTTCATAAGGGCGGTTTTTAGAGCGAGGGAGGGGAAATCGTTAGCTGCGGTAAAGTTTCATTAACTGGTCCCCATTTCGCTGCGAGGCAAACTCATCTCCTCTTATTGTAATAAAACAATCTCTCTCTCTCTCTGGGTGCTGCTCTCCTCTCATCTCCCTCTCTCTACCCCCTCTCTCCTTCTCTTTTACATCATAATAATACACTACATCCCCTTTAAATGCACTATTACTTACCGCTGCCTTTTCATATTGTAACATCACGGGCACTTTAGCGACAATATAAAAGCGTGTCATTCATTATTCAGAAGCAGCCGGCCTCGTCCCCCTTTTAAAAAGTCAGGCGCGCTGCTGAAATTGATAACGGCGAAGAGACGCGCAATAAAAACGCAGCCCCCGGGTACCGAGCTGCAGCCCAGACCCCCGATTATGCAGATCAAGTGGTAATTTCTCAAACAAATCGCACTCTTTCACTCTTTTGTTGTCGTTTCTTTTTTGGACTTTTGGAATCAGGGTGTCAGCTTTTATATTGCCTGTGGAAAAAAAAAAAAACGAGGATTAATGTGCGTCTTAATTGTTCGTGCGCGCTGTGCTTTTCAGAAACAGCGCGTAATTTGCCGTTATCTAAACATTTTGGTCTATATACTCCTAAACTAGACAACCTCAAGGCTGCTTTTCAAACAGGTTATGTGTATTTTTTTAAGAGGACTCTTGGTGTCAGTTATGTTTTTTTTTTTTTTACCTGTTCAGTTTTAATACAGGAGCAGTAAAAAGATTCGACAATGTCTTTAACTTTCAGGGCATCAATAAATTCATAAAGGCTGGCAGAGGGAGAGGCTGGGGCTTTTCCTGATGTTTTTTTTTTTTTTTTTTTTTTTGGACAACCGGTGGTATCTCTGTAGGTCTGGGATAATGTGTCATAATCACTCCTAATCTTTGGATTACACCGGATTACTAACACCCAACATCTGCAACCTGTGGGACCCCTAAAGGCACCCGACAACCTGGAATTACTTTATAGAGCAGTTAGAATAGGCTACATGCAGCAATTATTAATTTACAGTAAGCATTTAATCATTTGACGCCTATGAGTCATCCTATAAAAAGTGAGCATACAAATATTATAAATCACTTCACTCAATTTCTCACTCACGTAGTCTGTAATATTTGTGTTGGACTATTATTGTGCAAATGTCATCAAAAGAAACATAAAAATGTCCACAAAGCTGACAGCTATAACAGACCAATTCTCCCCCATCAAAAGCCACCGGTGAGTTCACATATGGCAGGGTGAAGCAGCCAACACTCAGGGTCTGTCCATATTGCCAAACAAACACCTCGGGCCTTGTCCCATCTCATATTGCTTCATAAGACTATATTGTGAAGAGCGAAATGCGGAATTTAATATTACCTACCAACTACAGTATCTTTGCATTTTCCGTTTTTTTTTTGTTTTTTGTTTTTTTTTTTTTGCAGCCTTTTAAATCACTGAACAAATTCGGTTTTAATTCAGAACAAAACAATTGTCTGATTTTATAGTTTATAATTTAATGTCATTTCCCTAACTCTAATAGGTTGATAAATATGTTACACTCTAAATATGTTTTGATTAACAGTGTAATTTAATCTAAAATGTGAAGGTCTAAAAAAAACCGTAGAGAGTTAATGAACAGGTTTGATGTATCTTCTCCAAAACGTCTCAAATTCAGAGCCCTCTGTCACTTAAATGAATATGCAGGGCATTACTTAGTTATGGTGAAGTAACGTGATATCTTAAAAAGCCACCTGCCGCATCCAAACCCGATGCGCATTTGTCTGTCTCTGAGACAAGTTAGTGAAAATGTGATTATCAGGTCACTTTGGGCGCCTGTTCCAATGAATCTCAGTGGTTAGCACTTCCACAGCCCCGACACTTTATCTGAGGTAGCCGATGGCTTTCCCATGTCAGGTCATTTAATGTGGCTCTGGAAACAAGGAACAAATAAGAGCACCAAGCACAATGGCGAATGTCCAATCAGGACACTGACCTTTGATTTTTATAACGACGTGCAGGGTTTTTTTCTAAGTGCGTAATTATGCACAAGTTCTATCTGTCATGCGCTTATTAGTATAGATTATGTATGTTTATTGTGCTCCCATGAACTTGCATTAAATGCTGCTGTAATTGCATTACTATTTCTTTTTTTAAAATTAAACCTATTATATTTTTTTTAACCAAATATCTGCAGAGAATGTGATCTCACATGTTCGATTAGAATCATTAATATCACAACAAATTAAATTCTGTCTTTGAAGAACAAATAGAAGATGCAGAATTTTCTTTATTTTGTTTTTTTTTTAAGCTCCAGTATTTTAGCATGAAATGTCACTGTGCTGGCGAACGTCAAAGAAAACTCGGTATTTTATTATTAAGAGTTGAAGAGCATTTAAATGGATTTAAAAGATCTAGAATATAAATCGAGTCTAACAGGTCTGTCTTTTGGATTTTCTTTTATAAAAGCTCCATGATAAATAGTATTTCTCTTATGAAATACTTTCTTATTGCCGCCAACCTGTTTCGTCTAGACTTATTACAGCATACATTCCACATGTGTCAAATGAAACAGACTGAAGATGTGTCACAGGCAGCGGGAGAACAAATGATGCGCATTTTATGTCTGGTCTGAAAAGTTATAATGGACAGCAGGGTCAATTCATCAAACCCTTAGGTATGTGGAAGTTTTTTTTATTTTTTATTTTTTTTCCTTTAATCTGGAATCAGTCGCTATAGAGACGCGTTGCCTGTACAAATGACTAAGAAACGAGAAAGAAAAGAAACAATTACATTTTGGAATATATAGCCTAACATACGCACACAGTTTAGAAGAACATTGATCTTCAGTGATCCATGGTGACATACTTTTCAACACATAAAATACGCATTTCCATAAAGTCATCGCCTGTTCCTAAGTCTTCATTATAAAAACCCCAACATCAAACTGACTCACTTAGAAAAAGAAGATGCCATTGTTTTTGCCTTATACTGTATATAACACGCTGACGCCCGTGGTTATGGGACATCTTGGTTATTGTGCCAAATCGAGGGCCTACTCCCATTAACATTCAATCAGTCATCCCAGTGCCAGCCAATGAAAGGTGCAGAGAGATGGAGGAGGACCGAGCTGCTAGACGGAGCGTTTTGACGCGCTGAGAGGAGGACAGAGCGTCACATCTCTCTAAACGCCCATCAAACTTTCACCACAGCCTGCAGAGAGGACCCGGTCCTCCGAAAGAGGCCTGTTTAACAAAACAAGGACGCACTGGATCCTGAACAGACGACTGGACGACGATGGAGACACTACTGGCGTTGACTTTGGGAACAGTTTGACCCCGCTGTGCAGAACCTCTGAAAACATTTTTGCTCAGTTTTTTTTTCGTCCTTTTTGCGACACAGCGACGGGAATATGGAGCAAGCACCAAGCGCACCCAGCCCTCCTCCCAAACCGGCCCATCACGAACCGATCAGCTTCGGTATCGATCAGATCCTGGGAGCCGGAACCGAGCCAGAAAACGGGCGCACGGCAGGAAGACAAAGTGGATCCGATATAAATAACGGGGACGGTTATTACAGTTTAGGGAGTCCTACCGGGGCCAGTGCGCCCTCCTACACCGCGCTGTCAATCTCGCTCTCCGGTATAATGCCTCCGGTGGAAGCTTCGGGCTCTTACGGGGAGAGCAGGAGTCTGGGAAACCGGGGAGTGATTCGAGTCCCGGCGCACAGACCCGTGACAGCCCCGGGACCCCCGACCCCGGTTCAGAGCGCTGTCCCTGGGTTTGGTGGGCTGTGCTTCCCCTGGATAGGAAACAGATTCGCCAAGGACAGAATATCAGGTAGGCCAGCTGTTAGTGTCAGTGGCTTCCCCTGATCAATATTTGATCATGTATTAAAGGTAATTAACTGGAGTATTTAGGAAGAAGTGTAAAGGTACTTAAAAGTCTACTGAAATGTCACCACTGCAAGATATAGGGATAGTAACATCCAACTTTTAAATTAATATAATCACTATAAAACCACTGCATATGATACTTGTTTATGTTTTATTATTTCCGAGTTTTCATTGGTTGTAAGGCTTGGACATAATGTCTGTACTGATAAGCAATCACATGGCTCATTTAATTACTGTTAAAAACTAATCAATAAAAAGATTGAATGACTGTCCATCTGTAATTGATCAAAGTAAACCATGAAATTGATTAAGTTGGTAAAATAAATAAAGAACTTAAACAACAATAATAATAACAACAACAACAACAACAACAACAACAACAACAACAACAACAACAACAATAATAATAATAATAATATACATTTACTATATAGCAATCTGACCAACATCCTGTAAAATGTTTGGTTGAAATGTTTGAATTCCCAGTTTACTAATATCTTTTCTGTAGATTAATAAACCTTTGAATAAAATCCGCATATTTACAGATGGACCAACAGACCATGTTTATTGTCATGGCAAGGCAAGGTAAATTTATTTGTATAGCACATTTCATGTAGGCTACACGACAATTCAAAGTGCTTTACATGAGACAAGAAAGTCAAAATGATTAAAATGCATTAAAAGACAGCCAAGATAAAGAGACACAAAAACACCTCAAAAACAATTGAGAATTTAACAATTAACAATACAGAGACCAGCAGACTTTCTTCAAACTCAAACAACTTTTACATGAATTATTTGTAAATTGTCCTGTCCCCAGTGACCAGTGACCATGAGCATCTGTTATGATATAATATTTCCATTTCACATTTGACCTACACAGTTTATATGAGGAATTATTGTAGGCTAGTACAGAGCAGATACTTGTGATGTATGGGCCTGGATTTCCATACAAAGTGAGGAGTGAATTAGTTTGGTGGTGTAGGAATGTCACCATCCACTCACTTGGTCTGTCTGTCTGTCTGTCTGTCTGTCTGTCCGTCCTTGCAGCTGCTCTGGTGCCGTTTGCGGTAACGCGGCGGATAGGACACCCTTACCAGAACCGGACACCTCCCAAACGGAAAAAGCCCCGGACATCCTTCTCCAGGGTTCAGATCTGTGAGCTGGAGAAGCGCTTCCACCGGCAGAAGTACCTGGCCAGTGCCGAACGGGCCGCCCTGGCTAAGAGTCTGAAGATGACAGACGCACAGGTCAAAACCTGGTTCCAGAACCGCAGGACCAAGTGGAGGTTGTTCAGATATTTTCCATCATTTCTCTGTTAAAAATCTGAAAATATCACTCTTTAACCATAACCCACGACGTATCAGTTTGTTTTACACGTTCTGTGAAATGTAAACTTTCTTGCGTGTGTCTGGCTTTTTACAAACAAAACCCAAAAGAGTTTTACAGCAAAATAAATACATAAAAAACTAGGACAACAAGATCTTTTAGTCACGTTTTTTTTATATATTTTATATAAAATTTGCCAAATATTTAATAATTAAAGACACGTAATGCAAAATAAAAACGTAAATAATATTAATATTATTTGCATCACCATATTTACGTTTTGAATTTTTCTTTTTGGTGACACTTCTTTTTTATTTTAGGATCTCTAGGGTTTTTTTTTTATTTTGTAAGATAAGATAAGATAAGATAAGATAAGATAAGATAAGACAAGATAAGATAAGATAAGATAAGATGGATTTATTTGCCATTTCAACACATTCAGGAACATAGGAATTATTAATCAGAGGTTTCTCGGCGTACAAGTATAAAAAATTAAAAGATACAATGTGAATGAAGGTCATAAGATAGAAAAAGTCATAAAACACATCACACATGTATCACATAGGCTAACTGTACGCCACCACTATTTAAAAAAAAAAACAATAACGTAAAAATCCTAAACTCCTTCTACCTTCACTGTTTTATCTTACAACCTTACATAACATCACATTTAATTAGGCTAATGTATTCATGTTTAATTTTTTCCTGTATTTTCTCCAGGAGACAGACAGCCGAGGAGCGGGAGGCGGAGCGTCAACAGGCCAATCGGCTCATCCTCCAGCTGCAGCAGTCCGCCCTCCAGAAGTCCCTCAGCGAATCAGCCGTGTCGGATCCACTGTGCGCCCATAACTCCTCCCTGTATGCCCTGCAGAACCTCCAACCCTGGGCCGAGGAGAGGGAATAAAGACCAAAATTCAAAAGGGACACCTTCTTCATGAGGTGTCAGACTGTAAATCCATGATCATCATTTATTATCCACGGGAGGAAACATATATTACATTAGGCCTTCATGAGGACACCATCTTCGGGAATTACTTTGATTCCATGCAATGGGCAAAAAAAAAGGGGGAAAAAAGAAATAAAATGTTGGACAAGGCAAAGCTGAGTGGATGGTTGTGAAGCTGGACCTGAAATAATGGTGAGTGATGTTTGAAGCAAAAAGCAGAAAGAACACTCTGGGACTAAAATTCTGCAAGACTCAAACCCAAAAAATGTGCTGAAACACAAAAAAATGTCACTTTGTCATTGTCTTCTTCTCTGCTTGTATGTATTCTGTTTATTAGAGTAAGAGGGAGAAAATAATGGGCTCCCTGGACCTAAAAGAGGTTGTTAGTTTAGCAGCAATATAACTGAGCATTTTGAGAAGGTGTTTTTTTTTTTTCCCTTTCAATGCAAAAATCTTCTCCTGCCACAGATTGGCTTTGTTACTCTTAAACCGGGTTGGCTCAGTTTTTTTTTTTTTTTTTTTTGGTAAAGAGCACCAAACAAATAAAAGGAAGGGCCGTCCTCCAGTGCCAGTTAGACAAAATAACAGAATACACGGCCAATGTGTTTTTAATGATTCTCCTAGTGTCTTTTATTAAAATACAAAACAAATGTCTTGCTGAAAGTGCAGATGAAAACGGGTTCTGATTAATTTTTCTCAGCTGTCCTGGTACTTAAACATTTTCAGATCTCATTTTTGATTCACTGAGTCATATTGCACCACTACAATCACCTGTACATACTCAGGTGTGGTGTACCTTACCCCACAAAATGAACATAGGTTATCCATAAACTACTGTAATCAGTAATAACGGGGGAAAAAAAACATATGTCAGGATTAGTGTGAAGAGAAACAGGAAAATATGAAAGAGGCTGTGAGTTGGTAATAAAGGCAGTGATGCATGTTCAGTAATGATGGTGAAGTTTTTTATTTCATATGCACATGCTTTATTTGTGAACTGTGCCTTTTGAATTGAGGCACATCTCTTTTTGTACGTTCATTGTATAGGTGTGTAAATAACAGTATAAACTGTTCTTGTGAATCTTTTGCTTATGCTCTTTATGATGCACCATAAAAAAAAGATTTTAAGGTTTAACATACAATAATTAAAAGCTGTAAATATGAAAAAAGTTATGGAGCAATAGAAAAAAAATCACACATAAACAAAGGTGAATAATTTTGTTTCTTGAAAAGTTTATTGATAAATATAATGGTTTTATACAATATTTCAATACACACATTATTTCATTCTGACAGTTTTGATCTGTCTGTCTGTATGCCTGTCTATCTGTCTGTCAGTTTGTCTGAAAGTACGTCTGGGTACATTTGAGATGAGCCGTGACACATCTCAGTGAGCAATTTTATTATTTTATTGATAGCACAGTGAGTGGGCATGACAGTAAATCATTTATAAATCTTTATTTTTGTCTCGTTCAATCTTCAAAGTGATGGCTCTTGTTCAAAAGATGGCTTCCATTCCGTCAAAATCAGTGAAAAGGTCTTTACTCTCATTTTCCACCTTATTATTTGTCTTCCTTTCTGTTCCTTTCTTCACTGGGCCTCCATCAGACTCTTCTCCCTCACAGTGAAATGTTGGTCATTCTGAGTCAGTGCTTTTAACAGACAGAGTTAAAGACAAAACTCTCCTCTCAGGCAAAAAAAAAAACCCAAACAAACAAAAAGAAAAACACGGTCAGATCAGCTGGACCGGGCTGCCTGGGCTTTTACGACCATAAGATGAAGCTACATGCTTGAATAAAAGATAAATATATTCAGATAAACAGAAACTTTACACTGGGACGCCACACACACGCACACATACACATGCACATCCCTCTTCATCTACATGTCAGTAAACTGTAAGTCAGACCAAGTGTACAATGAGTATCTGGTTGATATCCAATTTGACAGAAAGACAGACAGACAGACAGAGTCAGAAACACACAGGCAGACATAAGTGATTGTAGACAGTATGTTTAAACCACAAATACAACAGTTAAATATTTACATTTGAGTTGCTGAAACACTGAAACACTGACTGACACCACTGAAACACACACAGTAGGATTTAAGAGGATGATTAGAGACTGTTGTAAGCTGTCACAAGACGTAAGACTGGCAGGAAATCAGCTCTGCAAACCCCTAAAGGCCATGGTTCTGTGGATCTTTGTGTCAGCCCAGTCCTGATGTGGAAAATGTAGCACTGCTGTAACTTTAGTATATTGCCATCAAGTTTTTCTGGCCCACGCCGCATACTGAATGCGTCGTCTCTGCTGTGCATGCTGAATAATATTGCTCTTTTTGTCACATTCATGATGAAAACAAGACTCATCATGCTTTAATTTAGCTCGAATGCATCGCTACGCTTTTACAAATTCCAGTTCTTCCAATTTGGTTCATTATATTAACTGTGAGATATCCATAAAATTTCTGCCCAATTAATACACAAGGTTCAGTATATTTACACTATGCCATAACATACACACTGTCCAAGATGAGTGTAACTGTAATACTGGTAACAAGTGGGATGTGGAGACACGTAGTAGCAGAGGTAAATGGTCACATAGAGCCCAAATGAAGGTAAAGGGTTGAGTCTTCAGGACATGTCCCGGTTTGTCTGTGTGGATTTGTTACATTAAGACCTTCTCCGTACAGTTTTTAATAACCTGTCACTCCCAATGCGACAGCTGTTTATTTTCTGTCTGCATTCTTTATTTTCTAACTGCATTTCTTTTTTTTTCTCCTGTAGGTTTGTGTTCACTTCTTCTCATCCTTTGCTTTTCCCCCCCTCTCTCTTCCTTTAACCACCCTCTTCGCTGTCGTCTAGATGACATTTTCAAAGAGCTGTAGAGATCTCATGATGTTTTCATCCTGTGTTTGGTAAGAAAATGGGAAACTGAGAAGATTCTGTGCAAGAAGGAAGCAGTCTAACAATCACTATTTAATTGAGTTTTACAGCCACTAGGGGGCAGTAAAGATCCATAAAATGATGGCAATGTTTTACAGTCAGTGGATGTCTCTGCACAAAAACATTTCAAGGCAATGAGGGTGGTAATTAATAGGCAATAGGAAATGATGTTTGCAAAGGAGAAAACAGGCAAGTAATCAAGATCCTTTAAAGAGTCTAAAGTGAAAGTTTTACTTTCCCTTCAAAAGGTCACAAGGTTAAATGGATGAAACTGTACCTCTTGACAAGAAAGGATGAATTCATCAAGAGTGACCACACCATCTCTGTTTTTGTCCATTTTCTGCAAAGAGAAACAAAATTAATTAATTTATTTTTGCTTTTTCATCCATTCATTTCCATTCATCCATTTATTCAATTATTTTGAGCAGGTACGCGTTTACAATTAAATTAAAATAAAAATGACCTCCATGCAGCACAATAACCAACAGAATACATGCAGGAATAATGCTTCAAATACATTTATTTTTTCTCGAAAAGGAGTGGGAAAAAGAAAGCTTAGTTAAATCCCCCCCCCCCCATTCCTCATCAATAACTTAATCCTTGCATGAATTATAAGAACCATAGTCCTGATTTTTTTTTTCTGAGTATTTATTCCATTTGGAGAAAAATGGGAAAAAATGCAATTGAATTTTTTTAAATGAACCTATTTTTCAGAGTTACAAAAAATACCCACTCAGCTAGACACCATATCTTTATGTTTTGAAGCAAAACAACAGAAACTTAAAACACAATATCAGAAAGTGATAAACTGTGTGAAAACTATGACATAAAAACCTTTTTAATCTGATGTTTTCTTACATTATTATTCTTACATTTTAACATACTCCAATACTAG
>JAPTYR010000002.1:23839019-23850513 GCA_029814505.1 Siphamia roseigaster | reverse complement strand
GCCCCAAATATCGGTGGCCACACCCCCTTCCCCCAGGTTGAACTAGGCAACGCCGATGCCACCCCTGGTCACCACCTAAACTAACCAATTTTCTGGGGGAAACCCTGAATAGCTTTAAAACTACTTCCTTTTGAGGCTGTTCAGAGTGTTAAGAATGTTTTGATGAAGACACTGATTATCATATTCATTCAAGCCTTGAACAAAAATCCTGTTTTACACACCATTTCAGAACACCCAGAGGAGGCATTTGGCAGAATGTTGGAGGACAGAGGACAAGCAGCAGGACTAGAGCTGGGTGAACTAGCTCCAGGACTCCGACATGTGGACTCTGGAATTGTGGATGACTGACTAAATGTGTGTTTAGTTGCATCCCGAAGGGTCTGCTGGAGTCTGTTATTCTCCTCCCTCAGCTCTTCAACCTCCTCCTCCAGGGAGCTTTCAGACAGCTTCAGCTGGTGAATTTCTGCTTTCATCCCTTCCACTTTGCTGCCCAGGAAATTACTGTTCTCCTGGGCTTCTTGAAGCTGGTCCATCAGTCCCCTTCGTTCTGTCATCCCATTTTCCTCTCGCTCCAGCAGCACCCTGAGGTCCTCCTGGAGGCTGAGAATAAAGCCTTGCAGCCTGGCTTCATTCGAGTTCTGGTTCAAGCTTTTGTCTTCCCCCCCCTCTATTTCTTTCTCGGGTTTTCCTCCATCACGTTCCCGCCCTCGTACACTTGGTGGCCATTGCTTCCTCCTCTCCTCCTTCTTCTCTTCTTCTCCTTCTCCCTGTCCTCTCAGGGATGGGAGTCTGTCCGGTTCTTCCCACTGTGTTACGGCTCCAGCAGTGATTCTGACTGCACTGATTGTTGTTATGCCAGTAGCTGCACTAACTGTCATGTCCAGTAGCTGCTTTTCTAAGGTGTAGATTCGATTTTGGAGACTCTGCTCTCTGTCCTGGCTCTGGTTGAGCTTATGTTGGAGCTGGGTTTTGAAGTTCTGGAAGTACTGGGACTGACGACTCATCTCCTCCTCTTTTCCCTTCAGCTGCCTCTGGCATCGCTGCAGACGTTCCCTCCATATATGCTCCAGTTGCTCCTTCTCGTGAGACTGAGCAGCAAAGAAGAGCAAACAAAGAAGACATGGAATGAGACAAAGTGAGAATATTTGTACTTTAAACATAACAAAGTTAATAGATTTGACTTCACAATTTGTCAAGTGTCCGAAAAGTTTTAAACTTTTTAACACTGACTCGAGATTGAAAAACAAACATGAAAAGTAGACTATTAAACATTTTCACAGGATCCCCATTTCTCATTGCTTCCACTTCTAAGGCAACGATTCACTTCAAGTAAGAAATTCTAGTACACGGTAAATATGTAAAAATATACATAAAGTTTGTCACTACTGCAATTAACGACACCTATGAAACTGTAAAATGGTTTACTGCCAACTGCCTTACCAGTAAATAATACACACTATGACCTTTTGTCAATGAAATTGGACAGTTTTTACCACTGCTGTTAGAATCATTCTTTTAAATTCTTTTAAATGTTGTTATTTGTTATTGTTGTTAATTTGGTGATCTGTGCATCAATCTGCCCCCATAGACTCTCTACCATGCACCTTGGAAAGAGCCAGTTTATTTCGCTGTTGCTCATGCTACTGTTATATGCACCACCACTTTAACTGTTACTGTTGCTGCATACTGTGAAATTGTATACATATTAACAACTTATTTTATTCTTCTTTTTTTAAATATATTTCTTTATTTTTTTGCATATTTTATGGCAGCTGTATTCTACCCTACTTATATATTCTATTTTCTAGTTTATTCTTTATCTTTTTTATGCTACAAACCAAGACCTGGGTAACTATACTTCATTCCATCATGTACAACTAATCAAAAAACAGTAAAACTGAGTCTGAAATGTCACGTGACGTACAACTTAAAACCTTAATTATTGACACCTTCACATATATTGATGCATCTATAGATCCCCAGCACTCACCATGCTCCTGACCTCCTCTTTGAGCTTGTGGAGTCTCTGATCCAGTCTCTGGGAGTGTTGCATGCTGGGGAGGTGGGTGGCAGCAGCCAGCTGATAGAGCTGAAGCAGCAGATTCCTTTCTGACCGCTCTAACTGTCTGATCCTAACAACAAAACGCAGACATATCATTAATTCATTATTTCAACATTTGATTTACACATAAAATTGTAACAATCTCCACTGATGCAATCTCAGCCAGTTAACCATAATCGTTCTACTTACAAAGTGAAGAAAAAAATGAAGTCATAGGAATAAAATCTGTCTCTGCAGCAGGTAATGCCAGGGTCAATGTTAACAGCGGCATCCTCACATGCAAGTGTGCAGTGCAGTTAGGTGTGTGTTTACGATATATGATATCGCCT
Organism: Siphamia roseigaster; assembly: GCA_029814505.1. Classification (NCBI taxonomy): domain Eukaryota; kingdom Metazoa; phylum Chordata; class Actinopteri; order Kurtiformes; family Apogonidae; genus Siphamia; species Siphamia roseigaster. The sequence continues at coordinate 23,848,122 of JAPTYR010000002.1, read as the reverse complement.
TAGTCAAAAGTGAGTATATAGTGGCAGGTGTATATGTGTTTGTGTGTGTGTGTTACTGGATCCCGTGTCCCCAAGTCTCTCACCTGTTCTTCAGGTAGCTGTCAGAGTGGACGGCTGAACCTGCAGTCTGCTCCAGGACCCTCACTCTGTCACACAGGAGCTGCAAGTCCAGGTCCGGACCGGTTCTGATGGCGTCCTCTACCATGGCAACAGAAGTACTTCCAGTGTCCTTCATGTCTGACAAAGTCATGTGATCCTCCATTAGCCTGTGACCACGAGGTGAGTGTCACCTGCTGCACAGAAACTCATCAATTCAGTACAAGAAGAAAAAAAAACAAAACTCAGTCTGTTACATCGTTTCTCCACGTCTTTACAGTTGTTCCATAGACGACACTTATACATACACATACACAGATCTGAGTCAAAATAAACACATAAAAAGATACACATGCACAAAATTCATTCATCTATTATTAACTATGTCAACAGCTTGGTAGCAAGTTGTCGGGCACAGGTATTTCTCAGGTTACCCCACCTCCCCCCACCCCATGTACCTCCTACAGTACCACGTTTCACCAATCCTCTCATCAGTAACCAAGCAAGTTCAGCTAATGCATTACTTAGTACAGGGAGGAACACAAGGAATAAAGAAGTCACCATCAGCACATTCTAATATAGAGTTCAATAATAACGTGTTCTTACTTTTCCTATGACTGTAGTTTCATCTTCTGAGTATGAAGAGAAAGCCTCCAGAATCTTCAGCTGTTATTCCAAACTTCGATGTGTTACCGTCTCCTTAGAAACACCACAGTCGCTGGACTTTGCCAAAATCCTCTTTATCCAGTTGGCACAGAGTGTGTTCACCCGCTCACTCCGCCTGCCTCTCAGCCTTGCACTTTCACTCCTCTTCTCTTCTTCTCTGATTGCGCTCTTTCATTATCCAACTAGTAACTCTTTCAACTGAGGCTGGGCTTGTTTCCATTTCAACAATCCACTGATTTAAAGATGCGCTTCTTAGTAAAACCATGTTTATCAGTCACAGAGGACTAAGGATTTTTGTTGCATGTCCAAAAACCACTGTAGAAGATTTCAACCATAAATAAATATCCTTTTTTTTATCTCATGTATATCTGTTCATGTAATAAATTTCATATGTTTGCATTCCATGTTAGGGTCTTCTGCAAAAAGTGCACTGTTTATCAAAAAGGCCATAAAGTAGAGAACTGTCTACAAATGCATAAAAAACAATAAGATTTTTCTTCATCCTCACTTGCTTCCAGAGTACCCCAACAGCTGAGAAAAAAAGGAAAAAAAAATATTTTATTTTATTTTGCCACTAGTATCATCAGAGAAACTAATATGATAGTGTATGTGGGTGCTACCTGATGTCACTCCATAGTTGCTTTCATTAAGGCCAAAGTATAAATGCTAAAGAGAAAAATAAAAAGAGGAACAAAAACTAAAGGAACGCAAAGAGTTTAATTAACACGTGGAAAGAGAGAGAGAGAAAGAAAGAATAAGGTCAAGACTTGGAAATCATAAACAATCATTGACACTTGATATTCTGTCTAATACACACGTCCTCTCGACAAAACACGACAAAAATAAATAGATGCAAGTGAAATAAGTACCTTTTCCTCTATTTCCTTTATTTGTCTCTTTTGCAAGTCAATCCTGTCCTCCAGCTCTCTAATTCTCTGTAAAACAAAGACAGGACTAGTTAGGTATTAAAATAAAAAAAAAAAAAAAAAGACTAAAACTCATTGAGTTCAGCATGAAGTTAATTATTCCTGTATTGAGTCCAAATTCTCTACTTTTTTCCCATCCTGCTCTCCATCGCCATGGTATCGGCTGCTCAGTGTTCAGTAAGAATGAGCTGCCATGACAACTGAAGAGCAGATTTAACACTAAAAAGTAACTCTTTAAACCTGACCAGTTTATTCATTGACTCTTAAGTATCATTAGTTGACACAGGTTCACACTGTCTTTTTGCCTCTTTTCTTTTCCTTTTTTTTTTTTTTTTTTAATTATTAGTGCAGGTCTTTATTAAATTTTCCCAAGGAGTCTGTTCTTGTAAAAAGAAACATAAAATCTAATAGAAATAAGACATAACAGATCCTTTATACAGTGTTAATTTCCTACTGTGTCCTGTAGGGCCGACTGTCTTTTATTATTACATTTGATTAGTTTATGTTTCATGAGACGTTTATTCGTGTGTTGGTTAGAGTTTAGTTAAGAGTTAGTAAATTACAGTAAAACAGATTCAAATGAAGTTCAAGGTGCAGTGGTTGCTGATGTAGTCAATGCATAACATGTACTGTACAAGCCATGAGTATACAACTACTGTGAGGGCTGCAGAGTGAAGGGATATTGAAGGAGTGGGGGATATTCAGATCACAATGAACACACACTCACAATGCCACACACTCATTCTGTCTCTCACTTCCTCAGATTCACTTACAGGTAACGTTACAGGTAGCACACAAAGGGATACTGCATCTTTTTCATTGCACCAGAGGTTTGGTGGGCTCAGATGTTTCGGACAGGTACCAGGGATCAGACTGAGGGCAGGACTCAGTAATCTGACTGGGTTACTTTTAAGCCTTACCTGCTGGGCCTGCTGTAGGAGCTCCATGCGCTCCTGTAAGATCTGACTGTCATACTGCCTGCTCTGCCGGAGAATCTGACGCCGCAGCTTATCCACAGCGAGCCTCAGCTCCTCCCTCTGCCTGTCTGTCAGCGACTCGGCCACGGCCTGGCATGCTGGCTGCTCCTGCTGCAGAGCGCTATACAGCGTGGCCTCCAGCTCCTCGATCCTCTGCACAGCCAGCCACATACACACACACATACAGGTACACAAGCACACACAGCACACACACATCGACATGCACATGCACATGCAGAAACGCACACAATCATGCACAAGCACGCACATTTATCCAACAGATCCACATATACAAACAAACAGAAACACACAAACACATACACACATCACTGTGACCATGGCAAATATGAGGAACATTATTCCACTTTATATTTGGAGTCATTTGGGCTTGACCTTGACATGGTATATTGCACAAATAATGCCTTAGTCTTACTCTCTGACACTTAACTGTCCCACAGTTACCATGTATAAGTCAAGCTTTCAGCACCAAAATATAAAGAGGAACCATAAAAACAAAGCAACACCAAAACTGACCAAATAAAATGGTTAGAACTATATGGAGAGTGAGCAGTGTTAAGATTGTTTTTTTGGGCTCAAGATACTTAAGCCAGTAAGGTTTAATCTTACAGTTTACGTTTTATAAACATAGTGGTGGAGAATCCCAGCGATATAATGTAAAAGTCCTGTTTGGTATTTGTTCCAACCATACACTGAACTACTTTTGCTGAGCACAACCTCTCATCCAGGTAGATGGATAATTAGTGGGATCACCTGTGTTCAGTCAACAGTCAGAACCAATACATGGAGCTGTGATTCTCCACGACTGCACAAACCCATATTGAAGTTCAGATTTTTTTAACTGGTTGTTTGATTAATCTTACAGATGATGCCAATATAGGTCGTTTATTAGTCCAGTGGATTATTGGTATCAGTTGCCGCATGTCCGTCCATCCATAAGCAGTTTTTGAAGAAACTTCTATTCCACAACCGTCAGTCAGAATGACTTGATTTTTGTTGTGGGACATCTGTGGGGTGCAGTCTACCAAGTTGTTTAAAGAATTTTTTTTCATGAATTTCTGGAATTTGATTAATCATTTCAAAGTGCTATAACTTCAAATAGTTGAAGATATTGATATCATTACTATTGGCAATAGATAGGAAATCCGATATGGGCTTTCATTTGGTGCCGTGACCTTTGACCTTGACTGACCTTGAAAGGTCAAACCCAAGGTCATCTATGTCCAGATTTCTTTAAACTTCTTCCCCAAAACCATCTACCAGAATCAATTAATATTCACAACAGAGATTCCTTGGAGTAAGGTCTACAAAGTTTCTTCAAAGAATTAAGAAATACAGATTTTTAAATTTTTTAAACATGAAAAATCCCCATTGGTTTATAAGGGGGAAAATTCAAAGTGCCATAACTTGAAAGCAGTTCAAGATATTGATATGATTACTATTGACAATATATAGGAAGTCACACATGGGCTTTTAGTAGATGCCTTGACCTCGAGTGACCTTGAAAGGTCAAACAAATGTCAAATATGCTTTTGGTCTATCGAACCCTTAGTCCTACTTTTAAATTTAGTGGTAAAAGATGCAGTATCCCAACACAGTCTGACAGATTATACCTTCATGAAGGATGTTGCATTCATAATGTTTAATGGAGTCCAAAATGGTTATGTGTCATGCTAGCATGAGAATGTTGCACCCTTACATTTATTAATCACTTTATCAGAAACCATTATGCTTTAGCAAAATCTTAATGCTGCAATTAATGTGGATGAGCTGCTTTTTTTTTTTTTTTTTTTTAATCAGAGAAGTTTGACTTGTTCACAGTAAAGTTTGCTGCGTTACACTGCTACAGACTCCGTACCATGTAGGCCTGGTCCAAGGCCTGCTTCCTGTAGTCCAGTTCCTCCTCGAGGAACCCTTTCTGTTTACTGAACAGCTCCTGGAAGAAATAATATGTTATATTACAGGTTATGACAAGGTATAATGTGCCCTGCAGAATTAGGAAGAAGCATATTTCACCTTATCATTTTCCAAGTCAATCATCTTCTGAGTGAGGGCAGCCTCTGTATTATCTATCTGCTTTAACCACTGTAAAACAAACATATATTTCATTGATCATGACAAAAATGTTTCAAATGAAGTGTTTGTACACCAATATCTTCAGTGTTAGACAGACAGTGTTATGATACTAAGTGCCCACTGTGTGTCAGTATAAACAAAAATGTCTTTACGCTGACCTTTTCACACAGAGAGATCACAGTCCCTGCCTGGATCACTGCCACTTGCTCCTCATTTCTGAGGTTCTACAGGAAACACGACAAACAGATTGTGTTATCAGTAATTATTCGATACCTTCTGAAAAACACAGGTACCTATGTGTTTCAACTCACTCCATTATCCCCAAGGATATCCAGTTTCTTCATCAGCTCAGGAATGATCACATCCTGCAGAAGCCAAAACCACATATCATATTCAGTGCATGTAAGGGAATCATAAAATAAACAGCCAAACGGTTTTGTGTAAGTGTTTTCACCTTGACCCCCTCCTGATGGCAGTAGATCTGCAGGGCACTGCTGCTGTTCTCGGGGAAGGCAGACATGTGGAGATTCAAGGCTGGAGATCTTCGCTCCCTCTCCTAGAAGCAGCAAAAACCACTTTAAGATACAAATGCATCATGAAGGTGAAGTGATACAGTAATACAATGGATCATGAGCAACAACACATCGAATGTTAACTAAAAACTAAATAAAAATGGTAATATACACAAAATGAGGAAGGAATGAGAGGGGTTTACTTACATGATACTGAAAATAAGATCAGGATCTGCCACAATGCAGGAGATGACAACCCAAAGACTTAACTGGGAGAGGGGGGGGGCAAACCAACAGGCAGTGTGGAAATACATGCTGAAATCAAAGCTAAGAACATGATCTCAGTCAAATTTGTTTTGTTTCAATCCAAACAAAACTTCCCGAAGCTCAAAGACTGTTCCACAAAATGACAAATATAGTCCTTTAATTTATCTATTATAAAACAATAGTGTATCTTCTAATTGCAGCCTACAGTTGTTCTTTTCATGCTTTATAGATAGTGTAAATGAAACATAAGACCGACATGGAAGAATGAGACAAAATGAATGAAGATGGGATTGGAAGATGAACTTAAATATATTTTATTCCATTAAAAATCATAATATCAACACAACATTCTTGTATTTAAAAAAAACAACATTCCAGTTCAGTGGATGGGGGTACACACACAGCTGCCATGCAAAAAAAACAAGACAAACATAGGTCTATACAGTGAAGTCAAGTGTGTCTAAGTGTACAATAAATATGTCTGTCTGGTGGGTCACTGTATGTAGGTCTTGCGCCTGGAGTTGAGATTGTTGTTATCGTCTCCTGATGAGACTTTGACATTGGTGCAGTCTCTTACTTCCAGTTCCAGCACCCTGAACTCCAGCAGCTCATTTTGGTCCCGAGCATCCTGAACCTCCGCCTGCAGCCGTGACTCCACCTGCTGCAAGGCACACATCTACAGACGTGCACAAACAGTGGTTCTCGGCATTAGTCAAAGTCAATATCCTGCATTTGGTAAAGTATTTTCATGCCTTTCAGTTTTATTTTAAAAAACACTTTAGCTCCAATTCTGAGATAAATGAGTAAAACTTAAAATAATCCACCTTATCATGAAGCTCCTGGTTGCTCCTGATCAAGTACTGCTTCTCCTCCACCCATTTTGAATCCTGTCATAACAACCAAACACAACATCAGCAAGAAATAACATTAGCAGGAACTGAAAAGATCCTGGAGGAATAGGTTGTGCAGAACAAAGCTGTCAGAAACACAATCAGCCAACACCAAACCACAGATGCTTAACATCTACAGTAATTTTGAGAGACATGCAAACGTAGTGCAGAAACAAACAGACAGGAGTGGCACTAACACAAGTTTATTGATCCAAAGAAAGAATAGACCTCTCCTGAGGTAAGAGAGGCACAACACACTGGATCCTCACTCATCAAGTGTTCACAGTAACAAGAGCAACAGAAGACATAATGTGATGGAAAAACAGCAGAGCAGTAATTCAAAGTACAGAACTGAAACAAACCACAGTGGGACATGCAATGGCACATAAGAAAACTTTGAAAAGAAAAAAAGTGACATGTTTCCAGTTAGCATTGTGAATTTGATTAGTGTTCCTTATTATATTCACGACAAAACAGCCAAGCCTTTTTTCTTTTACAGGTCAGAGTTTGGTTTGACTTTCCAAATATTAAGTAATCTAAAATACAAATTAGCAAAAATGTCACCTTTTACTGCAACATATCATATTCACATATATTCATGCGTGATCACAGTTGTCACTAAACTGATAGCATTTAAAGGTTCAGTGTGTAATATTTAGTGCCATGTGGCAGTTAAATTGCAGATTGGAACCAAATGAGTACCCTACTCTATGCTGGACCCCATAAATGCAAAGAGCCCAAGTTTAAGACAGTATTTTTGTGTTAGTTTTTTGGGGGTTAAGGGGATATCAATTCAGATTTACACTCAAACGTCTGCTGGAACACAGAAAAAGGACAATAGGTTTGTTCTGAACTACTGTCAAACCTCATGGTACAACATGGGGGATTCATTCAAATTTAATAAAAACTATAAACTAATCAAAACCAAATTATTTTTATAATTGGGTTCCATTTCAACAATTATAACAGGGGTGTTAAAGTCATTTTAGTTCAGGGGCCACATCTCAAGCCAGCCAGACCAGTAATTTAACTGCATAATAAGCTATAAATTATTATTATAACTTCAAATTTGTCTCTTTGTTTGAGTGCAAAAATCATGAAATTACCGTACTTAGTTTTACAAAATTAACTTAAAAAATGTGAATAATCTGAACTTCCATGAACCTGAAAGATAAGTGCAAATTTAAGAATATTACACTATGCCTCATTATGTGTATTACAATTTACACATCACAGTTGATCTACAAAGGCAGGGAACATTTAGTGACAGGCACCTGAAAAATATAGGATTTAATTTTATGATCAAAACAACTAGTAAAGACTCAGTGGCAGCCTTGACTGTCAGAGCCTTTCATGTCATTTTTGCATTTTGCAAATTCATCCCATGGACTGGATTGGACCTTTTGGCGAGCCAGTTTTGACCCGTGGGCTGTATGTTTGACACCCCTGGTCGAAATCTTGCACAGAGAACCTTTAAAGACCCAATTAGAAACCACACCACGAAAGACAGATGATGAAACGTCATGAGGTACAGGACACAGAACTGAGACATCACACATGCAGGAAGTGACGTCACAGGATTCTGCGGCAAACCTGGTCAGCAAAGTGCCACCCCAGGAGCAGAGCAGCCAGACAGACATGCAGGAGGGCCACTGAGAGCAAGACCCGAGAGTTCCTGTCCCTATCGCTTGTCTTTGTTACCTGCCCCCGCTCGGCCAGGGCCTTCTCCAGGTCCACTATCTTGGCCTGGCAGCTGCTGAGTTCCACCTGCAGCTGCTCGCGTGTCTGTGGGAGGGAAGATCAGCAACCAGGTAGAAGTGTTACTGAGTCAAACACAAGACAGTTCTGGATGCATTTCAATGTATCATATCCCTACAATTCTGCAGCGCACCGGTTGATTTAACACACCAGCACTATTGTCATATTTGCTGTTGTTTTTATTTCTATTAAGTATCTTCTCTCCCCATAACCATTACTGTATTGCATTACCACTGCTACTGTAAATAGATCTGATTTCTATCTTTTACATTCTATTATAGTTTATCTTTCACATTACTTGTTCTATTTTAACCTTTTTATTTTTAATTACATGGCATTTTAACAAAACATCTCAATTCTCCGAATGTCCTGTACAGCTAGTGAATTGACAATGGAAAAAAATCTTTGATTTTAATATAGAGATAAACTGATATATCGGCTGGCTGATAGATATCAGGCCAATAATATATACATTTTTTTCAAAATCAGCCATCGGCCTTAATTTATTTTCTTTTTCAAGGTCATAATTGACCTGTAGTAAAACTTGAAGTTCAGTAAATGTTAAAGGGCCCATATCATGCAAAATCGACTTTTCAGGGGTTTTGTCCTCTTAACAGAGCTACTGGGGTCCCATATACATGCTCAAAGTATCATTTTGATTGATTATCTCTCACCTGCGGGGAAGGGAAAAGGCACCGGGAGCTGTGATTCCCCAGACAAACGAGCTGTTTGACGTTGCTGACGCGCCAACGTATTTCTCCTGCAGGGCAATCTTTACTTAATAGAGTTTTACATGTTAAAAATTACATTTTATTTGTCTTGTGTACTATATCTGCACATTTGTTTAAATAAAAGTTTAAAAAAAAAAAAACTTCTCCTGAGACTGCGTCACCGTGCGGGAGTGGAGGAGAGGGCGG
>JAPTYR010000002.1:23711544-23721970 GCA_029814505.1 Siphamia roseigaster | reverse complement strand
TGCTGGCTTAAAAAAGGGTACACTGACCGTACAAAAGTTACATTAACCCACAACTTTCCATCACTGACGGATTTTTTTTAAGAGTTGACACGAAACTTTTAAGGCCGTCCGTCATTTTGACGGGTTGGAAATTGAGAGAGAGAGAGAGAGAGTGAGAGAGACAGAGAGAGAGAGAGAGAGAGAGAGAGAGAGAGGATGGATGTCTATATTTATCAGTCTGTCTGTCTGTCTGTCAGTAATGATAAAACATCTCCCAGAATGACACACTGAGGAGCCAGTGCTGAAGAGTATAGTACAGTAGTCGTGTAAAAAATGATTAGGGGATTCAAAGACATTAAAAACAAAGGTTATACAAGCAGGTACTAACTCCTGTGTGTGTCATGTGACTAAAACAGAAAACTAAACATGGAATGCCATAATGATGTAAGAACTGAAGTGATCTTGGTTATTATCAGAGGTGGGAAGTAACTAAGTAGAAGTACTCTGTTATTGTACTGAAGTAAATGTTTTTTTTAGGTCTCAGTAGTCTACTGGAGTATTTATTTTTATGGAAACTTTTTACTCCCTACATTTTGTCTTCATAAATATCTGTACTGGACTCGTTACTTTTTTCAAACTTTCAATAAGAGGCTTCAGAGAGAAAATCAGTGGAGGAGAGAATTTGTGACTTTTTCAATCATAATTATGACTTTATCCCATGATTGTGACTTTTTTTTTTTTTAAATCTCATAATTATGGCTTTTTATCTCAATTGTGCCATTTTGTCTTATAATTTCGACTCTTTTTCTCATAATTCTGCATTTCTTATCTCATATTTAATACTTTGTGTCGCATAATTTTGACTTTTTAATCATAATTTCAACTTCTAACTCATAATTCTGCATTTTTAGAAAATCCTATTTATGGCTATTTCTTTATAATCTCATAATGATGAGTTTTTAAATCTCAATTGCGACTTCTTTTCCCCAATTTTTTCCAAAATTTTCCGCCCATACCCACAAGACTGAGTACTGTAACCTGATCAAACACATTATATGTACAGTAAGTCACTTTTAAAGGCTTTATTTTCGGATACTTTTGAAACATTTCTGATTTTTCCTGGTTAAATAAAATATTATTTCATCTAAAGCAAAACATTTTATTTTATTACAATTGAGAAGTTGTATTTTTTTTTTAACTTTTACTTAAGTAAAGGAGTTGAAACAGTACTTCTACTTTTACCAGAGTACTTTTTTTCACACACAAAAGTACAGAATGAGAGTACTTTTACCACCTCTGGTTACCATCAAGAAAACCATGGAAAATGGATTGGTATCAACTCTGGAAATAAACTACGAGGAGCATTTTTATCCCACGCCTAACGAAGTGAGGGCGTGGGGTATTGGCGGCACCTTGTCTGTCCTTCTGTCCGTCTGTCCGTCCGTCTGTCTGTGCGTTCCAGTATCTTTTCCGGGCCATATCTCTGCATCTACTGGGAGGATTGGGACGATATTAGGCAGAAACATTCCTCATGGGGTCTTGTTGTGCCTTTTGGGGTCACTGTACTTTGGCGTGGGATATTGGCGGCAACTTGTTGCCCTTGTTACTAATGCTCGTTCTCCAGAGTTTATTCTCTTGTTGATATCAGTTTCGTACACAGTAAATAATTCAAAGTATGCCCACATTTATATTGTTATTTCTGTCACTAACTCTTCTTTCAGTTGATGTTGCTGTGACCCTCTGTGTTTCAGGAACGAGCAGGAGATCTGGAGGAGCAGGTCACGGCAGAGCTCGGCCGTCTGAGAGAGTTCCTTCTTCAGGAGGAGCAGCGCATAAAGGAACAACTGAAGAGGCAGAAAGAGGAGAAACTGAATCAGCTGGAGGAGGCTTTGACTAACGCTACAGAGCAAATCAGCCAGCTGGAAAAAACAGCAGATGAGCTGTGTGCAAAGCTGAGAGAGGACGAAAACCCTGAACAACTCAAGGTGAGGAGAAAAAAATTGGTAGTGAATGGATAACACTGGGGAACAATTTGGAAAAAAAAAATTCTGTTGAGTTAGATTTTTATGCAGATTAAAACTCAAACTGGCACACTGATCCCAACATTGCAGTTCGTTTTTTTTTTTTTCCTACCATGTCAAGTTGTTTTTTTTGTCCACAGCTTACCCTCCAGATAAGCAAAATTCCACTAATTAGCTGTAGTACGATTACAATTGGACTCATCTACAGCTGCATAGCAAGTTTTTGTGCAGTCACATTTGAGACAGTGCAAGAGATGTGTGCAGCTCCCAATAGGTCAGTACGATTACAGTTACAGTAGACATGTCCTTTGTAAAAACATAATAGTGTTATAGTGCCTTTTTCTTTCATATTTCATGGTATGTCAATATTTGAAAATTCTTATAAAAACAAGAACATATCTGGTAAGAACAGTATTTTTAATATGTTTAAAGAAAACATGGATACTATAGTTTAAAAACTTGACATGATAGAGAAAAACTGAGATCAGTTTTGGATTCCACACCCAAAAGTTTGTTAAAAAACAGCCGTCAGACTTAACTCAACAAAAATTGTGTTCCCTGGTATAACGGATAAATGATCACCTTCAACAGTGTATTTGATGAGATACCAAAGAAGTGCATGTTTCACCAAAGACTTTAATATGTACGATCATTAACATGATTTGATCTGCTCTTTTCCAGGGAATCAAAGATTTTATCGGAGGGTGAGTATGCTATTGTAATCCTCTTACCATGAACTGTTGAACAACCTGTGTGACTACAGTCATGTCTTGAGTAACTGCATCATCTCCAAGTCATCTCTTGTCTCTCCACATGATTGTTGTTTAACTGTCATGAGTCACAAGGAATCAGCTGTTTGTCCTGTAATAAACTACATGTCAGGTCATAACAGGATGTTTGGGCCTGATTGCCGTTAAGCCACTTATCTTTGAACATGAATAACAGCCTAATGGTTGCTAAACAAATGTGCATGAGTGAATAACTCTGACCATGTTACCTGGAGTCGATCTGACAGCTCATCTCAGGAGATTTACTGTAGAAATTGGTGACACATAGTTTGAGTTTCAATTCAATTTGTGAGCTATTGTTGGTATACTAATGTGTACCCAGGTCAGTTGATAGTTGTAGACATTTCATTATCCTAACAGTTAGTGGAATTTATTCAATTATATTTTATATTATTGAGTATAGCCAATGGATGAACAAAATGTTCTATGGAACAAATGCATCATTGTACCATGATAATTTATCATCACAAAAATAAATACATACATACCAGTGGCAGATGCTGGTATTCCAAAGAGGGGAAGCTCACTGGCAACTTAATCATAAAATTTGTCCATTTACTTATNNNNGTTTTTGCAGACATTTTATTTTTTGCCCATTATAATTAAATGGGATTAAGAAATTAATAAAACCTTTTTTTTTTTTTTTTTTTTTTTAAGTCTTCGAAAATTTGAGCTACTTTTCCCAAAATGTAACCACCTCTATTCTGGGTCATTAGTAATCTATAAACCAAATTTGATATAAATTCAACCAATAGTTTTTCTGCTAAAGTGTTAAAAATCAAACAAACCGGACCAAAACCAATACCCCTTGTTTCCCTTTGGAGGCTGGGGTAACAATCTAGCATTATTTTTCTTTCACTGTAGGTTCTTGTATTGGCTCAAATTGACACCCTCTGTTTTTTTAGGGCTGAGAGCCTGTTTGAACAACCCCCAGAGGTGGGTGTGGATCTGGAGTCAGGAGAGTTCATGGGCCCTCTGCAGTACAGGACATGGAGGAAAATGTGCTCTGCTTTTCAGCCAGGTACAGTCTACTGCACACGTGCCACCTGAACACACTGTAAAACAACATTTCTTCTGTTGCTCCATGATTTTGAGAGATTTCAAATGAAACAAAACACTGGATCCTACTTGTACTATATCATTTTGTTTGGTAAACAATAGATATTAAAATGGTTTTGGTCTTTATAGTTAATTTGCCTGTTCATAACAATACAATTCAAGACTTAAAGGTATGTGTATTTAATGTTCTGGCAGCTCAGAATGACAGGTGAGTGGTGTCATGTATTTTTTTTCCCTGGCAGTAGATCAAAGTTACACTAACACCAAAGACCGTAAAAGGATTCTTAAACACATAGGTGTTTAATGAAGTTTACCCGTACTTAATTACAGTAACCGGCCCGTTAGCATGTAACCATTAATGTTACATTAATGGTATTATATGGTCTGTTTCTTAACCTTCTTGACAAGTAGCTGAAATTTCTCAGTGATCAGTTGTCATCACTGGTCTTACTGTGGCTCTGTTTTGTAAAATTCAGAGCCAGCAAATTTATTTTTCAAGCATAGATGAGGAAGCACACCAGAGTGTCAAGTTTTAAGGTCAATATTTTGATCTTTGCATTCAAAGCACATCACCCTTAATCGGAAACTAATTCATAACGCATGGGTCCTGAACATTCAGATGAATCAGAAGAAAATGAACTAACTCTTTTTTTCATACAACATAAGTGAAGCCTGCAATTCAGACTGTTTTGTAAAATCCATTTCTTTGGGTTGCAATCGTTTTTATTTATTTATTTTTTTTAATCACCAGTGTGTATAGTCATGGGTTAGATACTCTGGGTCATCCGTACAAACATCAGTACAAACTTATTCTGTCCTGTTTTAATCAAATGCTTCAACAGCCAGCTTACTGAACATATTTATACTCATCTGACAAACTAAGTCTGATATCAGGTTACATTTAACCACTTTTGTCAATTCTAGGCATCCTGTACCTTCCTAGAAAGCTTAGTCATATCACTGGTCCATCATATTCCTATTTGGGAAATTAACTATGGAAAGAGAAAAAAAATGTTACCACAAAATTCAGCCTGATGTAGTTCAGGTTGAATTCTTGCCACATACTGTATAAAGGATTTTTCTGAAACTAGATGTTGTTAACTTTCAAATATGATACAAATGGAAAAAAATACACCTGGCACGATGTTAATCTTTGTGGTGCCGCACTGTCAGAGGGACCTGACGTCAACCTTTACATGATGAAACACAACCAGATCCCTTCAATAGTTTAATTCTGTCCAAAAACCTTCCTGTCTTTAATATTTACCCCACGCGGGAAGGACGAGCCTGTTTACATGAGAATGAAAATCCAATAACTGAGAGCTATCAGGTAATTGTAACAATCAGATCAGATCTGAGACCTTTATATGCACTTAAGAAATTTAATCATCAATAAACTGTGGTTCAGATGTTCTTGTCCTTTATCAGATTTCTTTAGGACTACATACGTATATAATGACTGACTCAAATTTCCTGTTGTGTTCCACTCATTTTTGACATTTGACTCACTTCCATTTTCTCTGATTGTTTGTTTGTTTGTTTCATTTATTCAGAATATACAAATAATAATACAAGGCTTCCTGTACACCATGAGACCATTTCATTGTACACCAAATGTAGAACTAAAAAATTTACGAGGCAAATAATAATTACACACTGGCAAGAACATAAAATTCATGACCTATTCGGAAAGGAGTGAGATGAACCAGAGCTTTTTTGCCCTCACGCCCTGGTCTAAATAAAACAATATTACATACATGCATACATATACACATATATACATGTATATAAACATACATACAGGCTTCTCTGCTTCACATAATCATAGCCTAATTAGTAAATTAACATTCACCAATAATATCATTCCTTATACCCACTAACCAAGATAGTTTTGTAAGTTGTCTTAAACTGGTTGATATTTGGACATTGCTTGTAATTGTATTTACTCATGCACAGACATAAAAAAATGATAGAAATCAGATTAATATGTGTACATGCAGGAAGACATCGGAGTATTGGGAATAAATCTAGGTTTCACATCAAATACTGTTATCTGATACAACATATCAGATTATCCTGTTTACATCAACACTTAAATAATCCAGATGATTGGCGTGTATTTAAACAGGCCCATTGATTGATTTTGGCCTTGTGATTCTTCAGGTATAAGCTTTGGAACTTGGTATGGCAAATGGGTGAAAACATTAATTTATTTTTATTTATCACAATATACTCCCATCAGTTCAGAACAAGTCTGAATTCCACTTCTTGATCATGACGCAGCTGGTGAGAAACCTGATGTCTATGCTAAACACAAAGACTGTAACACACTTCAGACACTTTACCCACACTTTGTAAAATGAGTAAATAATGAGTTGGACTTTAAAGCTGCTCTAAAACCACAGAGGGCACATGCACAATATATTCTGAAGACATGTTGGTCGGTTTGTATTCTCGTGCAAAGGCAGACAGATTTGTAAAAATTAGCTGGTTTGTTCTTTTAACTTATTCAGTTTGTCACTTGGTGGACGTCAGATGATTGAAGGCTTTGTCTCAGTATAAATAAAACCAGTGACATGCCGTGATACTATGTCCCTGAAGGTGTAACCAAGGGCAGGGAGACTGACAAACAGGTCTGAATTTAGTTGCGTCATAGTTATCTATCTTGCCACAGTAAACCATTTAAAATTTATTTGTGTCCATTGTAGCTGATGCTCTTATCTAGCTCGTCTTACACTAAATGAGGTAGGCATTCAGTAGCTTACTGAAGGTCACTGCCAAGGATTTTCTCCTCGCTGTAAACATACGTCTGTTGTTACACTCACTCTGTTTCTACCATTTCTGCCCTTCCAGCCGTCACAGCAGTGACCCTCGACCCAGACACCGCCTACCCCTGCCTGTGGGTTTCTCCGTGTTGCACCAGTGTCCAGGTGGGCAAAATCCAGCCTAATTTACCCAACAATCCCGAGCGCTTCACCCGCTACAACATTGTGCTTGGCTCTGAAGCGTTCTCCTCAGGCCGACACTACTGGGAGGTGGAGGTGGGCTCCAAAACAGCGTGGGGTCTGGGTGTGGCCTCAGCATCTGTCAACAGGAAAGAGGAGATCAGCCTCTGCCCTGATGATGGTTTCTGGACCGTGGTGTTGAGGGACGACGGGAATGGTACGAGTGAATATGAGGCATGCACCGACTTAGAGGATAGTTTGATATATCCATCCAAACCCCCCAAGAGGGTCGGGGTCTATTTGGACTATGGGCGTGGTGAAGTGGCGTTTTATGATGCAGGAGACATGAGCCACCTCTTCACCTTCTATGATGCAAAATTCAAAGAGCCAGTTTTCCCGTACTTCAACCCATGGCCGATAATCAATGGACAAAACCGAGAGCCCCTGACCATAGTAACACCACACTGGGGATAGACTTAAGTTACGCAAAAGACACTGAACAAACGGCAAAATGAGATTCAATCTATGCAACTGTTGTGCTGAAATCACATGGACTCATTACATGAACAATATTTACATTTTGTGTTGATGGGCTATAATAATATGTTGGCCATTTAATGTTAATACAAAGATAAAACTATTGTAGATACTGACTGATGATCTGATGATCTCTATATTGATTTTAAGTTCATTCAGGGTAACTCAAGTATAATACTTAAGAACTGCTAGTATTCTATTGCTGCAATGCTGCAATGTCTTACTTTGTGTTCATTACAACATAACATACAAGTGAAATACATATATAAAATTACATTATTGGTTAATTTCCAGACTTCAGTTAACTTCAAGACAGAGTATTTCCATTGATCTCCACTAGATGGCGCACCTAACTATAATCATGTCACAATTATCAGTCCATTTTCACATTTTTATAGAGATTCTGCAGATGTGATAAGGAACAGTTTTACACCTTTTACATAATAAATGCTCCTGTGCAAACTTGTCAGACCTGCATTTAGCATTCATCAAGTTTTATATACTGCAATGAAATATACAATTGTTAAATGTGATTTGTCTGTTTTTCAGATGCCAATGTACTCTTTTATCACAGCATTAGCTCTTCTAAGAGGCTTTATTATCATTGCAACTGCAACAGAATTTACATTGATAAACATCTTTAACATCCATATAAGACTCATGTAAGTAACACTCACTGTGAGACACATGGCAGCACTTTTAAATCTAATGGTTTCATCTCATGCATTTGAGAAAAGAAATTATTTAATGCATTTAATCACAAATTGAGGTGTGATGGGCAGCTCGCCACAATCACAGTAGATCCTCAGAGATAGAAAAAAGTAACAAGTGATATATTCTAGAATCCATTAGTAAGTATGTACAACCTTGATTTTTGTGTTAAAATATGTTGCATTATTAAAGTTGGTTCTACACAGCAGCAAGAGGAAATGGTATTCTTGCTGTTGAACTCACAATATTGATCTAACATAATTTACAGTAAAATAAAATGCAAACTAATACCAAATATTTAAAATAAAGCATTTAAGTGTATGATCTATGATCATGACTGGGCATCAAACAATAATTATTGTATTTTAATGTTTAATCATTTTGCTTTAAGATCAGGAAATGGGGTTATCACAATTAGGGTAGGAAAATTTATTAAATTAATTAATTAATTTAATTAATCAATGTTTTAAAAAAAAAAAAGTCTAAATTCCAAAACTGAGATGGAGACATCTTGCCTTACAAAACTCAATGCAACTTGTAATCTTTTAGTTGTGAATGTTTTTCTCTCATTGTATCTGACACAGAATTATACCAAAGAGGTAATATTTTCCGGTCATATTTTGTTGTCAGATCATGTAGCCAGATCATAATCTATTGAAATTCATCCAAAACACTGTGAAGATAATGGAAATTCTATTTTTTTACTCAATTATTTTATTTTATTTTATTTGCCCATATCACCTAGCTCTGATTTGACAACACAACTTGGTATCATTTTTTTTTTCATGATTGTTTTGACATGAAACAATTGTATTTTTATTGTTGTACTTGGAGCTTTTTTTTTTTTTCAATTTTCTGACTATTAAATACTTTAAAACCACATATAACTATCTGATTTCTTCAACTTTCAAACATAACTAAAAACTTTCTTATCTTAAAACTGGAAATAAGTAATGATTTGATATTTATTGTGATGTCAAATCATGTGTAAATTTACTATCATGACATTTTTGGCCAACTATCTCAGCAATGACTTCATTTATTCTTTGTTTAAATACAACAGTTATTTTCTTACGTTATGTTCTGCAGCTGTAAATGTAGATATTTAGGTTAATCATTTGATTATATCTCCACTGATGTGCTTGGACTTTTTATCCACTGGAACCAGGAGCAAAAACAAGTTTTACTTTTCAGTGATAACACTCATTAACCTTAAATAAGGTTAAAGGGTTCCTTTTTTGCCATTGAGCAATTTGAATGACTTTGAATACAAACAAATAAATAATGAGAATTAGTCTGACCCAAATAAAAGTTTTATCCCTGTCTACTTTTATCTTTTTGCGTCATCTACCTATACATTAACCATAGACTGTCTTAAGACCTGTCAGGGTTATGTCCATGTCAGTCTCGCCCTTCTCTCCTCTAACTGTCCTGATCTGTAATTAGATATTATTGCAGCCTGATCAACATGCAGTAGTAACACAAACCTTCAGTTCTACATTACTGCTAAGCTGCCACTCCCTCTAACAGGCTTTGTTCAAGGTGAAAACTCAAGAGATGAAGTCACCAAAGGTTCTTTTTTTTCTCATTCTCACCAAAAACTTTAGCTTTTATATATTTCATCTCTTTTTATCCTGATAATCTATTATTCACATTCCAGCTGTCAGTTCTCATACTGTCTCTATTCCAAAATCCCACCCTAATTTTTTAACCCCAGACTCAGTGTAACTTAGCTTTTCTGTAACGGATCTCTCGGCTCCCTTCTGTCCGGGAATTTGCGTCTCCCCCCTCATCAATAACCAATGAGCGTAGGGGCTGAAGAAAGACGGGCTGAATTCCAGGGGGTGAAGTGATTAATGGAAACCTCATTAGAAATCGGAGAGAAGTCAAGCCATACATTATCACATGTCTGGAGAACATAAACTACCAGGTCTGTTTCAGATTGACATGTTTAATGTGGGTTAAGAGGAGATGCTGAGAGAGAAAGGAGGTGAAGCAGAGATAGAGGGAAAAGGCATTTAAGGGCAAAATAGGAGGAAAAGTGAGATGCTTTATCAGCCCAGAGCCAAATACCTGCCATTGTCCTCTTTTGTGACTGCAGAGGGAAACCAAAAACTGACGGAGTGCATCATTTATAGACTGATATACCTCTAGTTACACTAAAGCTATAGGGTTTTTATAGAGCTGAATACTACAGTAACATGTTAAGATGTTTACACGCTCCTGTAAGCATCTATGTCTAAAAATAGAGGTCAGTTGTGACACATTCACCTGTGTGTGTATGCTCATTCATGCTTGTTTGATAAGGTTATGTATGCAGTATAATACAGAAGTAATGCAGTATTGCAATTTTTCATGACATGCATTGCTTTCGGGCATGTATCCC
>JAPTYR010000002.1:23631146-23644178 GCA_029814505.1 Siphamia roseigaster | reverse complement strand
TTTATTTATTACTTGAACATTAAAGTGCTCTTTTTAAGAGTTAAATGTTGGAATAATATGAATAAAATAAGGGACATCTTGGATCCATTTCCTCATTCTTTATTGATTTTTAAAATGTACATAAGTACCGGATCGGGACTCTGTATCGGTTCCAAATGAAGTGACTCGGACTCGGGGCCAAAAAACTTGATCGGGACATCCCTAATAAAAATACAGATTGATAATAGCTACATTTCTCCCTCATCAGTGAAAACTGTTAATTGAACACAGAAGCACACAAACCTTTAGCAGGCGTTGTCCTCTTTGGAATATCAACTTTATCTGCACTTCCATCATCCCCATCCTTCTTTCCTGTAGAAATAAAAGAGGGAGTAGAAGACAGATCAAGCTAAAGAAACATCACAAGTGTCACTGGATTAGCATTCACAAATGCTCCACCCTCTATTTTGGTACTTTGTGTGGTATGTACAGTATACTGCAAACATGCAACCAGTGCAAGCATGCAATGCCATGTGTAATATCAGGTGAATGTGTTCATGGGCTGGTTGTGCATTCAACATTACAAACTTGTATTTCAGTAGGCACGTGTTATTCTATGTTAGTAGAATGGGTGATGACAGAGTGGTCAGTAGTTTAAAAAAAAAAAAAAAAAAGATCATCAAGATGAGACTCCTTACCTTTGGAAAACCATTCATCTAAACAAAGGGGGATAAGAATCAGGGTGGGAAGGAATACAGGATGAAGGGAAGAGAAGGAAGGAAAGTAGAAAAGGAGGAAAAGGGAAATGGTGGTATAGTGTGAAAAAAAGCAACAGCAGCTTCCGCCACCAACAAGCTGAAACCCCTCAGCATCACACTGCCTTTCAACAGCAAATCAAAACTCAAGAGCTTAACTCCAATATATAAAGCTAATAACTGTCTGACACTGACCTTTGCCCTTTCGAGAGCCAAAACAGCCACCTTTGTTAGCAGTGGTAGGTCCGTGGTTGAGGGGTGTGGTGTCTGCATAGCGTTCGCAGCCAGGGATCTCACGGTGAACCTGATAGGACAGATTCCTCAAGAGGCAGACACAGTTCTCCACCAACTGCACAAAAACAAGACAGTAAGCTCATAAAAGACTCAAAGGCTGGGCCCAGATTAACAAAGATATTTTCTGACAAAGTCAACTGAACACTTGCCTTATTATCCACATCTTTGCGGTTGATCTGTGATTGGACAATGTACATGAGTGAATCCACCAATCCAGTGCATTCTCTCAGCTTTCGCCTGGCTTCACTGCGTTCTGAACTCACATTCCTATTGAAAACAGGATGAAATAAAGAACATCACAAGTTGTTCTCAAAAAAGTCTTACTGGCTTCATCCAGTGATAATTGACATACCTAAGGCAGCCTGCAGTGTTGGTCAAGGCAGTCTCCCATTCCAAATGGCGTGGTTTGCAGCTCTCTTCGCCACCATTACTTCCTCGCTCCCACCCCGAGTGTGGCACTATCACCTCGTCCGCTAATGCGTGCAGCGCGTGGTCCACAATTTCCATCTTTACAGAGTCATGTGATGAGAGATTCCACAAAGTGCCTGCAACAATCGAGTTGAGGTACATTATTTTCACTGGACAAGGAAACATTATTTTGATCTTTAATTCATGTCTAAACAACAAATATGAAGTAGATGCATTGTCAGACCCACGGATATTAAATCTGAAAATCCAAACAAATTGAAAGAAAAATGCAGTGATACCTGTAATGGTGTCAGTAAGGTCTTGGTCATGGGTTTTCCTTAGTAACCTGACTAAAGCTGGTACCCCATCACAGTTTTTGATAGCGATCTTGTTGTCTTGGTCTCGGCCAAAGGAAATGTTCTTCAGTGCTCCACAGGCTGAGTGGTGAACTTCTTTGTTGGGATGATCTAGCAGTGACACCAGAGCTGGAATGCCCTTCAGACGACGCACATCTGACTTGACCTAGACACCCAAAAAATTAACATGACTTGATTGTGCTTCTCCGATTCATGACTTCCACAGATAAAGATCTATAACAGAGTGCTGCTTCACCTTGTCATTTTTAAATGTGAGATGCTGCAGAAAGGCAGCAGCGTTGGTTTTGACAGGGTCCAATCGGTAGCTCAACATAGCGATCACCTCTGGCAGCTCTGGCTGTCTCCATGAAGTTGGAGGAGCCTTTCTAAGTGTGCTGTCCAGTGAAGCCATGCTCCCTCTATCCATAGTCATAGGAACACCCCATGCATATGGTTCAACGCCAACATCTCCATCCAAAGTGTCCTCGCAACTCCTGTGTGTTGCAAAAAAAAAAAAGAAAAAGACTTGTGAACGTACCACAATCATAGACTCTGTGATACCTCAACATTGCATACTGTTTTTGTGTCTGTACTAATCAGTTTAGAACTTACCTGAGTCTCCGTCTGTCCATGCCTCCAGGGCCGGGCCCCAGGCGTGGCATTGTCCCATATCCACCAGGGTGCATTGGTGGAGGTCCCATCCCATAGTCATCATATCCCACACTACGCTGGTCATCTTCCATGCCATAGTGTCCGTGACCATAACGCATCTCCATCGCTGATCCCATGGCCCTCATTCCTCGGCCCACCTGGGGCTGCGCTGCATAGGGGTCAAGCTGCTGGCGGCTCGGAGCCCGGTATCCAGAATCTAGGGTTCTGTAGCCATCAACTGGTCTAGAAATATGAAGTGATGAAAGGTAATAGAGACTCAACTGTCCTTCGTAATTCCCCATTTAAAAATGATTCCATCAAAGCCCAAGTTTCAAACAGGCGAGAAGAGAAAAACTGTTCAACTGTTCTGTGCCGGAAATTTACCATTTTAGTTTAATATAAACTAAGCAAATGTAAGAACTTTAAATGATAATTCCTCCATACATATATAACCAATAATAAAGAGAAGAACTGGCTGCAGGAAACTCTCTGGTATCAACTATGTGCTTGAGTCCATTACCTGTAGCGATCATCCATGTGAGAGCCCCTGCTCAGACTTGTGTAAGCATCTGATGGTGGGCCTCCCCGGTAGTCATCATAAGCTCCTACAGGACCATAGTGGTAGTTTCTGGGCACTGTGGCAGTGGGATAGTCCGGTACTCCAGTCTGCCTGTAAGGGCGATCTAATGTAGCGCTGTAGCCGCCCATACCAGGCACAGACAAGCCCCCATCAATGGACAGTGAGTCAGAAGGCATGACTGTGCGTGACATTGGTTTCTTCATCTGAGAGGAAAATGGATGGGATACATTAAAGGAGACCACACAATGTAGACATTCCTAAATAATTCACATTACACTTTTAAGAACATTTGTATCTGATGTACACGATAAGTGATCCTACCCCATTATCTTGCCGTCGTGTGGTTCCCTCATCAGAAAACACTGAGTGTGCTTCATGAGAGTCATCCTCTGGTGTGTAGCTGTCATCAAGAACGCCGTGTGCAGGGTCCACCATCCTGTACTGTAACACGTAGGCCATACGTCCAAAATTAGTCAAGACATTCAGAGTAGATACAGAAAGAGGACATACTGTCAGGATTATGATAAACTTACTGCTACCAAACATACCTGTGTGCCGTTTATATATGAGTCAGTCAGTTTCAGTCGTTCTATGTCTGCATCACATAAGCGCCCGTTCTGAGATGAGACAGAAAGGCAAGTATAAAAAACAAAAACAAACCCACACTTTCTAATATCATGGAGGCCTTTGTTTCAGCAATTTTCGATACATATACAAAAGTAGAACACCAAGCATGTGATTCTTAGTTCCCGGCACTCGTGTCTACTTTCTACATTCGCCTAGACAAGATAAGTGCAGTTGAAGCACATCCAATGCTGACAAAACCTTCTCTGGATATTTATGGTTAGTGAATCACCGCCAGACATGAGGGAGAAACACTGTGGAATGCAACCATTCATCCTTACACCCGACTTCTTCCTAATCTTAACCGTTACAGCATCACGTTACACTGTGTTAGTTGGAAATTTCACACCTAGCAGTTAACCTTAATGACATGCGACTGCCTCTGATATCAGCATAAATCACAAACACAAATTGACGGTTACTTTGTAGAGCTCTCCCAACAATTGCGCAGCAAAATGAATATCTCGTTCCCTTCAGTGCTTTTTTTTGGGGGAGGGGGGGTAACAAGTTTAAAAAAAAAAAGACACCCCCCATACACACACTCCTATTGCACTTTATTTTATATCCACTGGGAGGCAGGGCTGGTGTTAAGAAGTATCAGGAAGTGCAGAGTGTCATTCCACATAAAAGGCAGCCCTCCTCTACAGAGGAGTCCTCCGTAGAATGATCCTTCTTATGAGTCAGTTACACACCATTCTTACGGTTCGAGGAGCAGTCTCCGTATAAGGCTGACCAACAAAAAACAGAACACATTTGCTCTTATTTTTTTTATAAAAATGTAAATGGGAAGATAGCACAAGGTCAAACACTGATAAAACTTTCCTTAGCTGCTATGTTGTAATCAAATGAGCCTCTTTAAAGAGACAAAACAACATCTAATCAATGTCACCAGGCCCCTAAAAGAAGCAAAATATTTAGGTCATTTCTAGAATGCTCTAGTCAACTGGTGGTGCAACTATTTTTCAAACTAAATTAATAAAGACAACAAACAAGTCAGAACAAACTGAGCAACAAGCCCAAACACACATAGTAGCTGCTAATATAGATACAGCAGGAACAGTGACTAAATGGTTGCATTTAGTCACAACAGGAAGAATTTACCCCAGCACCTACACAAACCTAAGGGAAACCTGGAAGTCTACTACATTTTCAAAACTTCCTTTCAGTGTCTGAATTTGACAGACTTGCTCTGCTGTTGTGGATATTTTCCTACAGACAAAAATGTAGGGATGCAAGCTCATCACAAATTCACTACAGAGGTCTGAGGGCATGCTCCCTGCAAGAAGAACACCAAATTATCAGCTCTAAAAAAATGTGGATTTGCAATCATTTCACAATGCATTTAAGTGTCGTTTGGCATGTGTAACCATAAATACCAAAACTCATAGTGGAGAAGCATAAAACCTTAAGACACTTCCATGCAAAATGGCACATTTTTGGTGACTTCTTAAAAAAAAAAAAAAAGTAAAAAAAAAAATGTTATGTTTGATCCAAAGTTATACAACACATGCACAACAAATGACCGTATGGCATGAACCAAGACATGCTGAAACACAGAGGAAAATAACTGAAATTCCATGACAGGGGTTGAAGAAAGGTATGTGTGTGTGAGTCAAAGTGCATCCAGTGTATGTGTGTGAGACAGGAAAGGCATGCTGAAAGAGTGTATGATGACCATCTCAGGCATGTCAACAGTAGCACAACTATGCAGGCATGAGCTGATGGGTTTTAAGTTGGAGGTGGTTCACACTGATGGAAATATGATATGGCAGAAATGCAAACAAATCTTTAACAATAACGCACGCGCACACACACCAACTCGCCAAGCGCAGGTGGAAAGGAGGCGGGACAGAGGGAGCGACGGTTTGAACAACGGATGGATGTATGGATGTCAGAGGGATGAACTCAATAGAAGCATTGGACGGGAATGATGGCCAGGTATTTCTGGAGGCTCTGGATGGGGGATGCTGTGATCTATACGGTTGTGTTACCTGCTTGTGGGGGAGGGGGTGACCCAGGGCCGAGGGGCTGGTGGCAGGGAGGCCCACTCTCCTCCTCTCCTCCTCCAGCGCCCGTGTCAGCTGTTCAAACTGCACCTCCTGCTCCCTGACCGACTCCAGCAGAGCCGCCGCGCTCTCACACTGCTCCATACACACTACACGGCCCCAAGGGGAGAGAGGGGGGCGTTACACACATTCAGGCGGCCTCGTATAAACTACAGCACAGGGAGCGGGTGCTTGACAAAAACAAAGACACACCTTTCCCCACAAAGAGCCGACTGCAGATATGGCGGATACAGGATTTCTGGGGCTGATATGAAGCAGGAAGTCTGCAATACAGTTTTTCTTTAATGACTGAGGCTTGGGTGTTTTAGAGGATAAAGCCTTCTTGGAAACTGTCCATTTTTTTTTAAGATGCTGTAACAGTAAATATCCACATCCATCCAAATAACAGCCACTACTGTAAAGATGTATTACTACTTAGAGATCAGAAAAATAAAAGCTTTACCTCAACACAATAGGCTTTTGTCAACATCTTCCCCTTGGATGGCCAGTAATTTGAACTGATTCATGCACTCAGGTTTTTTCCAACATCTGTGCTAATGCATGTCTTGAAAAGCAGTTTTGTGTTGCTCACCATCCTGTCCTCGCTGTCACTCGGACATGTCACCATTAAACAACACCATGTCACAATAATTGTAAATGTATCTTCGTAAACTATAAACATGAACCACTACAGGGTGGCAACGAATGAAGATAATCTAATTTCATTAGTGTTTGTCATTAATCACCACATTCCCTTCACCAAAACATACAAGGAGCAAATTAAGATTTTTGTGAATCTTCAAGAAGGTGCTTAAAATAACAGCAGAACTCAAATAAAGTTTGACGACCAAGTTGGATTTTGAAAAGAAAAGTTTTAAGTAACAATTACTTAAAATAAAGTTTAAAAACAAAGGACTATAACCATCTCTGAAATGGTTCATTTTAATACTATTTAAGCTTAATTTAGTTTTATCTAATCAAATTACTGTCAAACAGAAGATGAAAAGAAGCCGGTTTCATATGAGGCATTCTTAATACTTAAGAGAGAACTACAACTTGTTTTTAGTACAAAGACGAAACACAGGCAAAATAGAGAACTGATTTCAGAATGAGACAATATGAAATACACACCTTCACCAGTGGGCGTGGTTTAGTAGAAGAGGTGAAAGGTCACACCGATTGTTGAGCTCTAGTTGCTCATGGGTAGAAAGTTACCGAACCACCAAACCCAGAAACAGGTGGATCAACAGCAAGGAATGGACTGTAGAGAGAGAGAAAAAAAAGGGGGGGTTACAAAGGCAGGAGTAGTGTTTTAGTGAGGGCACGTCTGTTTGAAAAACAGCAGCATAGTGTGAATACCGTACAAGTGTGTCAACGAGGTTGTGTTTGCTCTGCGAAGACAAAAACACAGCGAGAAACACAGACAGACATACAGTAGCCTCTGCCTTCAGACACACTCCGTTTTTACTCAACACCTGGCCCACGTACAGCAGCTGGCTGTGTGAAGTCAACCAAGCATGTGCATCTGAGCCAGAGAAAATCTACTGTCAGCAAAAGAGAGAAGGATAGCAGATATGAACATCTTCCACAAACCATATGTTCAATTATCAACTCCTCTGTTCTCCCTCTCTAGCATTACCTGTGTTTTTTCCCCTTGCAGCTTTTCTTCAATCTGCCATTCTGCTACTCTGAACAGTCTATATTTCCACCCCCTCTGCTTCTCTTATCTTGGTTGTATTGTAGAGAAAGACACTGTTATATCAAGTGCAGACTGAGATTCCCTTATCTCTAGATACAGCCTCTGCAAAAGCGGCCCAGCTCCCTTTCAGTCCCAGCTTGAAAGGTGAATAAACCCTGGAAAGCCCCCCCCACACACACACACACACACATACACCTGCATGACTGGTTCAACGGGGTAGGAGGGGTGACTAAACTTCAAGTTTCTCAATGTCTCTCTGTCCAGCCAACATGGCTAGACACACCCCCACCCCTCAAAAAAATAAAAATAAACAAATAAAATCACTGGAGTGTGCAGTGAGTGGTGTGGTGAACAAACAATAACCTGCAAGTGAAATTAAATTCACAAGATGTGTTGGTGTAAATGACAGACTATTTGAGATCAAACAAAAAAGGCATAGTTGAAATGAGTTTCAGAGAGGGGGGGGGGGTGTAACGAATGACTCAGTTTCACCTGCATCTGATTGTGAAAAAAAAAAGCAATGATATCACCCCTGATGCACTGTTACAACACCTTTTAAACAAGTAAAGGAGTCGACAGAGGCTGCGTCTGTTCCTGTAGCTCCGTCAAACATCTGACTCACACATAAATTTGCCTGTTTTTTTTTTTTTTAATCTCCCAGCTTGGGGTGTGCCCAGTGTGGGAAAAAAGGGAGGAGAGTGGGAAGGCTTGATGAGAAAATGAGGAGTGGCAGCAGTATATGTCACAAGACAAAAGAATTTCTAAAAAACCAAAACTGGGATTTGCATGGGGAATAATGATGACTAACAGAGGGCCTGATGTCACATATACATGCTACTCTTTAGTTTTGGACTGTGGCGCCCCAGAGTCGTAACCCTCCACCTGAGCAAATCACAAAGTGCAGTCTTGTAAAACACATGCCTATATATGGTCATGACCAGGACACAGCTGATATTATCCACCACAGACAGAAAAGAGAGACAGACAGGCAGTTGGATGAGGCAGCAAACAAATAGCACACGTAGCAGAGACTGGGAGACTGAGAGGGAGCAAAAGAAGGCAGGAAAGAGATAAGGAAAGGAGTGCTGAATAACAGATAAAAGCTATGTTGAATTCCTCACATTGTCTGTTGCCAATTCAGCTCAGCGGGCCACCCACTCATCCACTATGACACAACCTTTGCATGAGACATGCGAGCAATCATTTAAAAAGGTCTGTTTCCTGTCATAGCATTTCAACTGTCATATTGACCCCAACAAACTATTTGTTTACGCCAATCTGTCTGTAACTGGCAATTTTCCACAAGTTTAATCCACAGAGTCCAATTCTTCATCTTATCTCAGAAAGAACAAATAGTCACTGACATGCTACACACTATCTAATTTCAGTAATGAGTGTAAGTGTCATTCATACATGAAAAATGATAAACTATGAGTGATATTTCTTGGCACGTATACTTGAGAATGCAGTTCTGTCTGCATTTCTGTGTGTGGTTTAACCACAGGCAGTGTAGGGCATCCGCAGCTGTCAGTCTCAGAGGTCGATGGAACAATGAGAAGTTTGTGCAACTGAGCCCATTAGCGCAAGTGGGGAAGAAGAGGAGACCAACAACGGCATCCAATCAAACATGTTGCAATGCAATGCACTTTACACTGGAGAGTGAGTTCATCTGAGTTTGTGTGTTTTTGTAGGAGGAGGGGACTGAATCCACCAAGTATCCACACATTCATAGGACTCCTACCCTTCAGTCACCCTCTGACACAGCTGTTAGTTTCAGCCTTGGAAGTCAGTGGTGAGTTTCTCTGAACAATGAAAACAATCAGTGTTGTCCCTTTACCAGTCCCCTCCTTTTCCCCTTCTACCCACTTCCTGAGAAACAGGATGTTGTGGATTCTACATCAGAGATGAGTAGAAGGACATGAAAAGCTACACTGGCTTGCCAGGAACACTTTTCCTCAACCAAGCTGCATACACAAACCAGGAGAGCCTTCAAGATGCACACTTAAACACAGCACCCACTCTCTGGCCTCCTCCATTAACCCCATGTTTATTGGTGAAAAATCCCCATAGTCAATATGTTGATCATACGACCACAAACCACTTCCCATTTTACTGATACTGTTCTCCATCAACTGTTCTCAGTTCTGCTTTCATTGTCATTTGGACGTTATCAGGCTGAAAAATCATTTTATTCTCATTTCAACTACAACTTGCATTCCCACAGAATCTGTATACCATTTTAATGAATCAGCAGAAAAATAAGATGCTAGCCTAAGTCCTGGTCAATGCTAAACATTTAAAAATACTCAACTTCCGCATTTCCTTCACTGTGTGGATTATTCAGTTCGAACTTTAACTTACCATCTGGGGAAATTACATGACAGAAGACAAAACGACAATTTACATTTGTTGTAGAATACAAAAACTCCATGGAGGGTATACAAGGCAAGACTGGAAAAGAGTCTTTGAGCTAAGACCTAAAATCTGATTGGAACCCAGACTTTGATGACTGATTGATAATTAACTAAGTTAATACAATGCACAGAGAAGTGTGTACAGAGAAGCACATGTAGAAATATTGGTATGTCACAACTGATTTGAAACTTTTCAAAACAGTGAGGAAACAAGCACAAAGAGCAGCATGCTCCCTTCCAAAACTATCAGTAACAGTCAAAGGGTCAAGCACAGAGTCTTAAAGGTCAACAACACAGGGACTAAACATTTGACTGAACCCTAATACACAAGTCACACAGTTCCATCTGACACCAGACTAGGGATATCACAGTATGAAAATTTAACCACAGTTATTGTTACCAGACTATCACAGTTTTCGGAATTATCGCACTATTTTTGAAAAGGGGTGTTGAATGTGTTCAGAAAGCCCTGGTAGTCTCACACAAACTGAAATGGGTTAAAAAAAAGTCTAACAGTGTTCGTTATATTTAAAAATTAATACAAAGTCTTATCAAAAGCCAATGTTGAAGGCACAGCGCATGTTATGTGTGTCATTTTGGATTGATGAAGAGGAAATGGTCAGAAATTGTACAAATCAACAGTTTCAGCAATTCACCATGACTCCAGCTTTGCTGAAGTTTCTGTGGAGGTGCACTTTGTTGCCTGCAACCTAATGTTGGACCTGGATGAGGTGCTGAAAAAGGCTCAGTGTCATGCCATACAGTATGGTTATCCACTGGGATAATAAATATTTTTGAAATTAACGGTAATTATTGTCAACATTTTTATCATGGTTTGACACTTTAGCGGTTATCGTGACATTCCTATACCAGACCTATCAGTCAGTATGACTCACTTTCTTCTGTCAGAAGACATCTGTGATCATGCTCACATCATGTAACAATACAACCTTTATGACACTGCTCTTCATACAATATGTGCCTACACTTGCCATTAACACCCAAAACTCCCCCTCAAACATTCACCATCAAAGTGCACATCTGTTCATGAATCTGACACTGTAGTTTGTATACAAGTCTGTGTGATGCCACTGGTGCTGGTTTAGACTGAGCGTGGCTTGTAATGGGATTGAAGCTTTAGCCCACTAATCCACTTACCTTCTAACACATACATGTGTGATGTTAACGTGCACACAGGCTCGCACACATTAAACCTGCTGTGGATTAACCCACACACCTCAAAAGAGTAGAGGCTGAGCTGTAGTCAATGTCTGAAGCAAGCATCAACAATCAGACAATGACTTGGACACAAGAACTGAGCAAAGGCTGATGAATGGGCGTTCACAGTTACATATGGTGTTATTAATGGTCTCAGGACAAGACCTGACCCACCTACTAACTACAAGCACATTGTATAAACATATACCACGATAGTCCCACAGTCCACAGGGTAGACACTAACCTACTGTGAGCCTGGACCAAAACACTGTTTACAGGGGAAAGGCTAGTTAAGGTGTTCACACTCAGACTGACAGTTATCCCCACCCAGTTATTCCCTTAACAAAACAAGTTCACACAGGACCAACCCAACTGGTTTGTAAGTTGACAAACTAAGCAATCCTAGCCGGAAAGAGACTACAACAGAAAGACCACCTCCCTTTAAATAAAGCCAATACACACCTGGTATTTTGAATGTCTTCAGCTGGTTTCCAGTTACCGTAAATAACGTCTGGTCTTATCTGCGTTGCATATTAAAATAAAATGATGACATAAGAAATTTATCAGTGTAATTTCAGGGAAAATTACCAGAATTGAAATACTTTATCATAGTATCTACTGTTGAGTTATTTACGGGTTGTTTAAAATCAGAAAAGCTGTTTTTAAAGGAAGAGCTGCCATATGTCATAAACGGTGGTTTGTTTCAATGGGTTCATTCATTTACAAACAAAAAAAAAGAGAAAAGATGACACCATTAACTTGATGTTCCTGTCTGGTATGTAGGCTAGTGAAATATTTGTTAGATTTAAAACTACTGAAACAACAATAGGGTGTTTTTGTACCAGTTTCGGTAGATCAACGTGGATAATTAAACTTGTTAAAATCAGAGGTCTCCTTTCCAGAGTTTTTGGCAGCCGACTGCCTTTTGTCATAACACCGGCAAAAGGACGCCTAAAACCAGACACCATAGACGGTT
This sequence comes from Siphamia roseigaster, assembly GCA_029814505.1. Lineage (NCBI taxonomy): Eukaryota > Metazoa > Chordata > Actinopteri > Kurtiformes > Apogonidae > Siphamia > Siphamia roseigaster. The sequence goes on along the minus strand of JAPTYR010000002.1, from coordinate 23,632,179 downwards.
CCAATAACTAGGTCAACAGTCAGTGAATAAATATGTGTTTAGGAAGTCAAACAAAGTCTACCTCAGTGTTGTAAACCCTCCTGATGGTCACGCTGTCAAGTCAGTTTATGAACCACACCGAACCCTCTCACGTCAGCACCAGACCCCACCGTGACCCATCTGGAGCAACTTTCATGGATCTAATATTTGCAACGTGCCATAAACTGTTGTGAATTGATTTGCCATCGAAAGAATGACGATGTAGGGCAGCGGCACCGCAGAAAGTTGACTGCATTAAAGAACCAAACTAACAATCACACGTTGGTATAAAATGACTGTCAAGAACAAAGACTTGCGCATGTGAATGTTGTGTTTTCAGTGGTGATGCTAACGCTACAGCGCAAATAAATGACAATGTTGGACATCAAATCATCCTATTTGGCTTGAACGCTCGCTCAGCACCCGTATGACCTGGTTTGGCTGTCTTGCTCCGTTAGCATCACAATAACCCACATAGCTGACTGAGAGGGGTGCCAGGAGCCAGCCAGGCTAGCGTTAGCATAGCAAACACAGATTAGCCACAACGGCTGAAGTTAGCGTCTGAACGTCTGGTCAACTCAGCGGCGTTTAAAGCCGATTTTAACCACGGTGGTTTGTTCTGTCACACTCAATGCACTGTGTAAACGCCTCCTATGAGTCAAATAAAACGGTGTGCACGGTAGACAACAGGAACACGACGGAAGGTATGAACTTTAAGTTAGCATGTTAGCTAACGTTAGCCTCGGAGAGTCGTGTTGCTGATCTGTCGATGATGTGACCACTCCTTGCCAACGCTGCAGTGCACCCACTACCAGTAAAAAAAACCCGCAACCGAGCTCAATTATCCATTCTGATACGATTCCGCAATTCACTCACCTGGTCCTGCAACGTGTACCCCGAGCCGTTCCAGGCTATTCCGTTTATTAATACGTGTTTTCTGCCCTCTTTTCCCCTCCTTCCCTGGGTTCTGGGTCAAGCTCGTTAAAGACGAAGCGACATCACCGAGTTTTCTATC
>JAPTYR010000002.1:23500005-23511835 GCA_029814505.1 Siphamia roseigaster | reverse complement strand
GAAATATAATGCTTTTTAAGACCTTAAAAACCACATATTGTAAATAAGACTTTTTAAGGATCCGTGGAGACCCTGCTATGGGCAATTTCAGAACAGTCAGTTAGTCTATCATCTGCATGTTTTTGGATTATGGGAGGAAGCTGTAGTACCCAGAGAGAACCCATGTGGATGGGGAGAACTGCACACTGAAGGGTCTCACCGACTGGTGTTAGAATTGAACCCAGGGCCTTCTTCCTGTGAGGCATGTGCACCACTGTGCACCACCCTTGGCAATCTTAAAATCAAACTTTCTTTCTAATCAGAAAAAGCAATGACACAGTTTTAGCATTACTGCTATGCATCACTAAACACGACTGACCTCTTTGAAATGTCTCCATAGCGTCCAATGTCCACTTTTGCAAACCTGAGCCCGGTACAGTTGTACCTGCATCAAGTAAACAAAGACACATGGGGCATTTAGGGGGTGTTGGGGAGAAACTACTCACATGCATTTGTATTATAAAAGGTTAATGTAATTGTAAAGTTATTGAGACAGATTCAAGTTAGGACAAAAAAAAATAATTCAATAAATTGATTAATCTGATTAGTCTGATGAAAGAATTAACATATTTGATAACTAGTACTCTGTAACCTATTTACAATAGTAAGTATCTAAAAAGTTAATTTAAGTTACAAGTATAAGAACTATGAGTAGTCATGTGTAGTAGACAGTGGCCAACAAAGGCCAGAAAGAGAAAAAAGAGAATATCTTCAAATTATATGAAGATGGAATCGTAAAGTCACTTTGAAAACATGAGTATCTCAGTTCACCTAACAACACCGTAGATGAAAAACTACTACTGACACTGACGGACAAAAAACGCTGGCATTAAACTCATTTTAGTAAAAGCATTCGAGAAAAAAAAGCATCCTGTTTCCCAATTTCATTGCTGGGAGACATTAATTCTGACAGGATTTCTAGACACTAGAGACAACTAGTGAGATGAGAACTTACTTGAGGGAAAGGTCAGCGAAAACAGGAGCAAAGGACTGGCAGTCAGATGACCAGTTGGCGTAGAATTCAACAATCCAAGTAACACGACTGTCTCGCTGCAGCTCCTCCTATACAATAAGATTAGACACACATTCAGGTTTTTGTAGTGAAATAATGAATTGCTTTGTAATGACTGATATAAAATTAAAGAAACTTCTTTTATTGTGATTTTTCCATTTTGGATTGATCATAATATGTAATAAACACAATAATAATGATGATTTTGTTGAGTTTCTAGCACAGTACTGTCCAAAACACTTAAATATTGATACTAATAATAAAGAAAAATACAGAAACTCACATCCTTGTGTTCCTATTACATTGTATATGCATACATAACATTAACATATATGTATCTCACGGATGAAACAGCTGAGACAAAGGAGACAGCTGGTATTCCACAAGACAGGAGCCACTTGTACAGCAACCAAATGCTTCTCTTGTATAAGCTGTAAAAACATGTAACGCCTGCATTAAGCATGGTCTGTAGTGTAACACTCACATCCATGGTCTTATCATTGAAGTATGTGATGTACTCAGGGCCCATGTACATTGGTGGCTTACAGGTCATGACAAATGCTGGGGAAGAAAGGGTTAATGCAAGTTTTAAATATTTTTTAAAGCCATGAGAATTATGAATACATGTGTAGTGAAGATAGTCACACACAAAAGCTACAAGTTAACTGGAGAATCTACATAAAAATATTCTGAAGCTGTGGAAAATTGGAGTTTGGATAGTTTAAAGAGTTTTTTTTTTTAATTCATAATCATGTCATTTGGTATATAAATACATAGAGCTAAGTAATCTGTGGTGCATCAAAATTATAAGATGTCTCCCATTGTAACCATAACACAGAGCTTATATACAGAGGTAGCCTATATACAGGTAATATAGTAAAAGCTGTGGTGTGGGAATGGTGACAACGCACTGACCCACACACAATGCCAGGTAAAGGATTCCTAGCCGTATGTCCAGCCTGAAGAAAAGAATGACATTGGCCACTTTACTGAACAGGAACAGGTTGCCTATGTGCTGATCCAGGGTGACTGAGAAACAGAGAACAAAAGGAGGGGATGACTGCAGAAGGAGGAGCTGAAACCTTCACAGAGCTGATACAAGGTCAGAGGAAGGAGGGGGGTGGGGTGTAGAGGCAGTTGTAATGTTTATACAATAAACACTTCCGGGGTGTGATTAGATGCAAGGACGTTTACAACAGGAACAGTTACACATTAGATCACAGATGCCTTGGTTAAGGTTTAACACATGCAAGGTGTACAGGCCTGAGTCTCATAATGTGCAGGGGTCAAAACCAAAACTGGGTTGAAAGGGTCTAATCTAGCCTGTAGAATGTATTTTCGAAATGCAAAAGTTAAGCTAAAGACAATGACAGTCAATGGTAACAAAATAATTTAAATTCAAAGGTCTCATACAGCCCTATTGGATCTCAAGTGGTTCAAAGAGGTATAATAATGATATTACCTGTAAATAATGAAAACTTCTAATTTTTACAAACTATAATTTCCCCAAAAATTTAATAATATGAATAACCTTGTACAACCTGAAATGTCTTAGGAAAGATAAATACAATCACAACCATCTTATACCTGTTAATAAACGTTTTGCACCTTTATAGACCCTTTATAGATAAACTGAGGCATAATATTGTTAAATTGCTCTTATTTCTCTTTTGAAATTTGAGGTTGTTTGTGTTTTTTATGAAGGATCATTTGTAGATGGAAACATTTTCAGAATGTAATTTTCCTTTTTTTTCCACTCTAAAACAAAGAGAAACGTTTGGAATTGTCATGATTTACTGATCTGACCATGCTCACACTGCATATGGCCCCTGAACTAAACTGTAATTTACACATAAACTGGTCCCTTTACATTACATACACGCTAAATGCATAAGCCACATGCAAGCCAAGGTGGTTGTTTGACTGTTTAAAATGTAAACAAACACGTGTCTTGTCATTACAGCAGTTTAGTTTACACATAGACAAACATGTGAGTGCATGTAGGGAGTACAGGAATACTTACTGGCTCTTCTGTTTTTCATCATCACTATTGCACTGAGAAACATAAGGATCTCTAGTTCCCTCTGTGAATGGAAAAGACCGTTTAAAAGACATGCATACAATAGGACAAATCATTATAAAGCAGCTAAGACAGGCCCACCATATTTAGCAACCTAGCACTGCAGAGGAACCCTATCCCTCCACGCTTACCCAGTCAAAGTCGCAGGAGTTGCCGTCCTCCCGTTGAGTGGCCAGGTGTTCGCACAGACCCGGAGCCTTTCGGACGACAAGGAAAGCGACCGTCATGAAGAACGAAGTGATATAATAGGGCTTCAGTAACCATTTATAAATCTGAGGTAAATGGTACAAAAACGTGCAGAGTCCTGTGATTAAACCCATGTTGCCAGAGACAGCCGTCAGCCTAGAGGAGGAGTGAGAGGAGGAATGACAGCTGAACTTCCACGGACTGGACGTGGGTGCAGAGCGGACTGCGCATGCGTCACGCGACAAACGCAGTGGTTTTTGGACCAACGGGACGCCGTAGTTTTGGCGGTATTTGTGAAACGTCAACAAAGTCGCAAAAATGGAAGACGGTGAAATGGAAGCGGTGCGACGAAATGAAGACACTGAAAATGAGTTGCCAGCGAAGAAGCAAAGGAATGAAACGACAGAAGAGCCGTCCCAGGGGGTTAACCCCGAAGTAGAGTGTAAACCGGCGGAGGAGACCGAGCCCCGCTGGAGCAGACTGAAGCTGTTCGAAAAGGTGATGCAGAAAAGTCTGGAGAAGTTCATCGAACATGCAAGGTAATATTTATTATGGCATGATTTAGACACTTGTTCGAATACATATATGTATTAGTGGAAACTATGGTAGGTACCAGGTTCATCATCTAATTCACCTTTATTGCCCTCAGACGGTACAATACCTCAACCTATGAAGGTTAGACTGGACACATAGGTGAAGATACTGGGTTTGATTTATTTATTTATTTATTTTTACTTCATTTTCTATTGTATAGTCGCATAATTACTGTCTGTTTATTGAGTGGCTGGTAGACATAACAGAGTTAATTCACTTTTGCTTCGTCCTCTGAACTGTCAAACTCTCTGGTTTTAGAAAATACTCACACAATTAGATGACCTAGAAACGTCATTTATTATAACTTTATTTTTAAGTTATAAAGACTCTTGATTGTTTGACAGCATGACATTGATGATCACAGAGGATGTGTATTTGCGGATAGTACTGAGGCACATGTTGCATATAAAATATTGCAATAACTATAGTTTTTGTTTAAATTAAATAATAATGCTAAATATCTACCCTCTTTATATTAGTTCCTCTATTCAAACATCACATGTAATTGTTTAGGTCAACATCACTACCTTGCACAAACCTGAGAACAGTGGCTTCAGGTGTGTCATTTTGTACAGTAAACCAAAATACTGACATTTTTAAGTGTTTTTCTCTTTTTTTATTGAAACAACTGAGCAATTATGTTGATTCTTACTTTTTCAATGTTTATTATTTTACTGAATTGACTTAGTTTATATTTATTGTTAGAAGAATTGTGATTTCCTCAACATTAATATGAATTAACCTTTTACCTGAGAACATTACAAATCAAAATAAAGGTTAAATGAATTGTTTTTCATTAGTCTTACTTTCAACACTGGTGTTGTTATTGTACTGCAGTGTAGAGTCTGATGTTTACAGTCTTCACACTGTTTTATCTACAGTTTTAACAGATTTGCCAGCAGTCCACTGTACAAGAAAAACCCTCAGAGGATGGAGAACATCCACCAGCAGTTTATAGAAGAGCTTCGGGGTGCCATACAGGTGAGTAAGTGAAGTAAAAATTCTCAGGTCCTCTGCATTGTTGTTAATTTTAACTTATCATGTCCATGTGTGTGTTTGAAGGAGGACATTAACAAATTGATGGAAGAGGGACGGTTAGAGTCCAAACTAAATGAGTTGGATAAACTGGAGAATGCTGCCAAAAACAACCCAGACCCTGCTTGGTCAGTGAAAATTACCTTATAGCATTATTTTCCACTACTTTTTGCTTAATCTGCTCTTACACAGTGTACTTGTTACACATCACACTTTGATCACACACCATATATTATTTTATGTTTTTCTGATATCATATCCATAGTATTAACTGATCTACAACACTGACTCCATCTTGAAAATTTGTATTGTGTTTTTCTAGGCGACCTTCAGGGATACCTGAGCAGGATTTTTGCAGCTTTTTGATGCCCTACTATCAAAAGCAAGAGGCCTACTTAAGATTGGAACTGAAAAAGATCCAAGCAGAAAACGCTGACCTGGCGCAGAAGGTTCAGGCTGGCAGAAACAGTATTGCTCAGACAGAACAACACATTTCAGCAGCTGTTGATAACTGGAAGGTGAGAAAATTTAAACTTGAGAAAGAGATTAAAGCAAAAGGTTGTTGAAATTCCAGAAGATATGCGATAAACTGTTAGAAATGTAAATGCATTTACCAAAAAAGGTTAGAAGACATAGAGAGCAATTACATGAAAGAAATACACACTAAAAAGACGAGGAAGAAAAATAGAGCATCTTTCTAATGTGAATTGGATGAATCCCAAGACATCACACTTTCAGGTATTGACACAAATATAATTAAACTCATGGTTTTGTAGATAACAATTAACAATTCATCCAGGTTCCCCATTTCACTTGTTCAAGACAGTTTAAAAAGCAATTGTATACCATATTTTCCAATGAAAACTGATATTTACCATGTTTTGCAGATGCCTCAGATCACTTTCAGCTTTGTTGTTTTTACCTCCACCAAGGAGGTTATGTTTTTTGCCAGAGTTGGTTTGTGTGTTTCGATCCGGTTGCAATCTGGAAGGAAAAAAAACACCATTATCAAAAGAGACAATTTTGTGAATAACTACTGAACTAAAAAGCACTCAGAGTGCATACCTCTGCCAATCAGCTCGTTCCTCCCATACTGGGATTTACACCTAAAATAACAGTCCTACAAATATTTTATCTCTATCTTTAGATTCCGTGGCCATGAAAATGAAGCTCTAGCAAGTGGATTCATGTTGATATTGTTAGTTCAGTAGTTATTCACATTAGTTTTTGAGTTGTTTTGCAAACAAACCAACTCACAAACGCCCGCAAAAACATAACCTCCTTGGCGGAGGCTTTCTCAATTTATTAACGTTTAAAGCGCCATCTGCTCGGTGTATTAACTGTTTTTGTTTTTGTCTCCCTTTTTTAGGCATCTGTCACAGAATTTGAAAAGCTGGCTTCTTCTCTTGGTCCTGCTGATGTCTTTGATGTGTGAAAAAAAAAAATATATATACGTGTGTGTGTGTGTGTGTGTGTGTGTGTGTGTGTGTGTGTAGTGTAATGTAATGTAATGTATGTGTATATGTCAACTATCCTAACTGTATATAATGGTTTTATCCTCTGTTCCTGTGTGAAAATAAACATTGCCTACAACAAACATGACTGTAGTATACACCCATCATTACGGTATTGTGCGTCTATTGGTGCCATTACGGTACGTCAATGCTGAACATCTCCAAAGAAGTGCAGACAGTAGTAGTTGATACACGGATGGGTTCACGGTGAACACCATCCTACACATAGCAGGCCATAAGCTAGAAAAGCCAGGCTTTTGTTTTCATATTAATGTATTAGTCGTGATAGATATGACGGAAATGTTTTCAACTCTGTTCAGTCAAAATGAAGCTCAGGGACCGCCCGGCTCTTCGTCTCTGGGGTTCGGGCCGGGGAAGCCGCCGCCGCCTCTACAGCAAAACCAAGTCTCTATGGCGGGTCAGATACCACCGCAGCTCGGGGATGAAGGGCCTGCTCTGCGGAAGCCTGGAGCCATGAATGAACCTTTCTACTTATTACGAGAGTTACCTGGTATGGACAGACTTTTGGAACTACTATATGCCTTTGTGTTATTTGGATATTTATTAAGGGCATATTATATCTTATAGAAACACTTGGGCTGTTGTAAAAGGTTGATAAGCAGATTGTAAACAATGCTAGCTAATGTTAGCCAAAAGTATTACCGAAATTATGCACTAGGCTAATTTCCGGTATTAGCATGATAGATTGTTGAAAATGTTAAAATGTTGCCCATGGACTCTATTTCCTGTGAATTATTGACCAAGTATTGAGTTTTGTTTTGTTAAATTGAAACGTTATGTAACCAGCTTTAATCACAGAATCCCTGTGCCAACATTAGCATGACTTAAAGGACACATTTTAGTTGACGCATTTCGTTAGAATTAGCTATTTTTCTAATGTTTCCGTGAATTTCACTAATGTATATGTGTTTATATTTTAGTGGGGAACGAGTTAACGGGTAACACCAACCTCATCACACACTACAACCTGGAACACGCCTACAACAAATTCTGTGGAAAAAAGGTGAAGGAGAAACTCAGTAACTTTCTGCCAGAGTTACCAGGTGAGTTTGCAATAAATATTGTATTAAACTACAAACTGTAAGTTGTTGTTTTCTCTGTTATTATAAGGCAGTGTTGCAAGGTCATGTTTCTAAAATGCATTTAATCACGAAGTGTAGAAGTATACAGCATTTAGTTTTGTAGTTTATCTAGGGTTTCTATGGGTATTATAATATGTTTATGCAAGTGTTGTAGTAAAACATGAATTCAGTGATACCTTCAGGCTTGCACGTCTCAAATCTATCACATGTAGATCACAGTAGGCAGATATGTAAAGGTAGTTTTCAAGATGGTTCAGAGCTAATGGCAAATCTCAAACCAAAGTCACATTTCTGAAGCAAAGAAACTGGCTCTCATTCATGAAACAGGACCGAGACTGGTACCAGCCATTTGCTGACCCAGAGCTGCTTACATCAGGTGTTGGGGGCAGAATTATTAGTGTCAATAAAAAAAAAAGCTAGAAAGTCTGATTGCAAAACCAGAAACTGTGTTTTTGAAGTGAAAATTCAGTTCATTGATTTTTGTTTATCTTGTGGAGAAAGTGAAGAACTATATAGTCACATAGTTCAATGGTGACTGTTAAACCATTGAAAAGCAGACTGGTTCTTAGAGGGTTTGCAAGATGAACAAACAATGAATTGACACTACCACCAGTCCAGAACTAATGTCAAATTCACATATCAGTTTACTCCTGGCTTTTAGTGTTTATGTCCTGTTCTGTCATTGTACCTTCAGTTGATATTGTCCTTTGTCCTGCAGGCATGATAGACTGTCCGGGCACTCAGGATGGCAGCTCTTTGCGCTCACTGATCGATAAACCTCCAGTGTGTGGGAACTCCTTCAGTCCACTGACGGGCGCTCTGCTCACAGGCTTCAGACTACACACAGGACCGGTACAGACTTTATCCTTTACCATTATTTTTGTGCCTTTATTCTGAGAGAGCAGTGGGACACTTTGAGCACAGAAAAGTATATTGAGCTAGCCTAAAAATTACATTTTGGGGAAAACTGAACAAAAAAAAATAGACGTTGATCTAACAAGAATCAATTCCGTGCTGTACAAATATTTATTACGTTTTCTATGATCAATGTGCATGTTCCACCTTTCATTCAGTTTCACTCCAAGCTCTCTCCCAAACTCTTCCTCCATGTGCAGGAAGCACACTGCACATTTGCTCAGGAGATCTCTCATCATTTTCACTCAACTTGACCTGCTTATTTGCTCAAACTGTGCACTCCTTTGCAGTTGTACCACAACTGTCAACCAGTCAGAAAATTTCAGGGGAGATAAATTCTCATTGGCTGCTGCAGCTCCAGTTAGGTTGAGGCATCCCAGGAGTGTATACAAACTTTTTACTGTCAGTGGGTAAATAATACTCCATGGGCAGCATTTTAACACAGTATCCATCAAAAATAGTATTTACCATAAAATATTTACCGAAGATATATTTTCATGTGACATATTACTTATCCACTGTACCGCCGATTTCAATGAGAATTTATCTCCCCCGAATTTTCTGATTGGTTGACAATTGTAGCTTAAATGTAATGGTCTGCACAGTTTGAGTGAGTAAGCAGGCCATGTTGAGTAAAAGTGTGAGAGGGGTCCTGAATGAGCTTTCAGCAGGCTGCCTGTACACGGAGGAAGAGCTTTTAAGAGTTTGGAGTGAAACTGAATGAAAGGGGGCACGTGCATATGGATTGTAGCAAACATGCAAAGGAATAAGTAGAATGCAGAATAGATTCTTGTTTGTTAAACTAAGAGGTTTTTTTGCTCGGGTTCAATTTTTCCTCATAATTTTCACGCTGACTCAGTATATTTGTCTGCTCCGTGTCCCATTGCCCTTTCTGAATAAAGGCACAAAAATATTGCTTTTGGTCCGCTGTGTTACTCCCAACAAACTGGATTTAAAGACACACCTGTTATACGCTTGCAGACATTGATTTAGAATAGAATATATACGTACTTTATTGATCTTTGACATGAAATTCTTTGGTTACGACAGCAGAAAAGCTGCACGTAACAGGCTGCTGCTCACAGTATCACTTGAAGATTCCAGGAATTGCAGTACAGATAAAGATAATGCAAGCATGTACAACAGACATACTAAGACAACATATGTACATACATTATAGACACAGTACATGATTTTATTCACAATGGAATAGTATTATGTTAACATGTTGTTTTTGTTTATTTCTCAGCTTCCAGAACAATACCGCCTGATGCACATACAGCCTCCAAAGAAGAAGAGTAAACACAAGCACAAACATCATCGACTTCAGGATCCTTTACCACAAGGTTTGATGAAATCTAATCTCTACCTGTACATGCATATGCGGAGATATGAGACCTTTTTCACAGCCCTGCGTCTTTTTAACATGACAGAAACTCCATCAGATTCTGATCCCAAGAAGAAGAAAAAGAAAAGAGATGATGATCCAGACCGCAAGAAAAAGAAGAAAGACAAGAAAAAGAAGAAGGTAGGAAATTTTAACGGAAACCTTTAATTTGTACAAGCACCATTGTGGCAAAATTATGACCGTGGACCAGAAATGTACATTAAGATTTATAGCTACTTCCATGTGTCCAACCAGAAACTAAAACACACCCACTTTGTATTATTTTAACCAGATGGGATCAGATCTCCAAATTTTACTCCCACAAACACATTTTCTTATTTAAGTACTTTATAATGGAGTGAATGTTACAATTATGATCATTACGTTGCCCCACAGTTCTCTGACTTAGTACATCTGGTTTTGTCTTAACACTATGTAACTGGGTGGCAAGTGTTGGTTGTCTACTTTTCTACCATCAAGTCTCATGGACTTGTACATACTTTACATTTTACCTGTCCATTCAGATAGATCCAGCCACTAAAGATGAAAAAGTGGCAAAACATAATTGCACTTCATAATTAACTGCGCCAGTTTAAGTGTGTTTCTTGAAAATTTGCAAAAAAAAAACTCATAAAGCCTGTTGAAGTATCCTCTCCTTTCACTAAAGGAATTGAAGGCTGTTGTCAATCTATAATTGAAGTTATAGATTGATTATTTGCATGCAGAACAGGTTAAGATGTAATTACAACTCAACAGGGCCACAGTCCTGTTGCAGACGATGAAACTCAGCTACTGCCTTAATCTCACATCAGAATGAACTCATTCCACAGGATAAGCTTCATTACATTTTTTTCCCCCCACAGAACCGCCACAGTCCCGACCACCCTGGCCTTGCTGGCTCACAACCGAACAGCAACAGCCTCAGATAGACAGCAGCCCACTGTGTGCATGTATGTGTTTGAAAGTATGTGTGACTGCATTTTGTAAGAGGGTGTGTGTGTGTCTTTTACAGATTATTGTATTATTGAAATGAGGAATGCAATGAATTAAAGCTAAAAGCTGATTGAGGTGTGTGTGTGTGAGTAAATGGAAATGGCAGCGACACAGTGGATGTTGATCGAAAGAAATGTTACAGAACAGTGTATAAGGCAGGAAGCTGCTGATGGGCTGTGTGATGTTAGAGGTGACTGAGATGGCCCTGTGTACATGTCCCACTTGGATTTTGTTGTAATAATCTTTTGACCATAATGCCAAAATCAAATAAACTTTGGTTATCTTTGTTTCTGTGGAATTAAACACTTTTTTAAATAGTTGCTTATTTTAAATCACACAAATGTATAATTACATGTGTTTTGTAAAACTCCCAAAACACCTTAATCAGGATCATCCCATCAAAGAGTGGAAAAACAAATATTTCATTCAAGCTTTTATTGTCTATCAGACAGGATATATTGTTTGAAAGCAGGGAAGGGTTTATGTTCGGTGAAACGTGACAATGTTTCAACCTGAAGGCTGAAGGTAAAGCTTTAAAAATGTATAGATGTGAAAAAGCAAAGATGATTTTGCTCTCATATGGACCAACGTCAATTCATCCAAAACTCAAGTCACTCAAGTGACTTTTAAAGGTTTTACAGCCAGATTACTTGGAAAAACAGTCAGTTGACTTAGCAGCTAAAATAGTCAAAACAACTATGTAGGTGTTCACTGCAAGACTAATGCATTATTTTTAAACTCCTGAGAGAAACTGCAGCACTAGAAAGTTTTGTATGACCCCAGCCACGTTAGGCCTAAACATGGCTTTATCCAAAAAGAATGTTTGGTTGAGGTGTTATCACAATTACTTGAGTTCCATAAAAGGCACAGATGTAAGACAAAATGTCATGTTTAACCTCTGCATGAGCAATGATTTAACAAGTTAAACAGGGTTTATAAGAAGCAAGAAACAACTGCAGTTTATAAAGGGCA
>JAPTYR010000002.1:23409903-23419905 GCA_029814505.1 Siphamia roseigaster | reverse complement strand
CCAGGGGCATCACTCTGAAATTCCGACTTTGTCTTGACCCCAAGTGTGACCCTTATGTGTGGACTTCAAAAATGGTCGTATTTCTGTTGATCTATGAGCTGTGAAGTCCCGTAACTCAGCTCAGCCTCAGTGTGTCTGGCTCAATGAGCTGCTATGTGATTTAGGCGGTAACAGTGCTGGTAATGTGTTGGCTTGGTGTGTTTTATTCCATTAGCCCTTCTGTCGCCCTGCCAAGTCCATCATTCACATATTCCAGTATGATATGAATGAATGTGGTAATCCTGAATATGTTCAACCAAAGGACAGGAAAAAAATGTTGCCATTGTATGTTTCTGAAAACCACAGTTCTATATCCAACCAAAGTTTGTGAACCGAGAATACATTTCATATCAACATTTAACACACCAATGTCTGAGTGTTTTACCTGCTCCGAAACTTTTTTTCCTTTCTCTCAATAGGCAGGAGATAAGACGGGTGTTTGAAATTGATTTAATTAAGGTCAGGAATGCTTCATGATTTGGTTTAAACATTACTAAATGCATTGTGAGTCATGTGTTATTGCGTCTTTGCTGCTCTGTTTTTAGTTTAGGAAAGAAAAGCACTTTGGTAAGGTTTAAGAATAAACTGTGGTTTGGCTTAAATCTCGTTATATACCTTGTGAGTCATGTGTTCTCAGATCTTTTGCTAAAAGAAGCCACTTGAAAAAGCGCTTTGCCTAAATTTAACCAGAAAACTCATAAAATTACAAATGATATCTGAGAAACATGCTTAAAAAGTGTAGCAATTAGTTAAACACTAACATAGATAAAATTTGATGCCTATTGATGTTGGTCTGATTTCTTTTTTCGCTTATATTTCTTCACAAATATTGATATTCTACATATCCATGGATCTCAGAAACATTCAACTACAAAAATTTTGTCCAATGACTTCGCTGGTGTGATTGTGCTTTTGGTGTGTCTGTTAAAGCTCTCAGTTTTTCCCAGTTCTCTTAGATTTTGTGCAAATAATAGATTTTCGATACAATGCACATGTGGCTCTGCCTCAGTTTTGTTTTCTCAACCTCAGAGTCTTTTCTTGAGCCGGTTGAAGTCCTTTGCCGATCGCCACAGCCAGCTCTGCAGCTCCCGCAATATCCAAAACCCCTCCACTTTCCTAGCGAAGTCGTTCATTGTCGGTCGCACGGACAACGAAGATGACGAGGACGAAGGCGGCGAGTGGAGAGGGGGCGAGTAAAGGCCTCTTCGTAAAGACAAAGGGATGGGCTGGGGTAAAAGGGTGTGTTCTTCACCTGCTCCGAACTGGTAGAGGAGGGAGAGGGTGGAAAGAGGAGGCTGGAGGGTGGAGGGCAGAAGAGAGCGAGGGGATCTGCGCTGTTCAAGTTTATCAGAGAAGGAGGACGAGGAGGTTACTTTAGTGTCTGCGTGTCTTTCCAGCTGCACCAAAAAGTCTCCATTTGTCTCTGAAATGAGCCCATCCTCCTTTCTGAGTGTGTCTGCGTAATGTGAGTTCAGGTTGTAACTGTACTGATTGTTTTCTCCGTTGGTTTGGACGGTCACTTGCTGATGAGAGTTAGAGCTTTCACTCCCGGGGGCTAACACGCTGAATGTGATCTCCGGCTGCTGACTAACCTCTTCATCCTCGGTGATGCTCATTAGCCTCCTCCTCATCCTCCACATCTCGGAGCCTCCCTCTAGTTTTGGCTCCTCATCTTCAGCTTCACCTTCTTTCTTCCCTTCGCTGGCCACCCATTTCCATCTCGGAGGCTCTTCCCTCTTTCCCCTCCTTCCCCTTTCGCCTCTTCCCCTCTCTTTTGACCCGACACTCCTTGCTGCCGGTGCCTCCACTCTCCTGCTTTCCCTCCCTCTTTTTCTTTCAGTGGAGTCCACAGCAGCACTGTCCTCCCTGTCTCCTCTCACAACCCTCATCCCACTTCGTCTTTGTCCAACTCGCTGGCCAGACTCGGTCCTTGTCCCCGTCCTGGACCTGTACAGGTTCTGGCTCATTAGCGGAGCAGGTCGATCTCTCCCTATCACCCTCTGAGGGTACTGGAGATCACTACCGATGATTCTCATGTTTGCAGATGCAGGAGGAAGCGTGTAACCCAGGGTGGTCATCAGTGCAGATATGGAGCCCAGCAGCCCATCCAGGCCAGTGCAGAAATGTAGCAGGGATGTCTTTAAGGAGGGGCAGAGCGTGGAGCGGGCCAGCTCCCTGACGGCCGCCAGCAGGATAGAGTAGGCTTTCTGGTTCTGGGCTAGCCGGGCTTGGTTCTCCAGACCATGCCACAGCTCCAGGCGAGTAGCAGCGCTGGGCAGGGATAGAGCTGTGCTGTTGGGCCGGGGTGGGGAGAAGTCCTTTTCATTAAATGGAGGACCCAGATAGGTGAGCTGAAGAACCACACAAACAAAGGTTATGAAGGTTTAGGTTTGGTCAAGAGTATCAGCATTCACAAAAAAATCAAACAGAATTAACATATTGAACTAATAAGTTAAAAGAAAAACATGATGTCAGTTGTTACCCTATGAGGCGTTTTTTTTCCCACTGATTAGGCATTCTTATAGTTTGACTGTTTTTTTAGAGCTTAATTTATCCTTACATCACGTGTTGTGATGATCATCATGGACGCTTCATACCAACTCAAGTCGCAAGTTATTTTTTTTTTTAAATCTAAGACACTTTTAAGAATAACTAACTTTGCTGGAAGATGTAACTCTTTTGACTCTCTTTAAAATATGAATCACTATGGCTGTTAAATGTGAACTTATATGAGACCTAATGCGTAAAAATGTACATGTTTTGTTGAGCCTGGCTTGACAGCTGTCAGTTATTTCTCTTCCGTTTTATCCAATAAACATTTTAATTTTCCATATTATTGGAATTGCCTTCATCAATACTGATCAGACCACCTTCATCTTATCATCCATGTATGATGAATTAGTATGAAGCATTATGATTAGTATGATTTCATACTCATTGTTCTTTATTTTCTCTAAAGTCCCACTAGAAATGGTCCAATCAATAATTACCAATAGGCATCTGAAGAACCTTGTTCTGGTAGTAGTACAACTATAATTAAAAAAATTACAAAAGATAATGTGAGAGAGCATAATAGCACAAAAATACAGATAATTTAACATTCCAGTTCTATTGATTAGCACTGATTCATTTATTTATTTAGGTGCGTATTACATTGACTAACAGCTGATTTTTGCCAATATAATTAATCATCATTATTATTATATCTGCGTTTAAAAGTCCACCGACGGTCCTCTAAATTCCGTCTTTCTCGTACTTGTACAAACTACATTTACTAACTCGAGGGATGTGGATACAAGTGGTTTCTAAAGAAAGCATTCAATTCACAATTAAAACAGTGCAAACAAGTTTAGTCCGTATCAGGTTACATGCCAGTAAGTCATTGTACTTACAGCCCTGCATTCAGCTCAGCCACAGTCTGAAAAATGTCTATAAACACGTTTAAAGCTCTTTAGTTTAACACACTGTTATTTATTAAATCCATTCGCACTGAATTCTTGGAGTCTGGTTGTCACGGTGAAGTTGCAGCATTGAACGGCCTAAACTTGTTGTTCATTAAGGAAAACTTTGAACTCCAGTTTTCACAAACAGAAATGTGTTAATTAGCAAATGTTTTGACCTTTTTAAGAGTTCGACCAGCTGTTCAGAGCTCAATAAAACTCCAACATAAGGCTTTTCACACTGATTTAACTCTTGGCATGATTAATGGTACTTCCTGAAGTCTTTTCTTAATTTATTCTTCTGTGATTTGATTCCTTACGATTTGTTTTTCATCATCGCGTTCAGGTAATTTAGATTTTAGAAAACAATCACTCACATATACATCTTTGATCTCCTTCAGCTGATACTCCAGGTATTTCGTCAACTCGTATGTGCTTTCTATTGAACTCCTCTCGCTCGCCAGGTTATGGGAGGTATCCAGAGCTGTTGCCATGGCAGCAGCCAATAGAAGGACCAGCTGGTTATGATGGACTGTGAAGAGTTGAAATAATAAAAACACTCCAATTAAAACTTCAACATAGACAGTTGTTTCTTTGATGACATTCACATCTTGGGTGTCCATATGGTAATTAACACACGGCGGAGGTATTTGTAATCATAACACTGGTGAAATTTATCGAGGCAGTTATTTCCACAGGCAACTTGTGATTATTTAACTTGGATACTGAGTTTTTAATGAAAATGATGATTTCAGGGCTCTGCAGATAGTCTTCCCCAAATGGTGCTCGAGCCTCTGTGCTATTACACTGTTTATAGGAATTTTTACAATATTCTGGTGTATTTCTTAGTCTCTATGGCGATGGCCTTTACTGTTTACATATTGCAAGGTCATAGTCATCTGACACTGCCAATAAAGCTTTTTCCGTTTCCAATCTAATTTTAGAGGTTTCTGGCTGTCGGAGGTTTACTCTGGCTTCAAATAAAACCTCTCGTAATAGCTTCAGACAGTCAGACAAATGGTTCCTATGTTCAACACACACATGTTCATTCCTGACCGATATCCTACAAAACAAAGACATGTGGCTTTCTTTACAATCACAAACATTAATGTGTTTGTATCAGTTGTATGTTTGCTGTGGAGGTTTTGTTTAGTTTTTAGAGTGTTTGTGTAGGTGTTTCATGTTACCGTCTGAGTGTTTGTGAGAATGTTTGTATCCATAATTATATATGTGGATTAGTTTCACATCGCTCTGAGTGTATACACTGATTTTGTGTGCGCGTGAAAACGAACATGCCGGTAGGTGTGTGCGTGCGCGTGTTTTTTTTTTTTGTGGATCTGAGGGGGGTTGTAACACTGGAAACCTTTTAGTGCCTCTGTCTCTGGTTTCAAACAGAGAAAATTGGAGCTGAAAGGTGGTTTTCAGCATTAAGGGGCTTCAAATCACTCACTCCCCTTGTCTTTCTCTGCAATGATTTTTCTTCTGTACTTTCCTCCTCTCTCAACACATACTTCCTCGGCCTCCGATGAAGCATGACACACATTTCCTTCGTTGTCTCTGCTCTGCGTCATCCTTTCCCATTTTCTCTGCACTCTTTCATCCACCTTCCTACCATGACACCCAGACGGTAGACTGTGATTCATGTTTGCAATTATGGGCAAAACACGCTGCTGTTCAACAGGTGTAAAGTATGTATTGTACAATGAACTGTCAGATTTCTCTTTTTCGCTCGCTCTGTTCACACACTTCAGGCCTCCTGTTGCTTCGCTAGTTTGATCCCTCTTTTCTGAATAAGTAATCACCCAGCACTCAAGATCTTCTTTCTTCCTCTGTCTCTGTTTTAAGTTAAGTCCTCCTTCCCACTTTTGTCCTCCTCCTCCTCCTCTGGTCTTCTTGGGTCTCTTATCTCTTTTCTGCCTCCGGTCAGAATAACAGCTGGCAATTAACCCCGATTAGCTGTCCTACTCCCACTCTGTTGCCCTGTATTTCTCTTTCTTTCATCTCTCCATTTTGAGTGCCCACCCCAGGAGGGTAAATAAGAGGTTTTAAGTGAATAGCTTAAACGCTTCTCAAAACATTTACCTTAAACGTGTTTCTAGGAAAACACCCAAAGCAGTCATCACTTTGTTCCTCTGACTCAACTTGAGTGACATCTGCACATGAAACAGGGCTCGGTAGAGAGTTAACCCATAAAGACCCAGTGTGACTTTTGTGTCAGTTCCCAAAATAATTCTGCTTAATATTGAACCTTTCTTGAGTGATTTATCACAATATAATGTTATAAATGCTATTTTTCTCCTAAAGTATATTTATCATGATGTTCATAAAAGCCCAGTTTAAAGTTGAGGGTTATTATATCAAAAAGTGAGAAAACTAATGAAAAATCAACTTTTTTCAGTAAAATATATCAATAACTGAACATAAATCCAGTGTATCCATCCACTGTCATTGATCCAACTCCACGGATTTTTTTTACCGGTGAATCAATATTGTAGAAGATGACAGTGTTTCCATGGCAACTATGGAGCCTTTGAACATCCAAATGGGTCATATCTGATGACCATGAAAAGACGACAAATTATATTTTACACCAATTATTTACATATGTTGATAGAATGAATGGATCAACAGGTATTAAACAGTTTAGGTCAGCAGATGGTTTTAGACAGGGGTGGATGTTTGGGTCTTTATGGGTTAATAATGTTACATGCACTATATGACTCAATGCATAAAAATGTACAGCATCTTTCATGTGACTTGAGTGATCAAGAAATATTTCTATATCAAATATTCTGCTGAAGAAACATGGATTGGAGCCAAACTTGAAGAGAACCGTATTATTGTTTTTTCTCATCTTTGGCTCCATCTAAGTTTTTCTAAGTGTTTTGCCAAGTGAGGGTAATTCCATCTGAGCTAAATGACAAATTGAAAAATAATTTGGCAAATGTGCAGCTTTGAATTAAAATGAGATTAGAAACACTTGTCAGGGATCGACAAATATTGACTGACAAAAACTGAAAAAAACAACCTCTTTTTGACCTCTTAAAACAACAACATAATTTTGGTTAGAAATCCTTTGTTTATTAAATATTCCACAGAAGAGACTCTTGGATTAGACCCAAACCTAATAGGTTAGAGTAGATGTTGTTTTTCTCATCTTTGGCTTCATTCAAGTATTTCAAAGGAGGAAAAAAAAGTGAGGTTAACTGCCTTGCATGTAAATAACAGAATGAGTGGCAGTTTGAGAAATTGGCAGTTTCAAATTAAAACAGGATTATAAATGCTTGTCACCAGAGTGATATGGATAAAAACTGAACCAACAACCCACAGCAGCTGAAATAATAATAATAAAAAGCCTCCTTAATAGTTGGTAATGCTCCCACATACCTGTTCACCCTGACTTGTCGGCTCCTTCAAAGCACCCTCCCAAACTATTATCTAAAACATTGTGGTCGGGTTCAGGCAACTCCCACTCGCTCCCACACACACCTTGAAATCAGTCAACTAGGACAACCCCTGTCAGCCAAACCTCCTCCGATCCTCTGAACCGCAAAGCCTCATCACCTGTCAGAAGCAATAAGCATCTTTCAGCAACGCCGGAACATTTGGAGCTCATCAAGCTCCGAGTTCCTCCTACCGAACTTCCTCCATTAGCATCAAAACACCCAGAAATCAGCACGACTCTAGAGTAAACAGGCCCGAAGCAAAGGACACACAGTGTGCAAAAGGTCGCATTCAGAAGGAATAAACAGGTAGAAAAAAACAAGCCTGTGAGGGAGGAAGAAAATTGGCAAAAATCAACCCAAACTGTTTCCTTTTGTCTCCCGCCACATGGTTGGAGATGATTGCCAGACGTGAAAGGCCCTTGTTGTTTTGATTGAGCACTGACATGTCTAAAAGCATCCTCCACTGTGGCCAAAAACAACCACTCTTTGTAAGAGCAGTAAACTGAGATAACTCATATCCAGCGAAATGTTGTTATATAATATTATATTGAGCAAGTACAGTGTAGTCGGCATATATCTTGACTTCAAGGCGAGCCCTGCAGGCTTGGGGCTGTGTATGTGTACCTGGCAGTGGAAGCACACTCTGCAGGGCAGGGTTGAAACCAGAACATTCGCCGCGGGAGGATTGCATTACAGCAACACAGGGGTTCCCTACAACAGTCGACCGTGACCCTTGCATACATATATATATACGTGTGCGTGTGACTCTCCACACATTTTAGCACTCATATCCATTAGCGTTCCACATATGCACACACAGGGGAGCTCCATTATTTACAGCAGATCATATTTTTATCTACCGTTTGCTCGCTGACATAAAGTCAGATGTGGCATTCTGATGTCTGCCTGCCATCTGCGACTCAGAGCTGAACATGACGCCCGAACGCGAGAGCTTCTTCACCCCAAATAGGTCAAAATTAAACACGCTGAGGGTCAGGGTTCACAGTTGAGCTGTGGGACACAAGGTTTTGTCCTGGGGCACAAAAGACTTGTAACCCACTTGACATTTTACACTCCAGACATTATTTTGGTAAACCAGTGACCCAATGTTTGTGGGTGTTGTCGGACTAGTATTTCATCTTTCCCAACATGCACCACCACTTGAGGTTTTGAACAAGCACTTAAACAGAATTTGGTATTGTGGGAAAACCATGTGCAAGTAAATCTCCCATGTCTAGTCCAGGAAAACCTTCCACCGGTGCCAAAAAAGGTTGCCCTCCTTTGCTCTAACCACTTGAAAGACACCCCAAACAGAGGGGAAACATCAGTACATGGGGGCTGTTATGTTTCAGGTCCAAATAACATGTTTATTATTGAGTGCAAAATTGATGAGCGTTGCTAAAGAGTATTGCCACGGATCATTTTTGATGCACATTCATTCTAAATATTTGAAGAGTTTTAACATAAGTCAAGACATGCAGTTTGATTTTGTACATAAGGTTACTTTTTGTCCTGGAAAAAGCTGTGGCTTTTTCACACTATGAGAGAATCTTGTCACTGCAGAAGACCTCAACTGCACCGCAGGAAAATATTCCATAACAGAAGAAGCAGTTAAAGCCATGTTTTGAACCGATGATGCTATATAGCTGACGGGTGTTAGACACTGTCTTTTAGGGGCTGGAAAAACTGCTTGAAATGCAGTGTGTCATCTGCTGACAGAAAAAAAAATCTTTAGAATCTGATTGGAGTTTAATCTTCTCCAGATCTGGTCTGATATTATTTACAAAGTTTGTTTTATTTCATTCCAGACTCAATAAAAAGGATCTGATTACAATCGGGATCCTGCTCATCCGATCTGTCCTTTCCCTTTGAAAACATGACAAGTTTGTTTCCAAAATCCTCTGCCCAATGTCCACCGCAGAAAATAATCATCTGCTTAGCAAAACTTTACATCATACAGTCTGTACTTACGGAAATATGATGATACCACACCGTCCACTTAAAAATACGTATTGTGAAAGGATACAACTACCATTTGTTTCAGGTTTTCAAGAATATTGGACATTTCTAATTTTATTTTATTTTATTTTTCCCATTCAAATCCTCCATAACACACACTTGACAGCTTTATACTATGTTACAATACACAGCGTCTACTTATGTATTCTTCAACATGTTCCTTGTGTCTTCCTGTGAGCACGCCTACATACTCTCACATGTTTTCTGTCATTTAACAAATAGGAAAGGACCTGGAGGCAGGTTGTGGCTTTGTTGACAGAACAGACGCATCAGAGCCAATTTTGGAGGAGCAGTTTGTTTCTTACATAGTTTTTTAATTATTCTGTTGCACTGTACCTGGTGGCCATTTCTCCTTCTGTCATAACACTTATCCTAAACGTAAACACACCTGCGCTTGAAGCCAAGGGGCAAAGAAATGCGTGGCAGGCCGAACATGAATTATAAAGCCGCAGTGGAAGTGGACAGGGCCACCAGTGGGGCGAGTGGATGTGAGCGGGGGTGGGTGTGGTTTGACAGTCAGGGGTCAGGATCGGTGTTTTGTGTCTGTGTACAGTTAAACACCAGATTTATGTGTAGTCTGTACTCAATCAAATGTGCATTCTTCTACTAATTCAACACACACATGCACGCACACACACACATGCGTATACGTATCTGAAACGTAAACTGAAATTTAGCACTGTGTATGTTCAGACATTATTCCAAATAAAACATTTAAATATATCCACAGACGTACACGTTCTCCATCACTTTTCCCTGGAGATCACTGCTTCTGGAGTTTGTTCTTACTGAATTTCACATTGATCGTTTTGGCACCGGACACACATTAGGGTTGCCAAACAACATCAGTGACCCAAAAGCAAAGACCAAAAGAAAACACACTTTTTAAAAAGCCAATAAAAATATGTTTATGCTCAGAAATTCTCTATAAAACCACGTTTCCCTACTTGTAAACTCAGCGTCCCCTTTTTAATTCCCCATACTGTCTGTCTCCCTTTTTACCTTATAAGCCAATATATCCATGTTTTTTTTCCTGTTTTTTTTTTTTTCAATCTGTG
>JAPTYR010000002.1:23317497-23345843 GCA_029814505.1 Siphamia roseigaster | reverse complement strand
GTTTAACATTCACAACTTTTACATTTAAAGTCTCAATGCATCAGGTAATCAAAGCATTGTGGAAATGCTATAGAAAGTGTAGTCAGTAGAAACAAACAGAAGAAGAAATGGTGCCCACCCATGCCCATCCTTCGAGAGGAACATCTCATGGAAAGGGAACTGTCGGTCCAGGTCTCTCTCGATCACGTCCACCCAGCTTTGCAGAGCAGGCTGTGAGTCCAGAGACTGGCAAACGGAGAAAACATACTTAAACCCTCACAGACCCAGAACAGCTTTTCATCAGTACTAGTTTATTTAGATTTTCTAAATTATTTCCATTATCAACCATCATTTGATTCAAAAGAACCTCAGTTTCATTTGGTTCATTTAAAGCAATATTTTAATTCATTAATTAATTTATTTTTTTTTATTTGCTTTATCTGAGAATGCATGAATTTAAGAGAAAAATACTGTTCAAATGTGATGGGTTTTTTTGTTTGTTTGTTTTTTTTTAAGTAGAACATATAGATGTTGTCGTAGATTTCCAACGCAATTATTGTCTAATCTTTCCAAAGCAAGGTACGGCCAAATCAAGATATTGTAATGAAAAAAGCAGCACAATATTTGACTCTACAAATATTCACTATCAAGTGTATCAACATCCAAATAAGAAGTATATAATATCTCTGAAAAGCTGAGAAACTCCACTTTACCTGACTCCTTTAAGCATTGGGCTTAATTTGTGGTTTAAAAGTTACTGGACGTTTTTGTAAAACAGCCATTTTATCCTCAGACCTTGATCTGGGTCTTTAAAAGCTAAGTACACAATGTAAAAATTGTAGATTCAATTTCCAAATTGTGGAATCAATAAAAGACTTCTATTCTATTCTATTCTATTCTATGTATCAAAGCATAAAACAGTTCATATGATCTACTAATGTACTTCTGGTTCTCCATGATCTGATTTTGTTTTACTCTGCAGCTATTTCATTCATCATTCAACAGTGACCGTACACATATTTTTCAACCTTGTAGAGATCTTTGTTTTGTTGCATCCTGTCAGTGGCTCCACACAGCAGTGACCAGCACTTGGCTCTCAGGGAGGCAGGGATGCCTTTCTGACATTGCATCTTAACCTGAGCAAATAATAGTAACAGAAACACACTATTGTTTACTCTATTATGTTGTTTACTATATAAATGAAAGTTACTAGACAGTCAGTATTGACTTCATGAATAAAGGACACACCTTACTGGTCTTCTTCAGTAAGATCCGATCCCATTGTTCAATGATGTGGATCCACTTGGCCTCCCTCTGTCTCACCAGCTCAGGAGGTGGACCTGCACTCCTGACACTAAACAGCACAGAAACATTAGTTCTGTCACTTTCCCTCTAGACCAGACCTGGGCAAAGGAAGGCCCGGGAGCCACATGCGGCCCCATAGGCCCTGACCAGCCCCCACATGAGGTCACCGGCAAATTAAAAGTCAATGCAAATATATATATTGGACAGATTTTATTTTGTAGAATCTGCTAAATTAATGTTTTTTCACATGTACTTTCTGTACTCAGCAACCTAAGTTTATGCACTGATTAGTTTGTTGATCAGTTTCAGCCCATTCAGATGTCAGCTAATACTAAAATAAATTAAAGAAAGATTGATTAAGAATACAGAGATTTGAAGACATGGGCTTCTGAATATTTCTTCACTGAAGTAAGAAAAGGAACTGAGATACACAAACAAACAAAGGTGGATTTATGGTTTTTCATGTAAAGTTAATATGGAGGGGGAAAAAAGGTAATATGGAGCTGGTTTTTAAAAACGTATTTATGAATATGCAGTAAATAGTCATATTTTGTACACCACATTTTCATTGTATCACTGCATTGTTTTGTTTGCTCTTTTTACAGAGACTGTTTTCTGTTTTTATACAGATCCACGTTGAGCAGAACTGCAGGTGAATTGATCCGAACCTTAATAACTGTCAGAATTTGTCATGTGGCCCTTGAGGTAAATTAATTGTCCACCCCTGTTCTAGACGAAGCTGCTCATAGTATGTAAAAGCCTTTCATGTGTCTCCAATATAATCATCTAACACTAGGCCATTAATACTGTGTGGTGTTACTGCATGCACTTTTGTGTGTTGTCATTACAGAAAAACTGTGCTCTGAAGACAAGACAGGAAACAGGAAAACCACACAGTAGCGGTATGATGTCTCCATGGCAACAAGTCAGGATGTTATCAGTGGGGAAAGTGTCAGGACAACAGGTAACAGTTTGTGTAGCTGCTTGTGTTACTTTGAATTCATGTCTTTTCCTATTCAATCCAAATCAATGCCAAAATTCTTTTTTGGACTTTTGTGTTTCATAAAAGCCATCATCTATGGTCAGACCACAAATGATAGATGATGTACAACTAGAGATGTTTAACTGCATCTTGTATTTTGATCTTAACTTGTTTTTGCATTTCACTTCTCAAAACACAGTTCCAAATGTTATCATGGGTTTATGACTGATGACTGAGATATAGACAGCTTTATCCAGAACATATAATATGTTGACACAAATTTGCATTAATGGTCTCTGTCCTGTGTGTTTCACAGAACTTTGAACTATCATACACTGCATACTACTGTAAAACTGTAAACACTGAACAACTCTCATTTTCAGAAAAGTTTTGTCTTTGTTTAAGCTTGCAGTGAACTCCAAACTTTCAGCTCTCCTACACTAATTAATTGTACATCAAAGGGATTTTTATTCAGGTGTAACTTTAAACCAACAAGATATACCATGTATTTCTATTTACTCCCAATATTTGTGTTTTTCTTAATCTAATTGTCATAAATTGTTATTGTCTATCATTTTATGCCATGAATGACTTGTTGTAGCCTCAAAATTAATTTTCTTTCAAGTGGCCTCTAATCTGCAAGAACATTAATTTTTCACCTGCTCGTGCTTTATGTGAAAACATAACATAATAGCCTACAATATTTTTTCTACTGAGTTGTACGGTATGTATCCCCTTTAAATCTTTGCATTATTCTTTGTGTTTCTAGAATGAGACTTTTCCTCTATAGTTCCTATAGATTTTTCTTCATCTGAATTTGACCTAAATTAGACCAGAGCCCTTAGCCTTCCTCAGCCTCTGGATAGACAGAGCTGGATAGACTCTACACCTTCCACACCATGTTTTCTATTCACATGATTTTTAACATAGCTATGATAGCAAAGCAGTTCATCCAGTTTAAGTGGGGTGATAGTGTAGTAACAGTAATGACATTACTCACCTAGCTGTAGATCCATTGGTCAGAATAAATCCAAACCGATCTGTCTCATGTTCTAATCCCACCTCTGACCCCACATCAGAGCCAGAGCTGTCCTCCTCACTGAGCATCTTCTGGGCCGGGCTCGATGGATTCAGCATCTTACTGACAGAAGAGGAGGGAAAGAAATGTAAAATGCCTATTGTCATTAAGAAGACGAATGCAGTTAGAAATATGAACTTAGAGAGTAAACACAAGTCAACTTCCTGTCTGCAAACTACAATCATCACAACACAAATGGGCTATAAATTATAAAACTGTTAAATCTCTAGAGAAATGCATGAAAATATGAAAACCTTTTTACATGTCCGTCTGTTTGAGCTCCCTGTTACTGACGAGGTGAAGTGTGAGATCCTCCCAGTGATCAGAGAAGGAAGACAAACTTCCTCTCTGTTCATGCTCACTTGTTCTCTCTCACACTCATTGATTGTCTGTGTCTTTGGCTGCTTTAGTCTTCATGGTGGCTCTTCAATCAAACTTACTTCTTTCTGACAATGTGAGGGAGGGAAGTTAAAAGACCTATTTTCAGAACAGAGCATCTTTTTTTAAGACTTATGGAACTGACAGGAACTCAATATGATTCATCAATTGACATCAGAGTAAATGACATATTTCCTAAGAATATGACTAGTTATACCCTTTTAAGAGTTTCCTCTTGTCTACATATTTAAAACTGATATTTTTTGATGTAAATAAAACTTTAATACCATAAACTCGAATATTCTTACATATAACACCTGATTTTGTTATAAATCAAGTTGTTTCATAATTTGTCAGTGGAAGTTCTATAAAAACGAGCAGCACTTGAATGCAGCTTGGATTCTGTTGCGCATTTCACGGACCACTGTTGACTGTCGGATACCTGTTGCTGCACAGTCAAACTTCTGCCAAAAGATTGGTCTATTTTAGACTTTACAGTTGGACTTAAAGAACGGTAAGAATGTAGAGTTCATTTACTGTTGTGAAATGAGCTGGAGTACTTTTCCTAAACTGTGGGAGGGTAAACAGAGGAGTTAACGACGTTATATAGAGAAGTAGACAGAGGATGAGGATACAGGATTTAACTTCATATTCTGCTATGAATGGGTTCAACATGTTCCCAAAGTAGAGAATTATATAAATAAGTTTATTTTAGGGCAAACCCTCATCGACTGAATATCCAGACTTTTAACGGTCTCTTGTTATATGATGCATTCACGGCATATCGTACAAACAACGCCTCTATGACATTACATCACATGGAAGAATGAATCATCATCTTACGATTTAATACCCTTATTTTTTAGCTCTTTAAATAAAACCCCATACCACCCCCTTACACTAACACAGTCATTTTGTCTAGATAAAAGTGTTTATTTATTTTTGATTAAAGAAGAGCCATTGTATGACTGTTGTAGTGTGATGTGGCCGCGGTTATATGACAGTTGAGCATCGTGGAATAAATCAGTGAATAATAATAAGAATAAAAATGCTTCCAAACTGAACAGGTTACTGTTCTTCCTATTCTACCTGCTTGCCCTGAATGTTACAGACCTCTGACGTAAAAGACGGTATTTGGGGCGTGAGATTACAGGACGTTGGAGCTCAGTCAACTGGAGTGTTCCTCCATCACCTGTATTAAACTGAACAATGTTTTGATCTTAGCATAACATTTCTTACACCTAATTTCCATTGTGCATTGCAGTTTGTGATAATTCATTATGCTTTTCTGTTTTCTGTGGTCAGATGACTGCTGCACTGAGTCTGCGTGTCCTCACTTGCTACTCAAAACCAGGTACTAGTGAGTCAGGTGTAAAATGATACATAGACTATATGTGGAAAAATCCCAGATCTTTGTCTCTGGAAGTGGAATAAGTTTTACTCAATGTGTAAACTCCAGTAGATGGCAGTTTAATCTACAGCAGTAGAATCTATAAAACCATCATATGTTAGAATATATTCTAGTTTTTCGTGAGCATAGATATGCAGGTGTGTTTTCAGCATTGTAGCTACTATTTGTCAGCTTTTGCTAATTTATTTAATTTAAAGAAGAAGGATAGTATAAAAAGGAAAACTTCGGCCTTCAGTCTCAACTTCAACACAGCTGTGGTTTCCACTGGGCAGGAAGGGAGGAAAATCATAATATGGAACGTACTTCAATGATCACATATTCTAAATGTGGTGGAGTAAAAACTACATTTTTTGTCTGAGATGTAATGGAGTACAAATCTGCAGAAAAAGGAATACTTATGTAAAGTTTATCCACCTCAAATTTATGTGACCTGAGTGCTTGAGAATAAAAGTACTTACATTTCTCTTCATCTCCAGGGTCATTTGGACATGGCTTTGGTGCCGTGCGGCCTTTCAGTCTCAGTGTGCTGAGAGAGGGATATAGTAAGTAATTTCACAATATAAAACATATCATAGCATCATGACACTGACCACAGTTTGGAATGCTCTAACTACACACTTCCTGTTTCTGTATATTCATTTGCAGAATATGTGAATGCTAAGGAGCTTCCAACTGACCTAACATCTATCACAGACCGGGCTGCCACAACTCTGCTTTGGACTGAACTCTTTAGAGGTTACAAATACTGAGTGCTTTTATGTAATTTAATGTAGAATTTAACTAATTACAGCATAGATAAATAACTTAATCTGTATGGTTTCATCAAAAAGCATCAAATTTATATACGCCTGCAGCTGAAAATTGTCCCCTAACATAGCATCATTCATTGGTGTTGACTTATTTGAGTAAAGAAATACAGTACAAACTATATATACCAGATGTTTGAAGGAAGTATTTTAACTTTAAATACAGTTAAGACAATGGTTTACTTTCTCTGTGGGAAGAACATGAGCGTAGACCGTGTGTTATAGACAGGAGAGGGTAAAGTATGCCAAGTATGTAGAGGCAGACTAGGGCTTTGTTAGTTTTTGGTCTTTTCAGAGGATTTGTTGACATTATGAAAAAGCATCAGTGTTTCCCCTCATGTCTGTCATCAGTCTGTTTATTTGTGATCATTTGGAGAATCCATCCTCCATAGGTTTGGCAATGACCATGAGTTACCTGTTTCGTGAACCTGCCACAATCAACTACCCTTTTGAAAAGGGTCCTCTATCACCCCGCTTCCGTGGAGAACATGCTCTCCGCCGCTACCCGAATGGAGAAGAGCGCTGCATTGCCTGTAAACTGTGTGAGGCCATCTGTCCTGCACAAGTAAAAACAAAAACCCACTCTCTAATCTCTGTATCCTTTTGTATGCTTGTTAGTCTGATCATTTCAGTGGTGACATTTGTTTTGTACTTTCTAACAATTGCTTTGTCACTTCCTGTTCCTTCCTGTGTTGTGTCCAGGCTATTACCATTGAAGCTGAGACTCGAGCTGATGGCAGTAGGAGAACAACACGTTATGACATTGATATGACCAAATGCATCTACTGTGGCTTCTGCCAGGAAGCATGTCCTGTTGATGCTATTGTTCAGGTAAGAACAGCCCCCCTGGAGAATATGCATTTTTGTGATCTTTTTCTGAAATGTTATCCACCAAGGTGGATTTGAAATAAATCAATCAACATGTGATTGAAGTGTAAAGTTTAATTCAAGGAGTTTATCAAAAATATTGAATTCCTTTAGGAGTTACACATTTTTGTATTTGTAAGTCCTCTATTTTCAGAGGCTCAAAATTATGATCATAATAAATATGAACAGAATTTTTACTACTTGGATGAAAATCCTTTGCATTCAGTGACTACCTTCAGTCTGGACCCCATGGAAATCAACTTGAGATGCTTTGGAAGGCCTCAGCTGTGGCCGCCTTCAGTCACTGTTTGTTTATGGGTCTTTTTTTCCATCATTTTTTCTTCAGCAACCAAAACAGGACACATCTAGCCCTGAAGCTGATTATTAATCAGTTGTTCAGTTACTTTTGAGCCACTGAAAATGGAGGGACTATATTTTTATTCCAAAATGGTTAATACAACATTTTTCACCATCTTTAATTAACAGTGAATCACATCTTAACTGATTAATTTATAATCCACTGTATTGTTGTATGGAGGGACTGTCGATGTCTAAATATTTATAAAGACCTGACTGCATATGAAGATGTGTGTCACAGAAATCCTTTTTGAGAGCATGAGACTATATCTCTGGTGCCTTTAGTGTTTAATGTGACTTGTGGTCTACAATTTTCCTTAAGGGTCCAAACTTCGAGTTCTCCACAGAGACACATGAGGAATTACTATACAACAAGGAGAAGCTGCTCAACAATGGAGACCAATGGGAGTCTGAGATCGCAGCCAACATACAGGCAGACTACCTGTACAGATAGGGTCACTGCCGAACAGAACATGTCTGAAAATGTTTTACCATGTCATACAGTGAAGTCATTACTTTTTAACTTCAGAAATATTACATTGACTTACAAAAAAGGATTGAAGCATCACAGTTACTGATTCTGTTGAGTCAGGAGTTGCACAAAAACATTTAAACGCACAATATGTTGTTTTGTGAAAACTCGAAATGTTTAGCAAAAGTGTTTTGCAAGCACTATACGCACAATTTATGTTCTCTTTTCCATTGCACTTTATAAAAAAGTATATGACTATAATCATGACCTTTCTGAAGCGTGTTATGTTATATAGGCTGATAAAGATACTGAAATAAAGCATTATGAAACTTGCCCATTACATACATTTTGTACTGATTAAATACATATGACTACTACTTAAATCATGGTAAGTTTGTGTCACTGTAAATCTTGTGGCTTTAGACTGTAAATTTATGTAAATAACATTGATTAGAATATTATTGGTAATCCAACAGGTTTCTTATCAGGGGTTTTCAGACACTGCATTGAAAACTGCAGTGTTTTAGTATATTTTATCTGATGCAAAAAAGTCAAGCCTGCACTGATACTGAATTGAGTTACACACATACAGCCATAGAAATATTATTAGACCATTAAAAGTGATCCAAAACAATGGGTATGCAATCAAGTACTAACTCCTGTGTGTATCATGTGACTAAAACAAACAAAAAGAAAACATGGAATGCTTAAAAGCACTGTTTTGTCACAACAATGTCATACCTGTTAATGTAAGAACTTAAGTTATTTTGGTTTTTATCAAGAAAACCATAGAAAATTGATAGATTTCAGCTCTTAAACAATTTTGATCTATTTTTGTTGTTATTAATACAGACAAATAAATGTACCATTAGTTGTACCAGACATCAAAATGAAAAAGAAACTTAAGAAAACAAGAGTGGTGTAACATTTTTTTCCGCGACAGTATCTGCAGGTCCCAAAGATAACTGAGTTCATTTAGGGGATAAACATGCTGAATCACGGTCTGTGTGCACTGCTGTTAATACACGGAATGGGAATAGTGTGCGTTTTGCCGCTGAGGTGGTCACGTGACAAGGGCGGAAGCTGACTCATAGTCCACGCCGAATCTCCCGCGAACGCAGCCATTTAGTCTTTCCCTTCTTCGCAGCAGCACCGGGTGAGTGTCTATATTTTCTGCTCTTACAATGGGCCGTTCTGTGTTTCAACTTTGTGCTAGTCCGGAAAGTGTTTTAAAACGACAGCAAACTAGAGGCTATGCTTAGGATTTGGGTAAAGTTTAGTTTGTAGCCACGTGAGGAATGAGGCGCCACAATAGGCCATTGATTTTTGGTGCTAACTCTCGGCTAACTTACCGTTAGCCATTAGCTCTGGGGAAAGAATGGCTCCCATGCTGTGTTGGCTAACAGGTTAGCCCGAACAGCACCTCATTCCGCTTTGTTCCGGATAATACGAAATATGTACTAAACGATTTTTACCATCGCTTTCATAAATAACGTTTCAGTGCGTTAAATGAAATGGACGTGCACCGTGTTAGTTGGTTCCAATAGGTGAACAACTGCAACATGGAACAGATTAAATAATTTTCCAGTCCAATTGTTTCAGTCGAGCAAGAAAAAGTGCTGTCGCGGGTCGCGCTCATGTCAACGGTAGTAACTGGATAGCTACCTAGCATACACTTTGGTTCGCAGCTTGCTCAAGGAATAGTCTTGTGGAATATCAGTTAAAGTTATTGTTGCTATGTGCCTCTGTTGGCTAATCTGTATGATGTGAGCTCATCTGATAACAACGGACGCGGCAAGTGCTGGAGCATTAGCATGTAGTCATTGAAAGTGCTAATGCTGTACAACGCCATGCAGCAGTTAACAGGCGGCTACCCAGAGCTTGGTTGAGATGTCAATGGCGCATTTTTACAATCGCTGGACATTGAAATGTATCTTATTTATGCTGTATCTGTCAAGTACCTGCTAGCTAACGGAGTAGACGAGCATGCCCAAGCGCTAGTGTCTAGCTAATTTGTCAGGTAGCACGATGACTGATACTGTGCTAACCATCCCGCCTTGTTTCCCTCAGCTCTTATAAAACTGTAACCATGGCGGCCGCGGGCCAAATGACTGAACCCGTAGCTGTTTTTAAGGTGAGTTCATAACTGGTGATCACGTTTACTTGTCCAAAATAATGTGGAAAGCTGCAACGCAACTTATAGCTAACTGTGCTAATCGTTAAAATGCCGAACCAGTACCAACCAGTCTAAAC
This sequence comes from Siphamia roseigaster, assembly GCA_029814505.1. Classification (NCBI taxonomy): domain Eukaryota; kingdom Metazoa; phylum Chordata; class Actinopteri; order Kurtiformes; family Apogonidae; genus Siphamia; species Siphamia roseigaster. The sequence goes on along the minus strand of JAPTYR010000002.1, from coordinate 23,335,955 downwards.
TGTGTGCTCTCTGCTGTTCAGCTTGTGTTGGTAGGAGATGGAGGTACTGGAAAGACTACTTTTGTGAAGCGACACATCACAGGAGAGTTTGAAAAGAAATATGTTGGTAAGTACTTAATCGGCATGAAAAACTGCAAATCTCGTTAATTTCAGCAAATACTCTAAGTAGCAGCATTCGTGCCGCCGTTTTAACCTACTCAGCTTCTAGGGCAGTGGAGCGGTTGTCAGCCTTTCAATTTGCTATTATTATAATAATTATTAGTAATTATTATTTTTAAGTTTCTTTCAAGTCACTCAAGGACACTGTACAACAAAGAAAAAGACGATACATAAAATACAAGATAACAGAATAAGTAAAAGAGCAGATTTCAAAACATTTAAAAGGTGCAGGAAGGAGGGTATTTTGTTTGGTATTATGTTATGGTAGGAAAGCTGCCCTGAAGAGGTGGGTTTTGAGTCTAGATTTAAATGTAGAGGGAGTCAGTTACAGGTGGATGGGAGGGATTTATAAAGTCATGGTCCTTAGTTTTCTATCATGTCTAATATAATATACAGAAGGACTCTGCTATATGAGACTTGTTGAGGCCAGCCTTTTTTCAGAACTGAAATTGGAGCAAAAATGTTATATAGTGAATTATAGTCATACTAGTACTCCATATGGATATAGCCACAGCTTGTGAGTGTGAAAGCTGAAATCTCTTCCCTATATGGTAGCTTTGCTGCATTTTAGTGTCATTCAGTCATAGGTAGAAATATATCATGTTCAAAGTTAATACACATAATACTTGTCTCATAGGTTCAGCATTTTGGTACATGTCTTTCCCTTCATAGGTTTCCATCACTTGTCTAGAATTATGCTTTTGCTTAGTTTTTTTTTTTAACTTTTTTAGTCTACCATCATGTCTTGGTTTGTTTTTCTAGCTACCCTGGGAGTAGAGGTACACCCACTGCTGTTTCACACCAACAGAGGGGCCATAAAGTTCAATGTGTGGGACACAGCTGGTCAGGAGAAGTTTGGAGGTTTAAGAGATGGCTACTACATTCAAGGTACTCCACAGTGCTTGCATTATTTTTCTTGAATAACTGTGTATAACTTGATGAGCTTAACTTGATGAGTTTGCATAATCACAAACTTAACACAAATTTCCTTTTTCCTCCACAGCTCAGTGTGCTATCATCATGTTTGATGTCACCTCTCGAGTCACCTATAAGAACGTACCCAACTGGCATCGTGACCTGGTTCGTGTCTGTGAGAACATTCCCATTGTCCTTTGTGGCAACAAAGTGGACATCAAAGACAGGAAAGTGAAAGCCAAGAGTATCGTGTTTCATCGCAAGAAGAACCTGCAGGTAACTAACTGCTGCTCTCCTCCACTTACCCAAATATGGGCGCATTGATCATGATCTACTTTATTTGGTTTGAACTTATTTTTAACAAAACCACTCTTCTCCCCAGTACTACGACATTTCTGCCAAGAGTAACTACAACTTCGAGAAGCCTTTCCTGTGGCTAGCAAGAAAATTGATTGGTGACCCTAACCTAGAGTTTGTGGCAATGCCTGCCCTCGCTCCACCAGAAGTCCAGATGGATCCATCTCTTGCTGCCAAGTATGAGGAAGAGCTCCAAGTAAGTGCCTATTCACAAATTTGGTTGACCTCTGCATTTTTTTTTTTTTTTTAAAACTGGACCTCCATTCTAACAACCACCTCTCTTTATCCAGGTTGCATCAAACACAGCACTCCCAGATGAAGATGACGACCTCTAACCTGTTCTGTGACACCCCCCCTCCCCCCACTGTGGACAGGAAGTTGTTGGAGTTCAGCCCCCTTTACTGTAAAATCCCTTTTCAGATTTTTTTTATTTTTGAATTCTTTTGTTCGTTTTAAAACTAAGAAAATCTTGGTGGAAAAGTCGTGGTTCTAATTTCACTGTATTGACACACCTGCCCTAGTGTTGTTAGCATGGCGACGTGCTACTCCATCATTTAGCACCCTCCACTGCACTTATCCAGCTCACATAATGCTGTTGTATGGTGTACTGGAAGCACTAAGGGGAGTAAACTTTGAATAAAAACATTCTCAGTATAAAATGTCTATGCTTATTTTTCAGTTTTCTCTTTGCAACCCAAAATGTCTACAAATGAATTTTGAGTTTAACATCCTCTGCCAAACTGGAACAAAGTGACACTTAGGAGGAACTTACAATGTCAAAGTATGCAGTTATTGCAGACACTGTTAAATTCCATTTAATCTTGCTTGCAGTGTAGATATTGGAGCTTTTGTGTTTCAGGTGCATTTAGGAACAATGATCGGTGCAATTTCTCTCAAGGGGTCAGTGCAATGAGATAAGGTTGCAGGCATGAAGTAAATGGAACAAAGACCATGGTAAACTGTTAAACCTCCTAACAAACAAACCCCTATTACCTTAGGCTACATTCAACCCCCCCCCCCCCATGACTGTACATGACAAACCCTAGGGAATCTGATCTGACCTGGGCTATTTCCATATACTCAATTTTAACTCAACTGGGCTGAAACAGTAAGGGAATAATTTCCTTATCACAAATCCAACTATCCTCCAGTTATTGTTTGGGGGGATAAAATGAGTTATATTTACAAACTACTCTCATATTTACTGCTTACTTGTGCACTGTAACTTGTGGCTCATAAGGGATCTACAAATACACAAAACGTTTAGTAATGGGCATGTTAAAATGACAGTTCATGGCTCATTTCACATTTTCTTGTAAAAGGATTGTCAATTTCTTACTATTGGAATTACTTTTTTTAGTGGTTTGACCCACTTGAGATTGAAATGTGTTGTATGTGACGCCTACACTGAAATGAGTTTGAAGTATTTGACTGTTAATACCTTAAGTACTTTGCAAAATTATCCCATGGGTCCTTGGGCACAGGGTGAATGTTTGACCCACCTGTTTTAGGTGGGAGTAGTGTGCCAGGTATGGGCTCTGCACTGCCCCACTTCTTACTGAACTGAAGGCAGCTCTTTTATTTTCTCTTTCATTATTAGATGCACTGATTAATCCAGGTGTACTTGCTACTTCTCCTTGTGAGTACTGTAGACGAGTACACCTGGATTAATCAGTGTGTCCAATAATGAAAGAAGGGAAGTAAAATGACTGCCTTATGTTCAGGATGTAGTGAGGCTGTGCATAAAGCCCACTGAATAAATGGCATGAGCTCGATTAACAATGATTTTCAACCTTTTATTTTTTGCTCACGACCCCATTTTAACATCACAAATTTCTGGTGATCCCAGACTTTTAGCTAACATTTAGGATGTATCATGTATATTGTATATGGAGGCAGAAAAGCCAGGTGTAGATTCCTACACAGTGATAATTTTATTTTCCTTCATCAGGATAAGTAGTCAGTCCAGCTTGTGTTTACAAGGCTTGACCATATTTAACAATGACTCAAACTTTGAATTATGAAAGGGCTGCAGCATCTGAAACCAATCGCAACATTTGACAGATAAACAGTATCACAGTGCTTCAGTTTCAGCTTCAAACATTGTCATGTCTTGTGGATTGTCTCTCAATTCACCATATATTTTTAATTAGGAGGTTGTTTTTTGTTTATATGTATATACACACACGCACACATATCAATTAATATTATTCAGTTAACCCCATTTGGGCTCCTGGCCCCAAGGTTCAGAAACACTCTTTTAATGTGTGCAGTATATGCACACAGCATTAATGCTGCAGTGTAATAAATTCAAAATATGTAACAGTAGTGCACCTACATGGGCCTGTTTGTTGCACAGCGATTAGTCACACTATCATAACTTTGAAGAAAGGCTTTGAATGCACCTTTATTTGTAATATTTACACATGCTAAAGGGAATGATTTGAGCGCCTAATTTTGCACTGCTTTTGTGTATATCACTGTGAGTAAGAGTTGTTCATGGTGAGATCCTTTATTGGCCATGAGACAATGTGAAGCTGAGGGGAAAATCAGATATTTGCAGTAAATCATGTGTGAATGTAGCTATTTTTCAGGTAGTGAGTTGAAACTTATACGAGCCTCACAATTTTTCTGGGCCTGACTGCACATTAGTGATTATAAGCAAAACATGAAAGTGAACCATTTGTGTTAAAATGATAAATATTGTCCAAAAGCTACAAGTTCAGTAACAACAGCAAATATCGATTTTCTGCCCTACAAAAATTGTGCTTCTGTACTACGAGGAGAGAGGGTTGAGCACACATTAGACACAGGAAAGAGGTTACACTGCCAGGTAAATCCCCATGGATTTTGATGGGGAGAAAATGACTACATTTCTATATTAGGGATGTTTTTTCCATTGACAGTAACACTTCTGAGCACATAGGTTTGTATTCATTTTGATCTGTTGAGTAACCTCTTGGCCACTAGATGTCAGTCACATTCTTTGACCCACAGTGAACCTTCTCTACAGAATTACGTAATAATAAACCACATTTTGGACATTCATTTAGACCTATGCCAGTTAGTATGCAAAGTGGTTGCCATGGTTACTCCATGGACCTGAGTGGAATGAGGACACATCCTTTTAATATTAAACTTGTTAATAAAGATAATTAGCACTTGATGTTGATGTCTATTAGCCTGGAAATATGTATAAAGGTAATAAATCACTATAATTTATTAATATTAAATCAGTACTAATATGACAGTTTCATATGTCATATTCACTAATATGGTTTCATATTACTGTACAACCAAACAGTACATCAATGTAAGTAATGATATTACCTCCTCTACAGGTTTCTAAAAAAAATAAAATAAGGTGTTTGTAGTGGCATCATCAACCTGTGACCATGTAAATATGTAATTATTACCTTAAAAGAATATATGTTGTCAATGATTTATATTTTGATGGGAAAAATATCCACTCTTTATTTCAATATATGAAAATAAAAGAAACCACAGACCCATACATTATGCACAAATGTGTAAGAATGATGTAAATTAGATTTCATATGATTGCTTTTATGCTCCAGTAATGAAATGATATCACACATGATAAACTAATAATTTTTATAACATATTTTTAATTCCACTCATGTTTTACGCTTGTTAAGTTCCTTTGAAAGCACATTCCAACATAAACGGGCTCAAAGAAACACCGTCATCTACAGACACACAGTATGTCTATGCTGTTCTGCCTAAAATTTTAAAAGGTCAGCAGAGAACTACACCTTTCTGGAGTAACCTTCCTGCTGACAAGAAAATCTGGCACTGTTGAAGCTTTTAAATGTAAGATTTAAATTATTTTGTATCGTTAGCTAAATGTTAGAGATTGAGAATGGTTTCAAAGCATGAGTGTCCTGCTGAAGAGATATATAATATGTGAACTTTGAAATCCAATGCATTATTCTAATCCTCTGGTTTGTCTCTCAAGAACATGCTCTTCAAGCCATGTGCCTTTTAGCCCATACAGTCTTCTCTATTATCCAGGATGCTCAGATATGATCACTGACTCATTTCTTTCTCTTCTGATTGTTGATCCTTCCCCCCAGAAGTTGAAAAGTTGTATTTGGATTCAGCCTTTATTCCTTTCTCTTTCTGTGCACATTGTCTTTGGCTCTCTTTCTCTTTTTATCTCTCTGGAACAGGGATTCCTCCCCTGCAGCTTGTCCCGAGGGAAGGCAAATACAAAAACAACACTAATCAGATTATAATATTACAGAAATTGTCTGTAAAATATCTTTGAATTAATAAAATTACCATGTAGCCACCAATACAATATTTATTAACTCCCATGCCTTAAAATTTTGTGATTTGGTTGCTTTGATAGCTGCACGGTTAATGTGTATATTTAAAGCAACTTAATTCCTCAAGTGTTTTCAGTGGGAGTTAAATACAAAGAAAATACATAAAATTAGATGTTACACAAAAATAAATGAAAAATTTGATGTATCTTGTGAAAAGGAATTGACCATCTTAAACTGCTACCACAAAAGCTTCTTTTGCTTGGAATATTAAATTCAAATTTACTCTGCCTTCTAAAATGCCTAAAATATACTATAAACCAATCAAAAACTCAGTCATTTTTATCAATCAGTGAAAGGAGCTTGTACTGGGATTATTTTGGTACATGCTGTCAATTTTGTGACGGCAAGTGTGTTTTTAGAACTTTGTTTTTGACAACCAGCTTGCACTGTTTGTTAATCCTTTTGAATGGAAATGGAATATTAACTAAAGATACAGAGAGCAATCAAGATGTTCCCTGGAAAAATTCAGTTGATTTATATGCGTGTGAGAGAAGTGGTGAAAAAGAACCTCAAATTGTTTGTGTGCATTTTTTTGTATCAGAAGAAAAGGAAATGAGAAATAAATATGTATGCCCATTTCAACCATGTAGAAACAACAAAAAAATACAATTGAAGGAGCTGAAGCTGCTTTGTTTGAAGCAGCGCGTCTGCTCTGGGGAGTTATCTGTGCAACACCTGAATGCATCACCAGTGCAGGTGGCCCAGTACATCCTTGGGGCGTGGCTTCATCCGAGAGCACAGGACGTGTATGCGCATGCGTCAGGGTGAGAAGTGCGTTTTAGAATGATTACTGGTGGTTAGAGGAGAGGCAGATTATACGGCTCTACACAACTGTTGTTTTAATCCCCTGGGCGAAGAGATTTAGCAAAGAAAAAACACTGGCTTTAAACCCAGCAGCCATATTGTATGGAAAAACGACGGAAAGACTCCTGTTGTCAAAGAAAGTCTTTTTCTCACACACCTCTCAAGAGTTTTGTGGAGTTTAGTTTTCTTCCTTACTGGCGGTTGGTTTGTGTTGGACAGCTAGCTTACCAGCTGGCTGAGGAATTCACACACTTGGACTCGTTTCTGAGAAAATTCACACCATATATTGGTCATTTCTGTGGTTGAAACGGTGTGTATTAAAAATTTGAAAAATGAAGGACCGATTGGAGCAACTAAAAGCGGTAAGTCAAACCCAGGAAATGTTTCTATTTTTCATTCAGTGTCTTTTGTGTCAGTATATACTTACATAGGCCTATCAACATGACCCTCTGGAGGCCAAGCTGTTCATTTAGTGAAACCTTTACTTACTTATTAACACACAATATACCAACAGTTAAAAAATTCTGTCCCAATTCATGCCCTAACTGAACTGGACTTTGGAAAGTGATTTCTAACGTTGGTGTCGGATCAGTGATGTCATTCAGGCATAATTTTCCCCTTTTCCCCACCTGCAGCCATATTGCACAGTGTCAGGTGTCATAGTTGACAACAGGTTACCAAAGCAGTGTTGTTAATGTTAATAGTTAAACTGACTGATAAGTCAGTGGTTAGAAGCGGAATATTTGTTACTTGGAATGAGACCGATTTTCCAAACATGACATCTGACTCATAACTATTTAATCTGTTTTATTGTGGTGCAGCATTTGTCATAATGACTGAAAACACTGTAAACTATTAGGAAACAACTGCGCTCTGGTCATTTATATGTCAAAATGTGATTATGTAGTGGAAATCCTGTGGTAGACTTATTGATGATTAAAATAGTAGTAGCCTAGATATGGTGGTCATGACCAACATAAATAGGTTATGCTATCTGTCTTATCATATTTCCCTTAAAAGAAGACGTAATGATTATAAACATGCTTGTTTTACATTAGTCTCCCAAGTTGGGATGTGTTACTATAGCTACCTCCAACTGTTGACCAAATATTTGCTGTCTTTTAAGTGACTAAACAACAGTCTCCCGTGAGCTCCATGTATCTCACATAGTTGGCTTTTGTGAGGAAAGTAAGTACACAGTAAGTTAAGGAGCCCATATTTATTGGGAGGTCAATTTAGGTTTTCAGACCAGCATGGCTGCTTTGCTTTTTTGGATGCATCTGTCTTCATTATCCAATATATCCACTGTATTCTAATTTATCCAATTCTCATTTACATTCCCTGACACTGCCATTATTTTTGTCATCATTGGGTGTTCTTGCCAATGTTAAGTTATTAGATCTTATCTAGGAGTGCTTGTGGGCCAGCATAACCACATCACCTGACGAACTGTACAAAGAGAAGTAACATGAACCTTTAATTATCAGCATAACCTGCAGGTAGGGCTGGGTAATAAAGTGGTAATTATAAAAATGTAATTCTAATTTTACATGGGGACAAATGTCATTATCATGATGATACACATTGTTGTTCTGTTTTCAGGGTTTATTTCATTGACATTGTGGGCCAAATCAAAAACTATTTTTGAGGTGTCCTGTTGCTTGAGAATATTTTTCATGTTCTGACCATAAAGAATATCTTAAAACTACAAATAACCACCTGGTTTCTTGAACTTGTACTTCGAGGTCAATTTCACCCAAGATTTGTAATGATAATAATTGATATGACTGATGGAAAGACTTTGGCATGAATTCATTTTAGGCCATAATGTCCACCCTCCCTGCACCTATATGTTATAACGATGCTTCAGGTTGGTTAGTCAGCTATTGCTTTCTTACTATTTTAGTTGTAGATACTGATATTTGGTGTGTTTACTGTATCTGCAATTACCTGTATAAGCTAAGATGAAGTTTGATATCAATATGTGAGATATCAGCTTTGTTTTATTTTCTGTTTCTGTTCCACTACCCTGGTCAAGTCAAGTCAAATTTATTTGTATAGCACATTTCATATGCATGCATAGACACAATGTGCTTTAAGATATGTCTTAAGCTAAAGCAAAACACACTTTTAGACATAGATTAAAAAAATATAAACAATAATAAATAATAACAGTAATAATGATTAAAATATGTTTAAAACAGAAATCAAACAAAGATTACCGGCCATAGGCTAAAGAAAAAAGATACGTTTTAAGTCTCTTTCTAAAAGTTATTATAGATTGAGGTGACCTAAGTTCAAGTGGAAGGCTGTTCCAGAGGACTGGAGCACAGTGACTAAAGGCACCATGTCCTGGTGGTATTTTCCAAGTTTTTTTTCTACATTTAACAGAGTTCTGTATGTACAATGTTTCTCTGGCAGTACTACAGACCAGGTGAAGTATGTGTCTCGTACTTCCCCACTGACTCGGATATGAATGGGGAAATTGTAACGGTACTAACATGACTTTCTCTGTGATGCTTGGGGTTTGTAAATCCTTGTCAGATTGTTGGCATTGCATTAACACAAGTCCTGATGGAGTATTTTGGATTCTGTCACCGCACTGCTGTAAATCTGACCCCAGGTCTTTCACTGAGCACTGTGACGGCTGGTAGCTCATTTTACAAATCTTCCCCTGGGAAAGCCAGCTACAAATATAATTTAGACTCAGTATGGCTGTTTTTCTAGCTTCACAGCGATTTTCATACATTAATAATTCAACTGGTTTCTTTTTAACTGAGGAAAGTGTTTTGTCCATTATGGCTTTCATTTATTTAGACACAAAGTCTGACAGTTTATCACTTCTGTTTTTTTTTTTTTTTTTTAAATCACAGGGAAGGAATGTGAGAGAGAACATACAACATGGGCTGGAGTTGAACTTACTATATAGGGCTGTTGTGGCTCATTTGGTAGAGTGGGTCGTCCAGTGACCAAAGGTGTGGCGGTTTGAATCCTGGCTCCCACTGCCCACATGTCAAAATGTCTTTGGGCAAGACAATTAACCCCGTAGGGACAGGCAGTCCCTTGCATGGTAGCAGCTGTCTATTGGTGTGTGTGAATGTGAGGAATTGTAAAACACTTTGGGCACCATAGGTACATTAAATGTGCTATATAAGCTCAGTCCATATAGGAGGTTGTATTATTGATTATAATCCAGGTCAGTTCAAACATGTACGTACTCAATGCATTTTTGCCACAGAAGTGAAGAGGCTGATGTCAGAACCACTCAATGTTATATTTCTGATTTTTCAAGTGAGGCACTCAGTTTGATAACCAGTTGTTTTCACGAGACAGAGGATCACTGTGTCTGCTTCAGTGTAAACCTCTGTCTAGTTGTTGCCTTGTTGAAGGGTATTATGTAACATGACATATGGTGCTTTGTATAGCAAATAGACATAATTAAGTGTTTTGAATAAAAGGAACAAGCCACAGTCCAACCTAACTTTGATGCAGTAGGGATCCCTATGCCAGTCTTGTTTTAATCTTGATGCTGTATTGTTCAAATGATAGCCAAATGTTTTGATTATTATTCAATCTTGATGTCACTAAGCATGAGATTATAGCCTTTTTGTCAATTTTGGTGGGAAAAGAGAAAATCTAATTTGCAGCTCCATGGTTCACTCTCAGTCAAACTTTTGGCACAGCTGCAAGTACTGGCATTAAATCTAGTTTGTTCACAGTTTATATATTTATTTTCCTAGAACATGATTATGAGAGGGTGGCTGTTTTCTTTATGCATGAAAACCGTTGCTGTAAATTTCAAAGTGAGTCAACCAGTAAATGTGACTTTCAGACACTTGGTAACCACAAACAGTTGTGAAGGGCTGCTTTGTGCAACCCTGTGTAGTGCACAGAACTTAGGAAGTGAATGTGTGTGGACTTAACTTTGATGCAAAATAATAAAGTCAGTATACAGTTATTTGAGTGTGCTCTGTTTCTTGGTATTGTGTTGCCTCCCAATGAGAGGCATTTCCAAGTCGAATATTGAGAGTAAATTAGTTTATTATAAGAGATGTTGTAAAGCATTGCTCAGTAGCTGTTGGGAGTCCTTCTTTTACTGGAAGGGTCAAACTTACACAGAAGCACATGTGACCTTGGGCTGGTGGGACTGTGAAAGAATGTGCCATACATGTTAGTATCTTTCCGTTAGTTATGCTGAATGAGATGTACTGGAAGGAAGTGACTGCGTGTTCTTATCTTGTTACTGCAGAAATGCAGTGTGAGTGAGCATAATATGTACCACAGTTGATTCAATGAATAACTCAGAGAAATTGAAAAACAGGCAGCATGTCGAGGTCTGCCAAGGGTACTCGGTGTTTACGGCTGATTTTAGTTACAGCAGCTCCAACCAAATTGCCAAGGATATATTTACAATTCAAATTTTGTGTGAGCGATAGAAGGTTAAAGATCTAAAACTATCAAGTGGATAGAGAGGTGTAACAGCTGTTACTGTAAACAGAAGTTCATATTGTTTTCAAAGCTGGTCTTTCTGTAGCCCATGCAATATTATAGTCCGTAGTTTTGAGAAAGGTATGCTTTTTCAGTTGAATATAAATGAAATGTACCATTAAAAATACTAATAAACTCACTAATGCTGAATGGACTTGGTCAGGTGACTCAAGTAGAAGTCAGGTGATATAAGAGCAGGGAAGTTAACAGGTGTGTCCACAACGTGTTCCACACTTTGACTTTGATCCTGGTAGACACCTGACTGGAAAGTCAAGTGTCCAGACAGCACACTCTGTCACGCATACTAAATGTACTGAACTGTTCGTGAAGACTTGATTCAGCCTACAGCACTCTGTGTGTCATGATAAAGCATCATTAAAGCAGAAGTCATTAATAGACACAAAGGAAACAAGTTGTTGTTAATGTTCACTCATTCAGTTTTTATTTTGGTTCATCCAACAGTCACACTATTCCTCTATCTATGATACCTGTTTTCTCAGTCCTTAAGTGGTCTTTTAATCAATTGAAACAGGTTCAGATCTATGGAATCACAGGAGTGCCAAAATTAAAAGGAAATAAATGTGGAACTATAAAGAGAATCAATAAAAGAATCAATAGTTTAAAAACTATACAAATGCTGACATATTCTTTTTCCATTTTCCTATTGCTTATTTCATTTTGTCTTTGCTTTTTCCATTTTGCTTTCACTTATTCAATTTTGTTATTGATTTTTCCTGTATTGTCTTTGCCTTTTCCATTTGCATATTGCCTTTGCTTTTACTTGATGCCTCAAGCTGTCAGTCAAATGCAACCAGAGTGATTGGTGGTTCAGTGGTAAACTTCTTGCCTGCTGCGCGGGAGGCCTGGGTTCAGTTCCTGGCCAATGCACTGTGATTTGTTCTCGATTTGTAAGTCGATTTGGATAAAAGCATCTGCCAAATGCAGAAATGTAAATGGCTGTGGGCAGTTCTTTCTGTCGGGGGTGGCTCAAACGTTTGAAACCACTAAACATTCTTACCTACATCTCTGGAACTATTTTTCCGCTTGACCTCAAATTAAGTGCAAATGAAAGGTCATGGCCTGGGGATTCCTCGCACCATGACATCATAGCTGTCTGGTTAAGGACTGGGGGTGTTCGGGATATACCCCGAGCTGTCACTTCCGATGGCTAGTTGGCTAGTTTTCAGGGTGGAAACGTCACTATAACAGTATAATGTAATCAAATTGATTATAATTATGTGTCATTCATCCAAAGTATGCTGTAGTGCTAAGCAGTGAGGTGAATTTTATGTAGAATAACAGTCAGTGCAGGGTTTCCCGCAGTCCTTTAACGTGAGGGCGGCCGCCTTGACAAGAAATGCCCCCCACCTTGACTACCTCCCCCCACAAAAATAAAATCTGCATTGCAACCTCTGATGCAGAAGTGAAGCTAATGCAGAACTGCAAAAACCTGCCGGGGATGGCCATGGCTCAGTTGGTAGAGCGAGTCGTCCAATAACCAAAGGGTCAGTCTAGTCAGTCTGTTGTGTCCTTGTCCTTCACCCTCCTTGCCTCCAGTGCCACTCACACGGGTGTATGGATGCGTATGAATGATTGGTGGTGGTCAGAGGGGCCATAGATGTGAATTGGCAGCCACGCTTCTGTCAGTCTGCCCCAGAGTAGCTGTGGCTACAAATGTGGTTTACCACCACCAGAGGGAGAATGTGAGAGCGAATGAATAATGGATCAATAATGTAAAGTGCTTTGAGTATGCGTTCATAGAAAAGCGCTATATAAATCTAATCTATTATTATTATTATTGTTTGTTTGTTTTTGTTTTTTTGGGGGGGTTCCAATAATCAGAGATAGGGCAAATCAGGTAAAATGTTTGCACAGGGTGGAGTTTGTTGTGCCTGGCACCACTTGTTAGATTTAGTTTGTTGTTCATAATTACCTGCTTTGGACAAGTTTTGTTTCCCGAGATCTTATGAGACTACATTGCTGAGACGGTCAGTCCTCCCTTCATCTTTGTGTTGAAAAATGTCATTTTAACATCACGTGTTATGGCAATATGTGGTTTAGTGGGTCTGGTTTTTACTTAGGTTATGATTGTGTGCTTACTTTTCACATTGAATTGAAGGGACTAACAACCCAACTGACACAGAGACGGTACAACATCTTATATATATATTTTTTACTATTTATTTTATAGTAATTAGAGAACTAGAAAATGATTCCAGCCATGTCCATGTGATAAGTGTATGTTATAGAGGGAGACATGAATGAACCAGTTTTTATACATGAAATATATTGTTAGATAACACTGTAAGTGACTGAAACTGGAAGTTGTATTGAAAATTACTTCAGGACCAATTTAATCAAAAGTCATTGTATTAAGTTTCTATGCATGTCATATTTAAGTCCTGGTCTGAGTGGAGGAAGGCCTTATTCTGTCAGTAAGGACAGATGGAACAGCTTATTGACTTATGTTACACATGGTATAACACAGTCTGTTGGGAGGTCGAGGACTATAGCCCAAAGGACGCTGGAGTTCATTACTGTTAGCCACTCAGCTGCCGTGTCCACATGTAGCTGTTAGATCAGGTTCTGATGGTCACGTTTTCCATAGACCAGTCACAGTGCTTATTCACATGATTCACATTCTTATTATAGCCCGTTATTTGCTCAAAGTATAACCTGCTTGGTAATTTGGGGTTGGGTGGGGTGTTTTGGTGTCCTCTACTTGTCTTTGGAAGTTGTTTTCACTGTAGGAATGTGTGGATTTCATTTTGTCCTTGGCTGTGTGTTAGGGGCTGGTTGCAGCTAAGATAAGGGTTCCTGCCTACCTATATATCAATAAATATTATTCCACCTGGAAGATTACTGTGTAGCCTTTAGCTGATATTCATAGATAGTACAAGGTGTACTCTCTCTCCTCCCTTTCTGCAATCCTTCTGCCCCCTTTATTTTCCATGCTTTTCCCCCTATTCCCCCATTTTTCTATCATTCTCAGTACCCCCTTCTCTCTCTCTCTCTCTCTCTCTCTCTCTCTCTCTCTCACTTTTCCTCCCTGGGTCGTCATCTCTCTCACTCTGCTGCTGCCTGCAGATAGTAATTAATCAGGGGATCGATGTGAAGCCTATCTCCAGGCTGAGGCGTCTATAATGTCGATAATATGCTCGATGGCCTCTCCCCCCGGATAGAGCTGATAGTCTTCAGGATGAACACGCTTGACTTTGCATGGAACAGCCTGGAATGGGTCAGATAGGCTCTAGCTACTATGCTTGTGTGCACGTATGTGCATTACCTTCTCTTGTGCATCCATGTAAGTCATAAATACAGGAATGGCTTGAGATGGCCATTGGGTTCACAGAACAGAAAAAAAACTGGACTCGAAAGCCTAGTATTTGACTAACAGCAGTGGATCTTTGTACCTAAATGTGAACAGTGTAAATTATTTAAACATACAACTGTTGTCCTGTTTTGTGATTTTTTTTTTATTTATTCCAAGATGTCAGAAGACTCAGAGGATGCAAAAAAATATACACAATATGTACTTTTGTATTATTGCTTAATTACTGAAAAATAAATCAAATATGACACCAAGACCAACTATAATGAATAGTGTGTTTGGCCCAGCAATCCTAATGAAAAATTCATATTTAACTCTCTATGTTCTCATCATCACAGCTGAGAGTCTTTTTTTTCATTATCCCATTCCAGTTTCCAAACTTCAAAAACCATTACTCACACAGATTATAATAGAACTGTACAGCCTAATATACAACAGTGTAAGGTTTGAAATTCATTTTGGCTAACAGCAATATAGCTGACAAGCTTATAAAACCAAAGAGCGTGAAAAATTGATGTTAGGATGTCATTTTCATTTTTTGACTGTTCATTGTTACATACTATTAGGTTGTTGTTGTTCACTGCTAATTATAACCATTTAAATCTAATAAGCTTATCTATCAATTATTGATTACAATAATTTTCCACTATCTTTAATGTAATATTGTCTTTGTGTCATGGAAATAAAGCAGTTCTTTAAGTGTTTAAAGTTTGTGCACCTCAAAATTTTGAAAATTCTAATCCATATTGAATATAGTCATTGCGAAAATCCTCATACGATCACCCAGTCCTATAACTGGCTCTTTATACACCTGAACATGACTAGATTTTTTTAGAGCATGTGACTCCATATCAGACCTTTCCCTCTTTATTCTCTGCCGTGGTGCTACACTGCTCTGACGACACGGCATTGGCAGCTGTAGATTACTATCAATATTTTCTAATTGTTTCAGCTCCTCCAATACCGTTAGCTGTCACTACCATAATTGCTAAATTGTCATCTCCTGATGAAGGACATTCGGCTGTGTGGTGTGAAAATGGTTTACGTGTTTGTGAATGAAATATTTCTGCAGGCAGGTCACTGCAATTTGACAGCATCATAGTGACCAGCACTCACCTCTTCATGAACAGACAGCACTCATTAAGCTTCAAGTATTTTATAAGGAGTTAGTGCAGTCAGAATGTGAATCTGAGACGAAACATAGAAGGGTAAGAATACAGACATGTTCTTCCATTAGAAACCTTTATGTCATTGTTGCTACTTTGCATTATATGACGCATGGGGAAACGGGACAGAAATAAAGGTGGGAGTTCGACACGTGGCAGTTTAAGGATATTGTTCTCAGCGTGTGTGTTTGTGCACATGTGAGTGTGTGTGTGCAGTTGCAGCAACAGCAGATATGAAACACCGAAGGTAAAAGCTTCAACTCCCATTCACAGCTTCAATTACATGGTTGAATTTCTTTTATGAAAGAAAATATAAAGATAGCTTTAACAGAGACCCCATCTCAATAAACCTCATCGTGGTATCTGTACACGATAGGTGGGATGGGGGGGGGGTGTCTCTAGACAGAAAGCTCACAGCATAAACATTCCCCTCCACATCTCTCTTTTGTCATTTGCATATTTACAGTCTGGAATGCTAATCATGTTTATTTGGGTGTGTAAGTACTGCACACGAGCTCAATGGGGGAGGAAGGTCTCTTACCAAAGACTGTATGTTAGAAGCACTGGGATAAAGATTGCCCCTACTCCCCCCATTCTGGAAATGAATGGTTCCTCCTTCAGTAATCCAATTTCAAAAGACAAAAAGAGCTGTCTTACATAACTAGGACAGCACAGGCTTTTGCTAATTATGGAGTTAATACACAGTAAAGAATTCCCCTGATTTGAAACAAAAGCCAAGATTTGCGATGATATTTTGTGTTTAGGAAATCATGTATTTATTCCAGTCCAATTCAAACCAGAGGTAGCAGAGGTCAATAATTAATAGATTATTCTCTGCTTTTACAGGTACAGTAGGTCTGTCCTGAGAGAACTCAATAGGCAAACTTATGCTGCATTTCCATTAGTATTGGTTCTACCTGATTCTACCTGCTTTGGTGCGTTTCCACTACAAAAAAGGACCCGGTCCCAAGCTACCCAGTCCTAGATTTCTAATATCTACTCCGCTGAGGTTCCAAGTGGCCTCAAGTGATACTGTAACGTGATTTGTATGCAGCGTAGACACTGATTGGTGGAGTTGTCTGCGTCATCAATCTGCGACCCGCCATTTAAGAAAAATATTAATTTGGAGTTCCACCGAACAGAGCGGTCAGTTAATTCAGTCTGCAAAACAATACCGTGGTTGGTTGTGGTGATTCAGACACTTGTTTTTGATGATGATGATGAACAAAAAATCCAGCATGAGCTTGATGGAGCAACGCACAACAAGCGGGTTTACCACAGGAGTTAGGCCACGCCTCATGATGACGTCAAAGTACTGTAGTGTCTGTAATGGAAATGCTCTTTAGGAATAGTTCCTGGTATCGGAGTAGAGCTGATACACTGTAGTGGAAATGTGGCTTTAGTCTTCTATCATCTAACTGTTGAAACGACTAACATGTGCTGTGTGAAAAAGCATCAGTCAGTCGAGGGTATGATCCACCTGCTGAGGATGATCCCACCTCCACCTTATTTAAAGTCAGACAAATGTTGGGAAGTCATGATGGAATGTGTGTCCACAGACAGTAAAAATACATCCCAGTCCAAACGCCATTGTTCTGAAGGTGTTTGGAAGAGTTGAATCCTGAAGTGTTCCCCCCCGTTTGAACAGATAAACCAGCTGAATGCATCTGTCCAGACTGTGAATGAGCAGAAGAGGCAGCTGGAGGAGGATCTGCAGCACAACATCCACATGGTGAACACACACACACACACACACACACACACACACACACACACACACACACACACACACACACACACACACCCCATAACACATTTGGTTGTTTGATTCTCTGCTTTTCATTCATTCTTCTGACCTTTTTGCTCTTGGTTACACATTTTCTCAAATTGTGTAATATAAGGGGTGATCAGTTTTGAGCCTGAAGAAGATAAATAGGTTTGTTTACCAAAGTGTTAGTAACTCTGACAGAACAACATATTCACATGAGTTTGAGATGAATTTGGACTCATTTTTTGTATTCATGCACAATACCAGAGTAAAGTAGTGTGGGCTTGATCATTCAACCTAAATGGATCCAGTTGGTGACTGCGCTGTGATATAATACCAGAGCAGAAAGAATAGGACTCTGAAGGACATCCATACAGACATGGTTAGTCCATTACACTGGTCTACAGTCAAATACGTCCAGAATTAAATTAATGAAATTTTACCACGTGTTACTGATTTAAAAAAAATAAATTAATTTAAAAAATCCTGTCTTAAATGCTGGTTGGCTGATGTTTCCAAGAGAAGTCTGGGGTCAAAATGTGATATTCTTAGAATTAAGAAGAGAATATGTTTTCCTCCAAAGTAATATTGGTCTCAGATCTACTCGATCTGCTTCCAAATACTGTCTGCACATTATGATCCATTCACTTTCCAGGTTCTTTGTAGTGGAATATTCACAAATCCATTGTATATATGTATGTAAACCACCATATGTGGAATAACGCACCATTAGTAATTTGTTTTCTGATTCATCTGATTAAAGTATGTAAGATTTAGCACATTTAATGTCTGAAGAAGATATTTTCTAAAAAATAAAATTGTAGAACTGTTAGGAAATTGTGCTCCATCTTCATTGATGTCCTTCAGAGTCCTATTCTTTCTGCTCTGGTATTGGATCACAGCGCAGTCACCAACTGGGTTTAATTTAGCTTGAATGGTCGAGCCTACCCTACTTTACTCAGGTATTGTGCATGAATGCAGAAAATGAGTCCCAAATTCCTCTCAAACACTTGTGACTGTGTTGTTCTATCAGTTACTAAAAATTTGGTAAACAAACCTATTTCTCTTGTTCTGACTCAGAACCGATCACCCCTCGTATTTGTTTGTTTTGTGTTTTA
>JAPTYR010000002.1:23303414-23315969 GCA_029814505.1 Siphamia roseigaster | reverse complement strand
CCGAATTTTAGCCAACAGCATCTGGTCACCCTACACGTTTGTGTCCATCTATGAATAATCTAG
Source organism: Siphamia roseigaster (assembly GCA_029814505.1). Taxonomy (NCBI): domain Eukaryota; kingdom Metazoa; phylum Chordata; class Actinopteri; order Kurtiformes; family Apogonidae; genus Siphamia; species Siphamia roseigaster. The sequence continues at coordinate 23,315,906 of JAPTYR010000002.1, read as the reverse complement.
TTTGCAAATTACAAAATATTTTCCACTAGTAGATCAATGTATGCATGTATCTACTTTATTTTGCTTAAAACACATTAGTGCTCTGTGTTTTTTGTTGCAATTAAACTTGAACACTTTAAATAAAAAAAAAAATCATTGACAGCAGATTGTGACATTCACCTTTTTTTTTTCATATTCTAATATGGCTTATGTCTCCTTATGGTAGAGGTATTTAGTCTTGTTCAGTAGTTCCATACACTCAACAATTAATTGTCTTTTACAAGCGCCTTTCAGTGTTTTGACAGCCACTTCTAAATAAAATGTCTTGTCAATTTGCAAAGTGATTCAGTGAGTCATTGTGAACGATCAGCTAGTCATCAATTCACAAATGATTCAATGACTTTGCCTTGCTAAATACTAACTTAAAACACTGCTTTGGGATAACGGTACACTTTACCAAGCTCTTGGATAACAAAGTAATCTCACTGTCTTAGTTTCACCTAGCAACCAGAAGTACAGTGAAATGTCACATTTGTGGTGCTGCAACTATCAAATCTTTTTTGGAAGTGAGTATTCTGCCAATGTTTTCATTTATCGGGTAAATTTCATTTTTGTTTATTTTTAAATTAGATCAATCAATAAATGGGGATGGGAGAAGGCTGAGGTATTTTGATGTGTGTTTGCATGTGTTCGTGTGCGTCTGTGTGTAGGCGTACCTGGATACACGACATCCAGGATGGTTGTAGCTTAATACTTACACTACCTTGGTACATTTGCTGAAAATAATTACAACACGTAAGGCTAACAGGTGCTAGTAGTCATCAGTTAGCAATACATAGAAGCTTTAAGTCCGCTTTGAGGAAGTGTCGATGTGTGGATGCTTTCAGTTCAGGTGTTGTAGCCTTGATGAAGTACAGCAGTAGTAGGCTAATGCTAATGCTATTTTGCCGTGTGCACACTGTTGTCTGCATTACGCAGCGTAAAATGGTCACAAACTTTGTTTTTAAGAATGCTGCTACTTTCTACCATTTTCACTTTCTATTCAGTACACAGACATGGTTTAGTGTATCGTGTCGCCGAACATCTTTGACATGTACAAACATACAGTACGACTGGAAACAGTCTGTGATATGACAGCAACGAGAAAAACTTTCACATGAATTAAACGAATCTTCAAGGCAGAGAATCTGCTTCGAACATTTTTTTGTACTCGAATTACTTGAAATCAAAGAACTGTTTCGCCTCTACACATTTCTGCGACATGGAACTGGCTCATCTTGACTCAACTCATGTACCTTTCCTGGAGACTGTTTCCATTACAGGATTACTGACTTTAGATTACCTGGTCATCATAGCAATGCATTGCATTACTTCTATACGTAGGTGTTTCCACTGTCAGAACTTACAGGCCATTTTACAGGGTGTGTCTCCACTTGACCGGGCCGTTCCAACAGGGCAATTTCAGGGCCATTTACAGGAAAGAGTCCCTGCTTGAGGGTAGGTACTCGAGCACGGCCCGGTAGAGTCACTGAGCAGAATTTGTGGTTAGCTCATGGTGATTAATTGTAACATATGAGCAGATCGTGACCACACAGCAACAGCTGATTGCGACAACAATAAAAGAGCAGCTGGAGGAATTTCACAACAGACGAAACAAGATGACGATGACTACAACTAATATAAGGATAGAGAAGAAAACCAAAAAGTGGACCGACCAGGAGGTACAGGCCTTCTCCTCCACTGCTCGTTTTTGTTTTGGTGCTTCTGTTGTTGACATGATGACATCAGAGACACGTGACTACAGAAACAGATGCGATATGATGACATCATTGCCAGGTTCTTACAAGGCCATTTTGTAATGGAGACACAACATTTGAGCGGACCGAGCCAACTGATGGCCCGGTGAAATCACTTCCCCCAACAAAATGTTCCAGAGGACCTATATGGACACGTACTTTATGTTGTATGTTGGTGTAGTTTTGCAGGCTGTTATCATGTGGATTAACTTACACCGACATTAACGGTCACTTTCTGCATCTGTTTTTTGTTACACGGCAAGTCACAGAGACAACTGTCTGACCTATCATTGGTCTGCAGTATTTATTTGTCACGTTTTAGTATTGCTTGGAACCTTGGTGGAGGCCAAAAAGCACAAAAAAACCTAGTTCCAGTACAAGATTCCAGGTCCTTTATTGAAATTGAAATGCATAAAGGCTGAGTTGAGTCAAGTCAAGCCAGTACTACATAGTGGGAATGCAGAAAAAGTGTCTCAGGAAAGAATGTGGTTTGTTAAATAAACAGCCCCACTCTGCAGGCGACTGACAAACACACCTGACAATCAAAACCCAACACAGCACAAATCAGAGCCTTCTCTTCCACCTTAGATGTGATTAACAAAAGAAAGAAAATAATATTTACCAGAGCTTCTACATAAATTCATGAGACCAGCATGACTTATTTGGGGGAAAAATTACTTTTTTTCCAACTATGTTATATAGAAGTTCAATTTAAGTCGATGACAGCTGTGGCTTTGTCAGCTATATTATACTTTAACATACTTGTGGATGAGCTTAATTTTTTACCCCTTGGTTTCATCACATAACTCATTGAATCATCTTCTTTGGAATCTTGAACAGCAGTATGAAATGACACTTTTGGCAGGCTGAAAAATGAATGTACTATACCGGCTGTGTTGGAAGTCACTGGGCGGGAAACCCCATCACACTTGGTCTCACAGAGAAAATCGTCGATGGAAGGGCTTAGAAGAGGGCGACTTTCTTGTTGCTCACTCACCAGCTGTAAGGACAAAAGGACAAGACATCTCAGCATGTGTCTGTGCCAAGTCCCATCATATAATCTAAAGGAGCAAATCCATAAGGGGAACTTGAGACACTGGTGACCATGCTGATAAATCCTCATGTTGTCAAAGGGTGTGTCATTTTTAACCTATTTGTGTGCCTCCTTCACAGCACATAATTTATTCACAGTAGGACAGCTTGACATAGATTCACTGAAATGACTGATGTGTTGCGATGCTCTGAAATGGTTCATACTTTTATAGCCTATAGTTTAAATAGCCTGTGGTTGGGTTTTATTACCCCCCCCCCCCCAAGTTTTAAAATATTTTTTTTCTTTTCCCATTTGCTTACAATGGGCAAAATGTTATATTTCTATAAAAAGATCAATTTTGTTTCAATTTATTTCAAACTTGGTACATATATAGAGGGAATTGATATGCTGACATCAGCACATGTATAGACATGATAGCATCAGCTGCATCCATGCCAAAATAAACTGTAATCTGTGGGATGGGCGGAGTTTGTTGTGCCTGGCACCACTTGTCAAACATGCTGTATGTAGGATGTGGCCAAAACTGGTACTGTAATCACATCCAAAATACTGTAGTGTGGTATCCCCACTGCCTACCCCCTGACTAGGGGTTGCCAGTATGCCAGTATGAGCATTTACTACAGGGAGCTACCATGAGTTGTATTTATATCATCTGTTATAACCACAGAGCCCGACTCGCCCCCCAGCTTGACCCCCCGGTTCGCTCTGGGGCTCAAGCTGGCTCAATGCATGGCTCAAGTTCTGGCTCGCTCTGCAGGTCAGCCCCTGATGTAGGCCTGGTTCCCTCTGTGGCTTGGCAGCTGGAGCCCCAGCTTGTGTCTCGGGCTTGCTCTGTGGCTTGAGTTCCGGCTCTGCGGTTCAGGCCCCAGCTCAGTGGCCCGGCTACAAATTCTTCTGTTTTCAGTCATCTCCATGTCCGAAAAGCATCTCCTGTACACAGTACACATGTCAGGATGTATTTGGAAACTAGAAAAGCACTCGGAGCGCGCAGACCTCCACCAAGCAGCTCAGTTCCACCCATATTGGGATTTTCACCCAAAATAACAATCCTACAATTATTTTGTCTATATTTAGATTCCTTGACCATCAAAACATACCCATAGAAAATGGATTCACATCGATAGCAGTGTTACTTTAATAGTGATTCGCCATAACTTTTTTAATAGCATTTTTTTTTTTAATTTCAGATCGTCACCAAAATTTAATCATTTGCTCATTTGACCATCCTCAAAGTTCTCTGAAAATCTGAGCAAAATCCGTCCATAACGTTTTGAGTTATCTTGCACACAGACAGACAAATAAATGCCTGCAAAAACATAACTTCCTGGCAGAGGTAATAATAAGATCCTCCTAATGTCAGACATTTGTGATCAGAAATGTTTCAGATGCAGCTCAGTGAAAACTGGAATCCTGGATTAACAAACACTACTAACTCTGTGATTGGCAGATAAGTGATCAGACCAAAACACAAAATTACAACATAAACATCATTTAGGTTCTGACACTGAGCATTTCAAATGCAACTCGAAAAAAAGCACTCAGAGCACAGACCTCCGCCACGCAGCTCAGTTCTTCCCATATTGGGATTTACACCTAAAATAACACTCCTACAATTATTTTGTCAACATATTTAGATTCCTTGACCATGAAAATGTACCTCAAGCAAGTGGATTTATGTTGATATCATTAGTTTAGTAGCTATTCACAAAATTCTCTTTCGATAATGGCGGTTTTCTTCTGGATCATCACCAAAATCGAATCATTTGTTCCTTTGACCATCCTCAGCATTCCCTGAAATTTTCAGCAAAATCTTATCTTATTTTGAAGACAGTCAAACCAGCCAACCAACCAACCAAACAACCAACCAACGCCAGCAAAAACACTAGAAAAGCACTCGGAGAGCGCAGACCTCCGCCAAGCAGCTCAGTCCCACCCATATTGGGATTTTCACCTAAAACAACAGTCCTACAACAGTCCTTTTGTCTCTATCTTTTAGCTTCCTTGACCATGAAAACATACCCAAAGCAAATGGATTCACATTGATAGCAGTGTTGCTTTAGTAGTGATTTGCCATAATAACTTTTTTGATAATGGTGTTTTTTTCTTTAAATTTCAGATCGTCACCAAAATCCAATCATTTGTTCCTTTGACCATCTTCAACATTCCCTGAAAATTCCCATCAGCAAAATCCATCCATAACTTTTTGAGTTATGTTGCACACAGACATACAAACACCTGCAAAAACATAACCTCCTTGGCGGAGGTAAATATTCTGGCTGTGTGTTCTTGCATTTCCCTTCCCTCTGGTGGGTGTGTGTCTTTTTTTCTTTCCTTGTTTGTGTTGTCTGGAGCAGGGTGGAGCTGGGGCATGCACCTTTCACCTCAATACCTACACACCACTTTCAATCAAGCCACCTGCCACCAATTACCACTCTCACACTCCTCTGCATATAACCCTGGTTATCTGTTGTGAGATTGTCTGCATTTACGTGCACAATGTAAAATTGTCTCCAGCTTTGCAAAAGCATTTCTCATTTTTTAGAATTGTTTTACATACAAGCTTGTGCCTTGTTTTATTGTATCACATTATATTGTCCTGCATCTATATAAATGAAGATACAACTACTGTTAATTACTGTGCATTTTCCATGTCCCTTTGAATCAGCATGTAACCTGAAAGCTGATGGACATGTCCCAAACACTCATTTCTCAGCCATTATTGCTCATCTCACCTTCCAAACCATGAAAATGCTAATCACCTTGCTTGTGATGCACCAATTTGTAGTCCTTCCAACACAGCTGCAGACTAGGTTACATCCAATTCATTACTGGTCCCTGAAGCATCGATACTCCAGGTGCAGCTGGCTCTGGTTGCCAGCCTGATGCTTCATAATTTGGAGGTGAAAGCCGGTTTTGACTGAGGGATAGCGTATGCCTGTGCTGTTGTCAGCCTCTTGCTTGTATATAATGCTGGCAGCCAGGAAATATGACATTTTCTATTGTTGGTCTCCAGGCCATATTCACGAGCAGAATTTTAATGAAAGCACTAAAAGCTTAATTGCAAAGCTTAGGATGAACTGTATAGAAGCTTCCATATGCTCAATATGCAGGGTGCTACAGGGGCTTTTCATAATGTGTCTATATTATAAATGTACTAGCAGATGTGTTAAAGGGGTCATATTTTGCTGAACCCACTTTTATTAGTCTGTAGTACTTTTGTTAGTGTATTTGCAGACCATAATAGATCAAAAAGTTTGAATTGGAATCTTCTAGGTCAGGGGTGTCAAACTCATTTTAGTCCAGGGGCCACATACAGCCAAATTTGATGCCAAGTGGGCCGGACCATTAAAATCATAGCAGTAAATGACAATAAATGCATGTTTTCCCTTTTGTTTTATTGGAAAGAGGTACAATGACATTAAGTTGTTTTTTTTAATTTAATGAACTATCGTTTTACAAAACATGTTACAGTATGAACAACAGATTTCCCAAGGAAAAATGTGCATTTATCTTCAGTTTATCATTTACACATGTGCATTACAACTGATCAATGTTTTTACAAAGGCACACAACTTTAAGTTACAGGTATTTAGAACTGAAAAATATACACTCAGTGTCCACTTTTCTTCTTTCTGACAAAGATAATGAGGGTGCAAAGGCGATTACAAAAGTAAGGAGATGTATCGTAGTAATCACACACATGCACAATGCAAGTGCATTGGTAGAGAAACTGAGTGAAACATTTTGAATGATTTTGTGGAGCATTGGTAAATGATTGTTTGTAGCAATACAATTTGGTCCGTTCAATAGAATATAATTTTAGTTGCATTTAAATGCTTCTCTTTCTTTCAGTTAAATTTTTCTTTTCTACACTCCCACATTAATGTTAATGACTTGTGGATGTGTATGCTGCACAGGACAGTATGAGCTCAGTGGATGCACTGTGGAATGAGTGAGAAGAAGGAGAACGTATGTGGTTTATGAACCTGTACTTTTGATCAGCTGTACTGAATACTGCTGTACATACTGTAGGTACTTCCTTAAACAGTGACATACATGTCCAATAGTGCATCCCAGAATACCATGCACAGGCGTCTCTTAAAGTAACAGAACCTTTTTCTGTTTTACCTACATTATAAATACATTACATTATCTGTATCATTAATTCTGAGCAGATGTAGAGTGTTAAAACAAATGACTTTGTAAACACAGTCCTAACTTTTTTACTGTATGCGAGGTACTTTCATAGTCTGACAACATGAATAAATAATCCAGCCCATTAAATTGCACTACATATTTTTTTTAATAGAATCAATGTCTTGAATCAGAATGGGATTAATTGTTCTATATTGTGATTTGGTTTTGAATCATATCGCATCGTGATCGTTTCTTCGTATACATATCATCGTATCTTTAATATATCGGATCGTAGATGCTGTATCAAGATGTGTATCGTATCGGCCTTGCAATTAAAATTCCTAACCCTAAAGAATACTGAAGAGGAAAGGTGGGATCCAAGATGTTTTTCTGGAGCATTGTTTTTACGGTATTGCCTAAAGTCCCCTTCACATCCCAATTACAATCAATTAATTAAATGCTCTGACACAAGAATAAAAAAACTGAATGAATCTGAAAATCTCGAAGGGAGGAGGGACAAATGGCAGTTGAGTTTGATTGACATATCATTGTCCAATTATTTGAAGTGGAATCTCAAAATGATTGGATGGTGTTTTTTCAGTCTTGTCCGTTCCACAGGTGAATATATTTTTTTATTCTTGTATCAGAGCATTTAATTGATTGGGTGTAATCAGGGTGTGAAGGGGATTTTAAGCAATACAGTAAAAATGCTCCAGAAAAACATCTTGGATCCCACCTTTAAACATTGTTTGTTGTTATTAACAGCTGAGATGTGGATCTTTCATGCATGGGCCAGCCTGCACTTGTCTGCTTGTTAAAGGTCCAGTCTTCCCTAAACAGTTTCTGATGGTCAAACAAACAGAGTTCTGAAACAGACAGGAGTGTAGAAGAGAGAAAGAGTCTGTTTAAGAGAAAACACATGTTTAGAGTTTATCCCATTACTGAAGTTCAGAAGCAAGCACAGTCGACATGTTTGGTTTTATTGATTGTGAAATCAGCAGTGCGCTCTGTGGTCTGACACACCAGTTTTCCATGTCCTCGTTTTATCAAGGAATCAGAGTTTCTCCTGTTTTAATAGTCATCATCAAAATGAAAGCAAAACTGGACAAAATCCACATCTGACCAAGTGTGTTTTTCTCATTTCTAGTCCAAATATCCCATCATACTTAAAAGGAAAACTACAGTTTTTTGCATTTGGGGCCTAAATTATGATGTAAACTGAACTGTACTACTCACCCATGGTAGTTTTTGGCGATTTGGATCTCTCCCGCAGATATTTGGTTCGATCGCAAAACGCATAGATATTCCAAACAGCATACAACAAGAGTCAACAGGGTGTACGTTTGCAGATGTTAAATCAGTTATTTGTTAATGTGAATATTTAGATACAGTAGTGTTAATTCCGTTGCAGTGCCATTTCAAACTTTAAAATTCCCGGGGTGAGCTAAAAAATATTTCAACGGAGAAGACAGAGTGACGTCATCACTACGCGCGCCCATTCACTACTGCCTGCAGGGAAATACACATGGTATCCCATGTGTATGTGGTTCTATGTGTTTTTTCTTTCCACAGTAAACATGACATTAATGTAACATGCACCAAAATAAAAATAAATAAATGCTTTGAATTTCCTTAGCCATCGAGAGGAATCTGGAGTCAGAAGAGCAGGAGAGGATCTCAGCTGACATGCGGATACGTAAATCACAGGTAAAAGACACAAGTATTGGGCGATTGAAGTCCGTTGTTTAAGGAAACTTATCTTACGCAGAAAGCAAACATTTACTTTGTGTGAAGACTCGTGTTTAATCTTTAGTACCAAATACTATTTGACCAAGCCAGAGCACTGTATCAACCAGTACAGAACTAACTGCTTCCTCTTGTTTCCCAGCATGCAGTACTGTCCAGGAAATTTGTGGAGGTAATGACAAAGTACAATGAAGCCCAGGTGGACTTCAGGGAGAGGAGTAAAGGACGTATTCAGAGACAACTAGAGATCAGTGAGTGACATACACAGACACAAAGGTGTGTAAGGAGCTGTGGTATTTTTGTTTGGAAATAACATATTTACACCTTCTCTTTTACATTCTTTCCACATTTTTTAGCTGGGAAAGCAACAACAGATGAAGAACTAGAGGAGATGTTGGAGAGTGGAAATGCTGCTGTGTTCACAGCAGGGGTAAGTGTGTGTTTGTACTTCTGGGATGCTGTTCCCCGTTTTCTAATTTATAGTACATTTTTATTTGTACACTAAAATTTTAATGTTATGATTCTGGGTGAGTAAAACAGACCTCCTCTCTCTGCAGATCGTGGACTCGGGGATCTCTAAACAAGCCCTGAGTGAGATTGAAGCGAGACACAAAGACATTGTCCGCCTGGAAAGCAGCATCAAGGAGTTGCACGATATGTTTGTAGACATTGCCATGCTGGTGGAGAGCCAGGTACACTCCTTATATGGATATCACTTAACAGACCCTATCTTTTGTCATGACCTCTCATCTAATCAATTAATTTACTTGGTCTTAGAATTCACCCATCACTCTTTGACTTTCACTTTGTCTTCATTTCTTGTTTTTTTCCTCCTGTTGTATTACTTGCTTCCTGTTCTGTGCTCTGACATCCATGTGCATATTTCTCTTTTCCTCTTTTCTAGTTGTATGCATTTTTCATACCTTCCATTACTCTCCTCTTCAACTGCCACCTCCATCTCATCACCCAGCATTGAAGAAACCACATGAATTAATTTAGTAAGCTGGTCACAATTCACATTGTACTAACATCAGAATAGGCCTCATAATATATCACTTTTTATACTGTATGAAAATGTAACGCATATTTCTCGATACTTGCCAACTATGCTTTCTGAGGAAAAGCCTTACTTGAGGTAAGTGCGATTTTTCTTTTACTTTCCTGCTGTTTCGGTTTTCTCTGGAACTCTTTTTCTTAATGAATACATTGTTTTCATTTCACACAAACTTACCAGAAACTTCTGAATAATAATACAGATTAGTTTGTGTTTGTGCAGTTTTATTCTTTCCTTACTGTTTATATTTTGTGTGTTCCAGGGTGATATTGTAGACAACATAGAGCAAAATGTATCGAAGTCAGTGGACCACATAGTGGAGGCTAAGGAACAAACCAAAAAAGCTGTAAGGTACCAGACCAAAGCACGCAAGGTACTGTACTTCAGCCAATTGATGTACCAGTTTGCTTGTAACTTCTTCCTGTTTTCTACCCATTTTCCAGACAAAAATACTTTTTTTTTAAACACTTTGACACATTTAAACCACACAGTATGTGTACCCGTCACACTCCTACAGACTTGGTGCAAATCCTGCATTATTGTAACATTCCGTTTGCCTCGCTCTGACTTTGCCCCTACGTACTTCTGAAAACCGTTTCTTCATTTGTTGCTTTTCATCAACTTTGACACCGTGCCCTGTGTTAGGGTGGAATGATTGACAGGATTGAAAGCAACATGGACCAATCAGTGGGCTTTGTGGAGCGGGCTGTAGCGGATACTAAGAAAGCTGCAAAATTTCAGCAAGAAGCTCGACGTGTGAGTGACTAATGTAAAACACTTGTCAGCTGGTTTCCCAAAAGCACAAACATTCTTTGTCAAATTGCAATAAAGTCGCAACGATGAATTAGAATAAATTCACAAAGCTTTATTGCTTTAATGGGCAGCTTCAGGAATTGAGGTCTGAAGAATAAAAGTGTGAATTAAAGGACATGCCTCACATTTTTGGGGATTGTCACTGCATGTGCTCTGCAAGTAGGAAAATAGTACATTCTGTCATCGCTGTTTTGAAATAAATTATGTTCTGGATTTAATTTGATGAATCTTTGGTTTTACTAATGTTGGAAAAAATAAATTTTTCTTATTGAATAACAAATATATTTTGTTCTCAAAAGAGTTTTTAATGCAAGGTGCTAATTAAATGGATTAGCAGCATTTTCTGCTTGTTTTTTTTAGTTCCTTTATGAGTTTAAAATAACTTGGACTGTAATTTCTCTTTATTCTGACTGAACTGGTAAACTAAGTAGTTAAAGTCTAATGAGAAATAATTTTCTTATTTAAACTAAGCCCAGTTAGAACCTTTGGTGTTTCTCACTAATTTATTTCAAATCCTAGTTTTAACCTAACTGTTTAATTGTTACCACATATGCAGATATGTTTATACTATGAAGTATATATTTTTTAATCAAAACACTAAATGTGCATTTGATAAATACTATAAGCAGAACTGGTGACACCTACAGGGTGTATATCACCTTTACCTATTGGTACTTTAGCTTGGACAGACTCCAGCACCCCCACAACCCTCGAGAGGACTAATAATTTTGGAAAATGAATGAATTGATATAAACAGTGTAGTGTCTTTAACCCTGGAAGAAAGTAGTATTTCCGGACATGCAGAACAAAATGCGTTTCTAGTTTCTGGAGTCGGATGTTGTTGTGTATGTGTACTTTTACCCATAAGCCTCTCTTTGACATAAGGCAGACATTGTTGTTCACAAGAGAAACTGAGTTACTTTAAATAACACAGATGTGATTAAATTAACACCTGAAACACTTTTGGGAAATCTGTCTGACAACTTAGACTATCCTGAACGTCGTCTTGACCCTTACCCTGTGATGACCCTGACCTCCACATTGTGACCCCTGGACTACTGTGCTCGTGACTCACCCACCCACCAACAAGAAGCCAAACAATCCTTCCCCCTCCTCTCTCCTCCCACTTCAACATAATGACACACACACCTCATACACACACACACTTTTTTCTTTGTCCTTTGTTTTCTTTTGTGCTTTAACCTCAAACGTCCTTGTTTACAGCTGACCCATGGTGATTTTCTTTTTTAGCAGCATTTGGAGATACTGCTGGGTGGTTTTTAGCTGATCTTTGTATGTGCCTAAATACATGTTGATGGACTATATTAATGCATTGTCAACAGTAGTCATTTATCAAACTTCAATTGGCAGGTGTTTGTCATACTATATGGTGTATAAGTAGATATATTCTGTCATACAAAACATGAATGGCGCAGTAGTATCTGTGAGGACAGGGCCATACACAGCATTTAGAATGTAGTCAATGAAGGCCTGTGTGATGTGAAAGAAAATATTCATTACAGGTAATGTCACTTGCCTTGATAAATATAAAATTGTTAAATCCTTCACGTTTACAGGCTTATGATGAGTGAAAGGTAAAGAAGCCAGTGTCTTTTCCCCATAAAATCATTTTTCATTATGATAATATGCAAGATCAAAATAAAAATTAAAACAAATACTTTCTTATGGGGGCGGTACGGTGGTGCAGTGGTTAGCACCTGTGCCTCACAGCAAGAAGGTTGTGGGTTCGATCCCAGCACCAGTCAGTGGTGTTGGAATTGACCTCGCACTTTTCTGTGTGGAGTTTACATGTTCTCCCCGTGTCTGCGTGGGTTTTCTCCGGGTACTCCGGCTTCCTCCCACCATCCAAAGACATGCACTGATAGGTTAATTGGTTAATCTAAATTGTCCAT
>JAPTYR010000002.1:23286632-23303314 GCA_029814505.1 Siphamia roseigaster | reverse complement strand
TTGTCCAGGGTGTACCCCGCCTTCGCCCTATGTGGCTGAGATAGGCTCCATGCGACCCCCATGACCCTAGTGAGGATGAAGCGGGTTCAGATAATGAGATGAGACTTTCTTATGGGTTATAGGTTGTAATGTAAACAAAAAATAAATCTTAAAGCTAAAAACGTATAATGTGATATTACAATTATATCACAATAATTGCTATAGTTTTATTGGCCAACCTTGACTTTGCGCATAAAATAATACATGATAAAATACATGTACATATCACATATGAAGTGTTGCCTAAATTTATATTTACATGTATGTCATATTTTATTCTAACATTTTTATATATAACAGTAAGCTTGGCATTTTATCTTAACATATTTTTTAACTGAGGCCTAACTTTACCTTTTATTTTATTATTTGTCATGTTGGTCAGCTTTTGTTTTGTTAACTGAAAGTGTTTTGTGACGCTTCATATGTCTTGCATCTTAATTTTCTACGTTGCCATTCACCTAGAATATATAGATTTTTTTTTTTTTTTTTGGTCCATATGTGCCATCTCCACTATATAACCTACACTTGTAATTGTTACTTAAATGCATAAATGTTTTCTGCTACAGGATGCAGTTGTTGTTGTTTCCACTGAGAATGGCCCTGACAATGGTGCTTGTATGTACTTTGTTATTTCCAACAGAAAACGGTGATAATAGTGGTGATAGTGGTGGTCTTGCTGGCCATAATAGCACTCATAATCGGGTTGTCAGTGGGACTGAAGAAATGATGATGGCCTATTTGTGTAAGATGGTGAGTAACTCTGGAGCAAATAACCTCTTCGGTGCTATAATGGGTGTGGGTTTGAGACGGGCTTTGGAAAAAGCTTTTCGTGCTCCGCATCAGGCTTTTATGTGTGAGTTTCTATTGTCTTTTACCACTGGGTTTAACCTGAGGTGTGTTTGTAGTTCTTGGGTGTGTGTTTTCTTTTGCAGCACTTGCCTCTGGTTACTGCAGTGCAAACAAAGTAGCGCTGGCGGCGAGTTACTCTGAGCTGATGTTGGGTCTGGTGTAGGTTCATTTCAGTGCTTATGTGTCCCGCCGTTAATCCTGTTCTGTCTTTGTCTTCGTTTATCTCCCTCTCTGTAGAAATTGATCTGTATCGGCATCATCAGTATTGTGGTTGTTGTCGTCATCCTTGCCATAGTCCTCTCCACGGTACTATAGAAGGACCTCCACCTTGCCTGTTCATCATGCACTCCATACAACTCTCCATCAGCTCACCCAGTAATGAAAAGACTGATTTCCATCACTCTTACATGCTAACATTTCATAGATGGGAGATCGTTATTTATAAATGTCTGACCTACCACCTTGTGCCTTGAATTGCTTTACCAATCCGATGAGAAACATGTTTATAAGACACGTTTTAACTCCATCAGATGCTTTGGACAGTGTGAGGATGCTTTCCTGAAATGAGACTGAACCTGAAATGAGGTTATCACCTGTTGTCTCACAGAGAAAGAGAAAAGGGAATTGGGGAAAAACACGCACAGTCCATGAGTGTCATTAAACTCTTCAGTGGTCAACATTTTGTGCCAAAGACTAAAGTGAAGTGTTTTCTTTTTAACTGAAATTTACTGTAATGTCCAGCACTTTGGACCCAAACCTTGCAGATGCAGCTCACCCCTTTTTATTTTTGTCTAATATGATCAAGAATGCTAGCTATGTTCACTGTACTGTGAATTTGTCAGTTTTTTGAGGAGTTGCAGCACTTTCACATTTCAGTATGTCTTAACCTCTATAATTAAGCTCAGATGATCTTGTACATAAGAGAATTACTGTATGTTTGTACTGTTTATATTTAGCCCTGTTTTGTTTTGTTCTTTTAACTTGAAGAGGATCGGTGTGCTCACCTATGATTCTTCAGTGTTTTAAAATATGAAGGATTTTGCCCCTAAAAACATGGACTGGTGAGGCTAAGATGAGCCGACAACTTAAAGATCCAGTCTCCATAGATACATAGACATGCATGCTTGAATATTGCAAGAATGACTTTGCAACATGTGTAGCAGCTTTGCTAAAGTACAGTGTTAGCCAGGTTGATCCTTAACTTAAAAGACACTCCTGTCCCATTTGTTAAACCCATATTTTAATACCTAGGGGTAGAAAGAGACTCATGACACTAGTGAGTTTTTGCCACAAGTGCCTGAATAGTTTGTGTATTTATTATACTTTATGATTTTCAGATGACAAGCTTCTAATAAAAGTTACACAATCAGGATGCAAGTGAAATCTAAGATCTTCAGGGTGCTGGTGGTTCTTGTTGAGAGTGCAATTCATATCCTGACATTTCCTGGTTTACTGGAAACATTTCATTGTTTACCAACGGGGTGGATTATATGATTATTAACCTTATATAAGGTTAATAATCTGCTTGCGTTTTGTGAATGTAGGATATATACTAAATTAGTTAAAGGCACTGTTAAATACCAAGATGAACTGAAAGCAGACACTGCCGCAGAGCCACCACCACTGAGAGAAGCCTTTGTTGAGAGCGTGAATGGTTCCTTTAAATCTGTTTGTCCAAGAATCTCTTAAGAGTATGGTGTTTAGTTCAAACTGTCTTCTCTTTTGGCTTCAGCTGTTCCATTCAAACACTTGTATTCGAGCCTTTTTTCTTGTACCATCAGTAAGGTCTTCAGTAACAGAAAGTACCAATGATTTAAATTAAAAATAAATATTTTATGTTTTTTATTACTTGCCTTCTGTCCTGTGTTTATGTGCTCTGTGTGACTAAAGTAAATGTATAACTGACTTTTTAAACGTTTTTGATGACTGTGGTTTTTGGTGGAGACGTGTGGATGTCTTCATGGGACATTGTCAGCAGGATGGTTACTGTTGATGCTACATGTTAACCACTGGGTTGCAAAGTACAGGTTTTAAAGGCTGATTATCTGTCAAACAGAGGTAAGTTGCTGTTTTTTTTTTCTTTCAACACAGAAACACCACACCCTCCCTGATCCTCTGTTCCTCTTTTGCCCAATGATTTCCTCAAACTCCTGTGTTCTAAAACATGAGTGTATATTGTGTGTGTTTGAACTTGAATCTACTGACTGTTATGACCTGATTACTGTCTGTTCTCCCCTAAACCTGCAGAAAAAGATGATGATTACATTGTGCTGTGCTATCATTGGGATCGTTGGGTTCTCCTATCTCTACAGCTTCTTCTCATAAGTTTTACAAAGGTAACTGTTCAATCTAAACCACTGCATTTTTGTCTTGTGGATGAAGACATTTAGTGTTTCTTTTATTTTCACAGAAGAACTTCTTGAAGAATAATGAAGTGATCCCTTATTTGTACCCTGACCATTATTTTAATCTGTTAAAAAAAACAACAACGAAAGGACAAAAAAAGGAACAATATCTCATTCCCTGTCATTCCCATTTATTAATCATTTGAGTTAAACAATTTCCTTTCTGTATGAAGTGTTTGAACGTGGTAGAAATATGTAGGTCACTCAGTTTCTGCAAAATCTGTGTAAACAGATTGTTCAGCGTGACATTTAATCATTTTTGACCACTTTGGGTGATTTTTAGCGGCTCCTAGTGGCAAAGAGAGGGAACTTTTTTAGAAATATATTTTAATTAATCAGAAAAAAAAATATTTATAAGGATTCATAATATTTCAATCAAGTGCATTAAGGTGACTTTTGTGCACCCAAGCAACAAAAAGTCCACTTATGCATTCAAACATAGGTGTGGTTCGGTCTTAAATGTCCTTTAATTAAATTGTATGTTTTCTGATTTGTGTGTTGTCATAGATTTAATAAATGGTGAGGTTTTTGTGGTGTGTGATCTGTCTGTATGCAACTGCTGAAATGCTTGTATTGATGGTGTTTTCTGTATCAGCGGCTGTCATTCGCTCACTGGCTGTGTCAACCCAGTAAAGCCTGTTATGTAATAAAAGATTTCTGTGCGTTGTACCAAGTGACTGTGTATGCTCGTTTCTTGTATTAGAGGCTTAAACATGGCTCAGCTGATCGGCTGGTTGCACGGCTGGATCCATCAGGATTGGTTTCCTGCTCTTGTGCACACTTATTGTGCATCATTTTTGTTCCACTGTCTCTTCTCCTCTTGTGCGTAGAATCTGCATCCAATGCACAGAAACATGCGACATGACATCCGTGTATAAAGCATTTTCCTGACCTCATTTCATCCCCCATCTCGCTGTTTTTCCTCCCCAGTGCCAGGCCCGGC
Source organism: Siphamia roseigaster (assembly GCA_029814505.1). Classification (NCBI taxonomy): domain Eukaryota; kingdom Metazoa; phylum Chordata; class Actinopteri; order Kurtiformes; family Apogonidae; genus Siphamia; species Siphamia roseigaster. The sequence goes on along the minus strand of JAPTYR010000002.1, from coordinate 23,299,078 downwards.
CCATTAACCCCTCATGGGCGGAGTCTGCACGGGGGTGCGTTTGTTTTACACTCCCCCATCGCTCAAAGTTAATCTGGACTTTTAAATGGGACTGATTTCTTAGCATTGTCAGACGTTTATGCACCACTTTTTTCCCTTTCTTGTACATATTTAGAGTGAAAATGTTACTTCTGTTTAATTTTGTTACGTGCATGTTGAATACAATCACATCAGTGATGCATTCAGTTCACTTCAAGTACCTTTCCTGCTAAAAAGGTTGTAGGTTGTAATGCAGTCTGCACAGATATGCAACATTTCTAGTAGTTTTTCCTCATTTAATGCTATTATACATATATGTGCACATATAATACAAATATAATTCATGGTTCTGCTCGGTCTTTGTTAGGGGAAGTAACCTGTAAATGCATATGAAATAGAATCACATCAATAGTGCACCCATTGTCATTCGTGCATCAGTTTATTGTAAAGAATATTGCAAAATACAGGAACTAGATACTGGTTTCCATTCATAGCATTTCTCATTTAATACTATCTTACACATACAAGACTATTTAATGCTTCTGCTTTGATTTGTCAAGGGAAGTAACCTCTAAATATATATGTTGAACATGATTGTGTCACTGCTGCATTCAATAAATTATTTTCCTGTGTTTATGGTAAAACTATCTAAATTAATTCACAATGTAAAAGTAATTGCTATGTTAAAAGGTTATATAAGTCTGTATTGATTTTAAACATTTCTTGTCCAGTTGTTTATCTAATTTAGTATCCCATATTTACATAATCCCACTTTATGCCTCTGTTCTCTTTTGTTAAGGGAAGTAACCTCTAAATGTATATGTTGAATTTGATTATATTAGTCATCTGTTCATTAATGTTCTTTTAATCAAGTTTTTTTTTTAAGTATTCACTTCGTACACGACAGTCATACAATGTTGCTTAATGTTAATAAACAGGGCATTTATAGATAAATAGGAAGAAATATCCAAAATGCTATAGCTATAAGGCGTGCGAGTGTTTAAAAGCATTTTAAAAAGGAAAAAAATAAATAGATAAATAAAGAAAATAAAAGAAAATAGACAATGGAAATAGTTCAGCTGCCAGCCCATGCTAGTAGTCCTACTCATATAAGACTTGAATGGTTCTCAAACTGAAGCTGTGGTCCCATCCCTATTGATAATGTTATGAAGCACATTCATATGAAGAAGTCTTTATTATCATATTTACCCATTCTTTAAAACTGTGGAGCTTAGACGTTTTCCAATGTTTGAGAATAACCCTAACCGCCACTGAGATGTTAAATAACTTACAAATAGCCAGTGTTTTTCTTAGATTCATAGCATCATCAAAGCCCATATCTGCATTTTTGGTTAATATTTTGGGAGGAGATTAAAATTTTTTGTTATCATGTTCATGGTATGAACAGTGAAATGCACGAACTGTCCACAAAGACGAGACCACTACAAATTATCACTCTCTCTAATATAAACATTTATAGGTATGTGTTTGAGTCAAATTAACATTTTTATTCTCTAAACTATTGACAACATTTCTCCCAAATTACAAATAAAAATATTAGTACTTAGAGCATGATCAAAATAACAAAAAAGATGCAAATGTTTTCAGACTCAAATAATGCAAAGAAAATCAGTCCATGCCATTTTAAAACAACACAAAAATAATGTTGTAATTTGGGAAAAATTTAGAGATTAGTATTCAGTGGAATAATCCAGGATTTCAATGACACCTTCCACGTGTCTTGGTTCTCCTCCATTCCTGTTGGATGACTTTATGTAGCTCCTGGCAGAGGAATTCAAGAAGCTCAGTGTTCCGTGTTTTGCGTCCATCCATCTTCCACCAGAAGTTTTCAAAGTGGGTTCAGGTCTGCAGATTGGGTTGGCAATGACGGGGTCTTCAGAGGTGGTCCGTCATCCACACCTTTATTGCCCTATCTGAGGTCAGGAGCATTGTCATGACAGAAAAAAACTGTCCTTGGGGTTTGGGAACATTGTCAGAGCAGAAGTCCAGTAATTTTCAATGAGTATTTTTGGATTCCAGTTACTTTTGTGGTACTAATAAAACTGTTTTTGCCTATTGTAAGAAGATAGTGATGGCTGTAGTGCTCGTGTTTTCCCTTCTCCTTCTAAAATAGGACATGGATCAGGTGTTTATTCAGTAGAATAAGGTGTGCTTGTGTTGGAATTCAACAGACACATGAGGAAATTACAGTGATATCTTAATTTTTTCCAGAGCTGTATATATAAAATACTTACTTTAAAGAAATGAAGTAATAATAATATAATAGTAATACTATAATAGTCATGTAATAAAATATAAAGTAAATAAGTAACTATAAAATATCAAACTTGCTCATTATGTTACAATAAATAAAAACAAACACATTGTTATATTTACATAGTGCATAATAATAATGTACAACCTTATCACAGGTATTTGCTGTGCATTACAGCAAAGACATAGTTACAATAAATCAAGATACACTAAACAATCAACTTCATAGGTACAGCCTCGTTATATGCAATAAAATTAAGTTTATTACTTAATGAATATTCAACAATAATTTCAGTGCAAATACAGAAACGCTTATAAATTTGTTTAAATTCAAGTTATCTGCTTCTTTCATCGGTTTCATACTTTAGTGAATTTTCTCCTGCTCTTTCATTAAAATAAAATGGATGCTTCGTTGCATGTTTTTTTATTTATTTATACTAACGCCTGCAAAATACAATAAAATCTTCAACTCTAAAACAACTCACAAACCGAACATCCCTCTATTTTAACATATTCTAATCCTGTTTAAATAGCATATGCTGTGTCCAACCACAGAGCTGCTATGCTAATCGTTCGGAGCAGTGGCATGAATAAGGGGGCGGGGCCACGTCCTTCTTCTCGGTTCGTGTGTATGTGTATGTGTGTGAGTGTTTTTTGACCAGCTGAAAATGGCGGCTCGGAGCGTCGAATCGTTCTAACTTTATCGTACAATAATAAACATAACAATATACACAGTCGCTATAACATAACATGGGGAGAAACTTTACAGAGAGGCATCACAAGCTTTAGTTGGAACATACTACTTTGACAGCCACGGCAAAAAAGGAGTTAAAACGCAGAGGTAATGATAAAGAAGCTTACAACTACCGTATAGAGGCTAATGTCAGCTAGCTAGCAATCGTCAACGATAGCCGACGTCTTATGAAAGGGATTGTCAATTGAGCTAGTTTACGTTAGCCGATATTACCAGTTAAAATGACGGCATAACATCGAAAGGCTGGTTCGTGTTCATACTGTTGTAGTATACGTGCTTTAAACGGCACTTGTGCTCATACATTGACTCAAACGCAGCATTTGTGTTTGTAACTAATTTTATGCGTGTTGCTAACCTTAGCTTGCTGGCTACAACAACACTGTTGGCTAACGCTAGCAGGGATATCTAGCTAGGCTTTCAGTTGAGTTGTGTTGGGTTTTTTCTTATCACAGATAATGCAGGAACAGAACAAACACGTCTTAGCAGTAGGGGTTTTATCGGTTGCAATCTAACGTTACTCTTGAAACTTTATTTCTCTTCTAGAGATAATGGAGGATCCTCATACACGGTACAGTAAACGTCTGGTGAGTCCCGATATTCTGGAACATTGCAATGTTTACAGCGCTTCTGTTTGGGTTTTTTTTCAACCAAGGAGTATATCTATGTCACGAGACATTTTGACGCAGAAAACCACGAAATAAAGTTAGTCTCCTAGCTGACCTAAGGAGTCCGGTTCTTTCGGCCCTTTGTGCTGTTGCCTATTCCGTTTAATGTGACTGTCTAATAACGATAATGAACCTGTGGGGGTTCAAGAAAAGGTCAAGTTCATTGTCTAAACCATTAGCAGTTACGCCATGACCTTTTGTCACCTCTTTACAATGCTGTCGTTGTAAAGTTGTAAACGGTGTCAGTACAAGTGCAACTTGGAAGTGTGTGTCTAGACAAATGGATCTAGTTGTGTAGCGAAGAAATGGCCATACATTTGTAAATCAAGGAGAAGTAAGGCTTTATGCTACTAAAATTGATAGCTTTTAGAAAGCATAGAAAGCTTAGTTAAACACAAAAACAGTTGATAAAAGCACAAAAGTTATATTCCAAAACTTAGTTATTAATTTTCTTAATTTTGCATGGTGATTAATTTAGTATCGAAATACTGGCCTGAGTTTCTCAAAGATGTGTTTGTATGTAGTGTATAGTAATCGTTAGGGTCTGTACAGTGCTTACTCAAAGCAAGAAACATCTATAATACCAGTATGATAAAAGGGATGGGGGTGGGGAAATCTGGGAATGGGGTTGTTGTGCTTGATCCATCTGTCTAGCCAAGCAGTGCTCCATAGGTTGAATGGCAGGAGGGGTATAAAAAGGGGGGCAGTATGGGGAAGATTAACCCCTGCTATTGTAATGCTGTATTATTTGGTTCTTATCACATGAATTTGGAAGCTGGCTGACTAACCAGCCAGCTTTGATTCAGTGAAATTAACTCTGCATCTTAGATAATTATTTATTTTATTGAGTTTCGTGAAAACAAATTCAGAGATGATAGCAGTTGAGTCTCAGTGTCTTTCACCTCAGATGTTGCAAAAGATTCTAGTTTGTTGAGTTTTATAGCTTCAATTATAATTCCTTTGGATCAAATTTAGTGATGAGATTTTTGTTGTGAGAGTAACTAAAGATTTATTTTAAAGTTCTTGCTGTAAAGCATAATAATCAGAATTAAGTGCCTTTTCCATTTCTGTCCTAAACATATTCCAGTTATGTTAACTGAAGTATATAGTAGAAAACAATGTGTGAGCATGACTTGTACTAATAGGCATGTGTGTATCAATGAATAATAAGTTCTCTTTTTTTTAAGTCCTGATATAGTTGGCATGCTACAGATATAATGTTCCATGGTTTTCTTATATTCCATCTCAGATACTGAGTTTCTGTTTTCTCCTTTCATTATATAACTACACATGTATATGATTCTCATGCTGTTAACTGTTTTTCGCTTATTGCTGAAAATTCTACTGTGCGTTTAAAATATTAAAAATACCATATGTGTCACTGTAAAAAAAAATTCCAGTTCTCTTTTGGGTTCCTCTTTCTGTTGTCACCTTTTCAAATATCACATCTGACTTGGATGTTAATACAAATGTTCTTTTGGTACCAGCGTACAGGTACGCGCCGTCGATACCAAGACGATGGAATCTCTGATGATGAAATTGAAGGAAAACGGACATTCGACCTCGATGAAAAGTTGCAGTGCAGCAGATTTGGGACAGAGCTGGTCAAAATCATGGAGGGGAAAGGTGAGACAGCAACAAAGACAGTTTTTAAATCAAATATATCTAAATATATCGAATGACAATTGTTTTTAATACTCATTGTACCTTGAACACTGTATTAATAGGATAGAAATGTCTATGCCAGTGCATTTTGTTATTTGCAATTTTTATTTTTATACCATTTTGTACTTTATATTTGTACTCTTATTGACTTTCCAACGGTGTGAGTACAAGATTAAAAGACTCATGACTTTCTGTTTATCTTGTTTCCAGATTTCACATTTGAGTACATTCAGAGAGAAGGCCTCAGGGACCCCATTGTATTTGAGAAGGCTGATGACCTCGGCATTCAGTGAGTGCCAGTCTTTTGTTTTTCAATTGCAAATGCCTAATTTATCAACAGTCTGCCATTTTATCTTGTGGTTTGCTCTATTAATCTATACAGTTTTTTTTTAACTTAGGAGATGATGCTAAACCCTGTCTGTGTCGAATACAAAAAAGTTTTAATTTCTTTTCTTTTTCAGAATGCCAGACTCTGATTTCAGTGTGAGTGATGTGAAGTTGTTTGTTGGTAAGTTCCCATGTCATGGTCTTTCACAATAAAAAGGTTAAAATTTTGTCCATGGGGTATCATTTACCAGATATAGATATTTTAATCATAAATTGTTGCACTTATGAAGTCAAGTGTTCAAACTCTTTTTAACTATTTCGCAGGTAGTCGACGCATTGTAGATGTGATGGATGTGAACACCCAGAAAGGCATTGAGATGTCAATGGCCCAGTGGCGGCGCTACTATGAGACACCACCATCAGAAAGAGAAAAACTCTACAATGTCATCAGCTTAGAGTTCAGCCACACAAAGCTTGCAAATTTGGTTAAACGACCTGCATCGGTATGAAAGCAGTCTAAAATCATGTACAATTTAATATTACTGGATTTTATGCTGAACTGGTTTGTGAAAGACCGATTAGTAATGTTAGTTATTTGGTTGTTGCTTTGATAGCATCGCTGTTTGACTTCAGAGTAATTGTCAGTGTGATTACCTTGCCTTTGAGATGGTTCAGATATTGAAAATGTATTTCTAATGCCAGTTTCTCTGCTGTATTATCCAGGTTGATCTTATTGACTGGGTAGACAACATGTGGCCCCGTCATCTCAAAGAGAGACAGAGAGACTCCACTAATGCCATCATAGACATGCATTATCCTAAAGTACAAAAGTGAGTAGTTCACACATCTTACGTTCCTCTTTCAGATGTCTTCCTTTGTACTGAATTGTCTGTGGTGGTTTCCATCTTATGGTTTCTCTTCATTTTCAAACTCTTACAGGTACTGTCTCATGAGTGTGCAGGGCTGCTTCACAGATTTCCATATCGACTTTGGAGGCACTTCAGTTTGGTACCATATCCTGCGAGGAGGAAAAGTTAGTGTTTTGTCTACATCTTAGAACAAAACTAGATATAGAGTTAGTAGAGGTGTTGTATAATTTTATCACGGGTTAGCACCATGACATTACTTATGCACGCAGGGATGTCGACGGGGGGGACAAAAGGGTACGTTATCCCAGGCCCAGGGATGGAGGGGGCCCAGAATTGGATCCTCATTACATTGCATGTGTTAAGTGGGGGGCCCCTTTAGATGAGTTTGTCTCGGGCCTGACCAAAGCTGTCAACGGCCCTGTATGCACATATAATATATGTTATTATAATACTTCTACTACTACTACTAATAATGATAATATAAAGCAACTGTGTGATTGGCAATAAAATGGAGCCAGTGACCTCAAAAATATAAATGATAACTTAAGTAGATATGTGCCACAGAAAATGGGAATCTATTTATAGATACTTCTCAGTGGTTTGGTGGTTATTAATAGGAGACCACTGTATGTAACTGTTACCTTCTACCATACAGGTGTTCTGGCTGATTCCTCCTACACCACAGAACCTGGAAATGTATGAAAACTGGGTTTTATCAGGGAAACAGGGAGATATCTTCTTGGGGGACAAGTGTCATGACTGTCAGAGGATCGAACTCAAGCAAGGCAATACCTTTATGATCCCTTCAGGTCTGTAACTGACATATACACATTAATGTACACAACAGTTGCCTACAATGACAGTACTTGCAATACCCAGAAAAGCATGTATACACTTCACTGCTACTTTTCAGTCATACTATGTACTTTGTGGTGTAGGGTGGATCCATGCTGTGTACACACCAGAAGACACATTGGTTTTTGGAGGGAATTTTCTTCACAGCTTTAACATCCCCATGCAGCTCAACATCTACAGCATCGAGGATCGCACACGGGTAATGCCTCATGTTTACACAGACTCCCTATTGCTATAACTTCCCTCTATACAGTTTACCTCTTATTATGTGATTAAGTAAGAAATGGTTTCAGATATCTGCTGTAGAATCACTAAAAACAAGAAATCATATCAGCATATTCATATCATATCAGCAATTGTAAAACAAATTAATTTAATCAATAATATCTAATCACTATCTAAATAACTGCAGTGTGTATTTATTGTGTAATGTTCAGTGCTCGTGATGATGGATTCATATTTTCAATGGATAGGAATGAATATTGAAAATGTAAAACTGTTCCTGTCATTCTCCTATAGGTGCCAGCAAAGTTCAGATATCCATTCTATTATGAGATGTGTTGGTATGTCCTGGAGAGATACCTCTACTGTCTGACCAACACTTCACATCTCACCCCTGACTTTCAAAAATACTCCCTCGGCATAGGTATTGAAATAACACAACAGAGCTGTTCTTATTTCCTCCAAATTTCTGACAGTTATGAATTGATTTGGTGATGTGAACTTAAAACGCCTATTTCCTCTCATTTCAGGGCTGACCCCAGCAGACCTTGAAGTAAATGGTCACAGCCGAAATGGCACCTCTAACGGAGTCAACAGTGACACTGAAAATGAGAAGATCAAGTGTAAGGAAGAAGAAGACGAGGTTAAACAAGAGGAGGCTCCAGTTACTAAACCTCATCATGCTCTAACCCCATTTGAGCTGGAAGGATTGTGGAACCTCCTGGGAAAGTTGGAGGAGCTGCCAGCCCACAAGAAGTGTGTCCCTGCTGGTATTAGGAATGCTGCAACTCTTCTTGAAGACATGAGGGTGAGTGTAGGCCAGAGTTTAAGACATATAATGGATTAGCTCACCATAAACTCATTTTATTTAATCAGGGGTTACTATGCTGCCATATCTTGGATGAATTCCAGGTGTCTCCTCTTCTTTTTTTTTTAACTTTTATATCTTTTCTTTATTTCTTTCTTCCAGGCTGTTCTTATAGAACATGCTGATGATAACCCCAAACTTTCCTACACTGGAGAGCCCATTGTTAAGTGGCCTGAAAGGGTTAGTGGAAACACTTTTGTATTCTCTACTTTTGACATAACTTTGAAAATATGACATTTCCATTTTATGACTTTCTTTCCTCCTCTTGCGCAGCCATCATGGTACCAACCCCCGTCCCCTCCACCACCGTCAGTCTATTGCCGCCCTCGCTTGGGCCCTACACTTCACAAGACTAAGAAGTCCATTAAACGCTCTTCCATCTCTGCCCTGCGGCGCAGACGAGTGAGGTGCAAGCATTGTTCTGCTTGCTGCAGGAAAGAATGTGGTACCTGCCAGTACTGCCATGACATGAGGAAATTTGGGGGCCCTGGACGGATGAAGAAGAGTTGTATCATGAGACAGTGTCTTGCTGTAAGTTGTCCATCATGTCCATCATTATTTGTTTAACCTGGCAGACCTTTTCACATATGAAGTGTTAAAAATAACCTTCACTTTCCTCAGCCTGCCTTACCCAACACAGCGAGATGCGCCATATGTGGTGAAGGGGAATCGGAAGAATCCAATCCAAGCTTGCACACACTCATGGAATGCACTATCTGTTCCCAGATAGTGCATCGACAGTGCATTAAGGTGAATTTCCTACCACTGTTATTCACTTATTTTATTCATGTGGGTTTTTTTTTTTGCTTCCTATGAAGTTCAAACATTTTTTTTATATTGTTAGTGTTTGAGATTTTCTACTGCTTTCTGTTTTAGGAGCCTGGTGAGGGAAAGGTCAATAAGGATTTGCCAAGCTGCTGGGAATGTCCCAAATGTTACCAAGGCAAAGGCTCTGAATCAGAGGTACGAGAATGTATATTTTCTGAAACTAAAAATTTTTAATGACCTGTTAGCCTACTGTTAGCCTGTTTTTCTTTTGATGAACAATAAGCAACAAAATATGTTTGAAACATTTAATGAATGGAAAAATCTATTTCTTCATAAGAAAACATTGAAAGAGCTTTTTTCATGTCCTCTAAAACAGTCAGTGGATTTTCTCTGTGTGAGTTAGAGTAGGTTATGTTGCTGTTAAACCAATCATGCTTCTTTTACTTGTAAATGTAACTATATAGAATAGGTGGAAGTGATTTTTGGTTAACTGGTTTTAACTGCTCAAGCCAAAAACTAGCCAATTTCTGTATCTAGGTAATTAATCAGTAATCTCAATAAATACTATGTTTTTGTGTTTTGGAAAGTTCTTTTTACTTGTATCGGTCTGCTATTATTGACATTGAAATCAAATATAATGTCCTCTCTCCTACTATTCTTTCTGTCTCCCAAAACCAGTCTTCCAGTGATGAAGAGAGTGGAGAGTCAGAGGGCTCAGCCTCCTTGCCTCCATCTAAACTTGCATATCGGGAAGGTATCGGTGTTGGTGAAGCTGCAAAGCGAGGTAGACGTGGGAGACCCCCGTCCCGACCAACAGCACCACCACCTTCTCAGAAACTGCTACTGCAACACCAACAGAGTCGCAAAAGAGCAAGTGCATTGGAGCTGAGACTGAAAAAGAGGGTGAGGCAGAACTCTCTTTTGGCTATAAAGGCTTTATGTAAATGTAGTTATTATGAATACAGTTGTTTTATATTGGACCATAGAGAAATGTTTTATATGTAAGGTCGAATATCCTCCTGAGACCCAGCAATGCATTTTTGTCTTCTGTAGTAGTCAAAGAGTTTTTTTGTAAGGACATATTTTGTTTAATTTTAAACAAATAATATTTTCCTTTTTAATTTCAGATAAAAATGGAGCGCAGCAAAATCCTAGCGGTGAGCAATGTTCTTACTTCTGCAATGGATCTGTAAAACATTTGAATCATACTATGCTTACTATATGGTTTGTCAAATATATATTTTGGCCAGGATATTGATTTATCCTAAGGTGTGAATTGTTCATATTAGTGGAATGAATTATGTATATATGAAACATTTTTCCTTAACTCCATACCATCCTTTTTGTTGTTCCCCTCTCCAGCAAAAGCAATCATTGGAACGCTCTCCAAGAATGCTGAGTGCCAGGTTGCTGTCGCGGTTGCGCTCTCCAACCAGCAGACTATCTCAGGGCAGAGGTCGGGGGACTTCTTGGGCAAGTGGCTCCCATTTTCACAATTCCACAGGAGGGAGTGGGTCCTTCCAGAAGCAGTCTTCCCACAGTGTGGCACTTGAGTCAAAGGGCGAACCCCGTAGAGGTAGGGGGAGAGGGGTGCGGCTGCGAGGAGGTGGAGCCGGAAGAGGAATTCGAGGTGGGAGAAGTCATGGCGAGCTGGAGGAGGAGAGTGAGGACAGCAGTAGCAGCAGCACCAACAGCAGCAGCAGTGACGATGAGGAGGATGAGGATAGAGACCAGAACAGCAGCAGAGGAGGTGATAAAGAGAATCAACCACAGTCGAGACGGGGAGGAACAGCAGCCAAAGAGAGAGAAGAGGAAGGGAGTGAGGTGGCCAACCAAAACTGTGCAGAAGAGGATGATGAGGAGGAAATGGAGCAGGACAGTCAAAGGGGAGACAAGGATAACTCATATAAAGTGACACTCCAAAGGCCAACCAAGACCAAGCGGGATCCATCAGCCATTGTCCCTAAATTAGAGGCTATTGCCACTACAACTTCACCAATACACAACCAGACCAGAGCCCTTGTACGACCCCCCATCAGAAGTCGGGGCCCTTATCCTGAGCAGCTCTCAAACAGGCACACACCACCACTCACTCGCAGTGGACACATGGACACTTGCACATCCCACCCAGAAAAAAGAACAAGGCCGGGCCACCCAACCAAACTTAGCAATGGTGCATCATCCTCTTCATCGTCTGAACTTCCGCATCTTCGCATCCCTCTGTCTGCATTGCAGGAAGGAGGAAGTGAAGCAGACAGGGATAGTAATGGGAGTGGGCCAAGCTGTGAGAGGGAAGTTTGGGTGTCTGTCTTCCGCTACTTAAGTCGAGCAGATCTTTGTGTCTGCATGGCTGTCTGCAAAAACTGGTACAAATGGTAAGACCTGTTTTCTGATCTTTCCATGTTTTGTCTTAAATGCATATAAACTGTTGAAAGTAGTGCTTAATTACCCAATTGCTGTGTTCCTACCTCCAACATCCACCTACCTACCTACCTACCTACACAAAACAGGCATCTTTTCAGTAAAACAAAAGGTAGTATATTTTAAATAAATACCAAATTGACTGATGGCTCATTCACATACAAGGTTCACGTGCGTGGGGATGGGGGCAGCGCGAGAGCTTCAGAGTTTTCAGTTGTCCTTTTCACACTGCACAGTCTGTGTGCGCGTTCTATCCACGATAATCAACATCCAGTCCCAGCCTTCTGCCCATGCTTTTAAAGGACCCCGCTCATAGCATGCTTACGCCCGTGCAGGAAAATAGACTGCGCTTTGGTGTGAAAGGAATAGCAGCTTGGTGGTGAATTGTAGAGCAACACGTTCCCTCAACGTAGAACTATGAATGCTCAGTGACTGCGTAGGATCTTCGCTGTCGCCACGACGCAGATGAGGCCAACGGTAGAGTGCAAATCTCTACCGTCGGCCAAATTTCTACAGATTCTATGGTTGTACCGTGTATACCACGCTGCCCTTTTACAAATTTTACAAAAATATTTATATATATATAGGGCGGTACGGTGGTGCAGTGGTTAGCACTCGTGCCTCACAGCAAGAAGGTCGTGGGTTCAAGTCCAGCACCAGGCAGTGGTGTTGGAATTCAACTCACACCTTTCTGTGTGGAGTTTGCATGTTCTCCCCGTGTCTGCGTGGGTTCTCTCCGG
>JAPTYR010000002.1:23270632-23282410 GCA_029814505.1 Siphamia roseigaster | reverse complement strand
GCTGAGTTAGCATAGATACCTCAGCCCACTAATTTAAATAGGCACGCACAACATTCTAGTCCCGAACGCTAGTCTCATGGATAGATTTGATTACTGACAGCTTTTTCAAGTGAAACATTTCTTCTTTACAACGCTTTACCCTTTTTCTGCTGTGTTTACAAAGCTAGCTAGCTAACCAGCTGTGCCGACCAGCCCTGAACTCGTCCGCTGTGGTGTCACGGCAATCTGTTGGCTATATTACAAACATAGCTTTACTGTTATTTATCTGTCAAGAGAACGACAACCATGGCTCAAGACGCGTTTCCTCTGCATTTTCTGGTTTGGAACAATCAGTACCTAGAGCTTGATCGAGAGCTGCAGAAAAAAGAGGTAAGCAGGGAGGTGCATTTTGCAGCTGCATGTTGATGAATTTTTACAGATGCGTTTGTTCTGTGGCACTGCATTGCGCTGATGCTGGTGGTGTACTTGGTTCTGCAGCAGGATGTGGGGCGCTTGGATCCGAGGGGGCGCACCCCACTGGAGCTGGCTGTGTGTCTGGGCCACCTGGAGTCAACTCGAGTGCTGCTTCGACACACTGCAGACCCAACACACTGCAACGCTCAGGGCTGGACAAGTGAGTGCTGTGATGAGGGTTTCAGCTGTCACTCTCTGAGGGACTCTCACAGATTAACTGTTATTAAAGGTGCATGCATGGTTCAGTCTTGCAGGAGGCGGTGAGCACTGGCGACCCTGAGCTGGTTCAGCTGGTGCTTCAGTACAGAGACTTCAAGCGTGCCACCGAGAGACTGGCAGGCATCCCAGAACTGCTTAGCAAATTAAGACAGGTAACACACATCCTTACATTTTCTCTGGGTTGTTAGAGCTTTGTTGACTTGTGGAGAGGATCAACATTGCGAAGATCTGGGACATGTGTGTCCCTAACAAATCCATATTATCTCTTCACAAACATTCTGGGAAGTTGTTTGTTTTTTTTTTTTTGCTTGATCACATGACACAGGTTTTGGAGAATGCAAAGGGCTTCTGAATTTCTGAAACTTGCATGATTCCATTTGTCTCTTCCAGGCACGGGATTTTTATGTTGAGATGAAGTGGGAGTTCACCAGTTGGGGTGAGTGTTTTGTTTTGGGTTTTTTTTTCTACAAAGGTCCATTTCAGCACCACAGTAGTTGGATAGCTCCTCCAGCAGCAGCTGTCAGTCTGGCTTGACAGTTTTTCACAGTGGATTTCATCATATTACACACCATGATTTTGTGTCTGAATTATTGAGAAATATGTATTTAACCCAGACGTACTGCATGTTATTTGCAAAGACTTTCTTCAATCTGCTGAAGTTTCTTGAATGTAAAGTTAATGACATTTTGTAAATTGTAGGTAAAATTATGTTTATATACATCAGTGGTTTTGATGTAAACTTTTAGTTTCCAGAAGGATATAGAGAACAATTTTGTGACAACATTTGGATGGGTATTTCATGTTCATCATATATACATGTTAAATGGAAATGTTGTATGCCAGGTTCCCCCACTTTTTGCCTTGTCACCTCTTTCTAAGCTGCCTGTCCTTTCTCTTCTTCCACAACCCTCCTTTTAGTGCCTTTGGTGTCGAAGGTGTGTCCCAGTGACGTTTACCGGGTGTGGAAGAGTGGTTCATGCCTTCGTGTGGACACCACTCTTTTGGGTTTTGAGCATATGACTTGGCTGAAAGGACGACGCAGCTATATCTTCAAAGGTGGAGGTATGTACATCAACCTGCAAAGAAAGACAGAAACTTTTCTCATTGAGGCTTGAAATGCCTTGGAAACACAGCCTTTGACTCTGATCTACCTGACCATCTCCTCTTAGATGACGGGGCTGTGGTGATGGAGGTGGACCATGAGAAGCAGGTGGTCTACACAGAGCCGCTCGTGTTATCACCTCGTGATGCACCCTCCCTTCTTGCAGCCATGCAGCCATCACAGGAGAATACAGCGCAGAGACTGACATCACCCATTGTCTCTACACATCTCAACACACGCAACATTGCCTTTGAGCGGTAACACATATACATATGCTGACAGGTTGACAAGTCGGACTCATTTCACAATAGTTACATGCTTATATATGTGCAAGTCATGTGTCGATGTATTTTAAAAGAATATACTGCAGCTGGTCAGGTGAAACCAAACTTGGAGTAAGATTAATTGTTATTAATGCCAATCAATTAAACATTAACGTCACTTCCTCAGAATTAAAATACATCAACACTGATAATCTCTGTATCCTTCTCCTACTTTTTTTGTTTTATTTTGATGTTTAGGAACAAATCGGGAATCTGGGGATGGCGTTCTGAGAAGAGCGAGATGGTCAGTGGCTATGAAGCTAAGGTTAGTGTCCATGATATTCACACATGGAAGATTAGAGCTAAACAATGAGATGCTCTTACAGTTGGACGACAGGATAAATCGTATATAAGCATTTGCCTCTGTTTGCCATGAAATACAGCAACTTAAACCTCTCTGTGTGTTTTCTGTGGCTGGTGTTTCTTTCAGGTTTACAGTGCTACCAATGTGGAACTGGTGACCCGGTCTAGGACAGAACATCTGTCAGACCAGGATAAGTCAAGGAGCAAAGGTACATATATAAAGTCATGAGGTGCTTTTTCATTGTGCGTCTTAAGAAAAGAACTGCCAAAATATACTTATAAAATGTTGTTCATCACTTGCTATTCATATTCTTTTTGATATGTTGTACTGTGTATTATATAATGGCACTTGTGTTGTACCATTTGACAGTCATATTTATTTTTAATTCAATATGCTTGATTCTGACCTCCCTTCATTATTATTCCCACACAGGCTCAAAGACTCCTCTCCAGTCCTTCTTGGGGATTGCTGAGCAGCATACAGCTCATAACGGGGTAAGTTTTTCCACAGTGCATCTCCGTCACAACCACTCAGCATCCTTTTAAGAACATGCATAGTTTATATGTAACTTTGCTTGTCCCTCTGTCAGAGTAATGTGTCCCAATGTGCCAGTCCTCACAACCCTACAGCCATCACAGCTGAGGAATACTTCAACCCGGAGTTTAATCTGAATGGACGAGACATTGGACGCCCCATCGAGCTTACCAGCAAAGTACAGAGGTACGAGGAAGCTATGACACCACATGCTAAAAACACAGATTTACGTATTTTTGTGTTTGCTCTCTGTTTATCCAGGTTTAAAGCGACCCTGTGGTTAAGTGAGACTCATCCTCTGTCACTGGCAGAGCAGGTGACGCCTATCATCGACCTCATGGCCATCTCTAATGCCCACTTTGCCAAGCTACGTGACTTCATCACCCTACGCCTGCCTCCTGGCTTTCCTGTTAAGATAGGTGTGTGTGGAGAGATTGGTTTTAGACTTGTGTGTCTAAATTGAGTACCTTAGCAAAACTTGTTTGCAACTAATAGCTCAACATATCCTTTCTAATTTAACTTGATTTGTGTTCTCCAGAGATTCCCTTGTTTCATGTGTTGAATGCCAGAGTGACCTTCAGTAACCTGTGTGGCTGCGATGAGCCAGTCAGCTCTGTGACGGTTCACAAACCTGAGAGCACTGGAGAAGCTGGTAACTGTCAACTCACTCAGATTATTACCTCTGCCAAGGAGGTTATGTTTATGCCGGCGTCTATCTGTTTATCTGTTTGTCTGTCTGTTTCTGTACAAAATAACTCAAAAAGTTCTGGACAGTTTGCAATAAAATTTTCAGGATAGCTTGGGAATGATACAAGGACCAATCGATAAGATTTTGGTAAAGATCCGGAAGAGATTCTGGATTCTGGATCACTTTGAAGTTTTCTTTAACATTGTGGTAAATGGGGAATAGCAATGCTTGGCGGAGGTCTGCGCTCTCCGAGTGCTTTTCTAGTTATCATTAGTTACATATGTCACATTTTGTTTCTCAGAATCAAATTATAGGTATTTTGTTTACACCGACCATTATAATCCTGTTATTTTTTATTTAGTAGGTGAGATTTATACTGAAGTTGTTTTTGAGACTCAAAATGTGAATGTGTGCTCATTCACCTCTAGCCCACATCGATACGATCACAGGTATTATTTAATGTGAAAATATAACAGTTAACAGTTACCGTGTTGAATTGAGCTGATAATGGTATACAGGCGGAGGTTACAGAATGTCAAAATATCTTCACTCTGGAGAAACGTTTCTGAAAGGTCCATTTTCAGGGACTTTAAACCAGGATGTTTGTGTTGGGATTAAACAGAAACACATGTACAAGTGGACTACTCCAAAGTTTACTGGTCCAGTAATGTTGTGATCCAATTTCTTCTAGGTCAGTCACCCCCTCCTTTCCACTGTGAGGTCGACCCTTCTGTGTTTGAGCCCCCGCCAGACTACACCACACTAGGCCCAGGCCGCAGTGAACCAATGAGAGATGAGGATGACAACCTGCTGCAGTTCGCCATTCAACAGAGTCTGCTGGACGCTGGTACCGAGAGCGACCAGGTCAGACCAAAGTCGAGTAATCAGTCTGTAAAACAAGTCTATGAAAAGTAGTTTCACAGCCGGAGTTTGATCAATTATGGATTTTGCTCCTATTTTCTTTCTATAGTTAGTTTTTAGTTCATTGGATGTTCTTTCTGTATAAAAAAAGACGAGGAAAACTGAAGTCTTTTACTCTCACTTTTTAGAATACACAGATTTAATTGATGCGGGTTCATTCTGTATTTGTTAGCACTGAGAAAACACTGCTTTCTTTCATTCTTTATGTTTATGGTTCTATGGTTACATTTTACAATAAATGTGCTTGATTTTTAGCTTGTGTTTATATCTATATGAGGTTGTTAACCATATGTGTGTTAATTAGGTGACCATCTGGGAGGCTCTGACCAATAGCCGCCCGGTGCCACAGTCTCCACTGTATGAGGAGGACTCACAGCTGGAGAGGTGAGCTGATTTATAGGCAGCGTCACACCATCCAGGAAAACATTTTTTAACAGTTGCTGTCTGTCTGTCTCTCTCTCTCTTTCGTGTAATTTCTTTATATCTTCATATGCCTCACAATCAAAGTCACTCATGGAGGAGAAATGCTGCCACTTTACATCCAACCCCATTCATTTTCAGCTGTGTAGAGTGGTGAAAATTTTTCTAGCTTTTATCACTTTATTTGACTCTACAAGTTGTTTATTATAGGATCAATTCTCATTTCATCACTGTCAGACGTTTTGGTCAAAGGCCCTGTGGTGTTAGATTTTCTCACTGAATGAGAGCAGCAGAGTGACTCACTACTTCTTCGAGTGGTCACATAAATCCGCTGCCTTTTTGTTGTGAATGCATTTAGTTTGTATCTCTACAATCCATTACACTAGCATCTTTGACAGAATCTCATGGCTCCTCATTGTTAACACTTGAATGATAATTTTAAGTCATTAAAAAAATTAACGCAGTAATACTACATATAGAGCTTTCAACTTACTCCTTCCAATTAAACTAGTTCTCGGAACTAAACTAGGAAAGGGAATGGTGGTTTAGTTTTGACCATTTGTAGTTGTTACAGTAAAACTCTGACTCATTCCCAGTTCTTCCTGATTCTGGGAAACCTCTGCTATATGAAGTAATTAAACATCTCTGAATAGAACTAAGTGATTAGTTCTGTCTCTTCTCTTGAGATCAGCAATCCCCAGGTCCTCCCATAATGAAGCAGTGCAGTAAAAGCTTCCTTTTAAGATGCCCTTTGTTTAATACTTGATCTTCTATCTTCATTAGCTGTGTAAGGAAATATCAGTTCTCTGATGTATAGCGTATAGATGTATAGATGTTTTGTATTTTTAGCTAATATTTCATGTACTAAGATTGTTCTGTTGTCATATATATGCATAAGCATGATGTATTATTTGTACAGCTGTGCAAAATCTGCCATTAGGTATTGTTATACTGGCTGGATGTATGCATTTCTTTGTATCAGGACCCAGTTTTGATAACAAAAAAAATACATAAGTATTAGGAAGAGTTTCTACAGACCTAAGTACTAACTTAACTAAACCATTGCCATCAGTCGTTTGACACAATACATACCATACCTGTCAAGTCTCCTGTTTTGGCCGGGAAACCACCACACTCCACCCCTCCCTCCTGCCACCCCCCACACCAGCACCTGCTGCAACTCCCCTGTTTAATATGGGAGAATTATGGGAAAATGCAGACATGGGAGGACAGTGGGAAAGTGGGGCAGAACACGGCAGTCTCCTGGCCAAAATGAGAGACTTGACAGGTGTGACATGTACACAGTGATCCAGATCCAGAAACCGTCAAAAGTTATGTTTTTTTTTTTTTTTTTTGCTTTACTGTGGCTCCTTGAAGGCCTAATCAGGGGTACAGTCTGAAACTCAGCTACTATGACCTATTTACAACATGGGTTGCATATTTTTAACTTTCAACTTGGATTTAATTAAATGTGGAAACTAATGTAGAGCTGAACTGCTACAGCAGCAAACACAGATTTTCTGCCATTTAAAACTGAAATTGGTTCTGAAAACCTCAAATTTAATCCATGTGTTAACTTTTTTGCTATGGTGAAAACCACCAAAGCTCATTTTCATCAAGATGATGTACTTCAATTGTTTATACTTACTATTATATAAATATATATGCACGCACACACACTTTGCTTTAAATCTTGTACGCCACATGCCTTTTTTTCTACTGTACTATTGGCCACTGGTATAAAAATGCATTGTACTATGTGTATCTGCATGTGACAAACTGATCTTGTCTCTCTAACTTGTGTCTTTAATAGGGCGATCCAGGAGTCTCTTTCCATCTCACTGGCCAGCAGAGAAGGAGATGACACAGCTGACCCAAGCCAGCCCTCCTGCGTCTCTCCAATGGACCCGGCTGCCAGCTCCCCTCTCTCCTACAGCGCCGTCACAGACCCACGGTTGTCGGGACACTTTGGTGTGGCAAGCAGCTTTGATGAGCAGCTGCGTATCGCCATGGAGCTGTCATGCAGGGAGCAGGAGGAATTGGACAGGTGAATATGGAAGATGTAAAGCAATCTAGTGTGGATGCTTGAATTTTACTTTTTATTTCTCCTGCAGAGAGTAATGTTTCATTTTGTGCATTAATCTCACCTGCCTCCGTTTCTGTTGTGCTGAGATACAAAAACTTTTCTTTTTGTCTTGGTATTTATGCGACAGCAGTTTTGACTAGACCAATTTATCTTGGCCTGCGTGTGTCTTTACTGCTTTTCTTCACATTTTCTCTCTGCTCCATCTTCTTCATTTTAACTCTAAGAGTGTACAGATACAGGGAGCTATGTGGTCTCATCATGCATTTTGATCTTTATTTTTTTATCAAAATAGGTTCAAAAGTACCATCTGATCGTTTTCATGACAATTATCTTTTATTGTTGGACTTTTACTATTTATTTCACTTTGTCTAGAACTGGAACTCTCTTGAATTCTTGTAATTTTAGGCACTGAACATTTTATGTCCTGTTCAATCGCAAGTACCAAACCTCACCAAAGCTGTGCCAGAATGGTAATTTTTTTGCTTAGGAAAGTGCCTAACTAACTGAAATAACCTGGAAGTGTCTGAATGTCAGGAAAGGTGAGAGACCAAAATTTTCTAAATGTAAAGCACAGAAGCTTCAGTTTGTAATTTAGTGTCTCCTTTAACATAGGATGCACTGGACCATCCTTGATGAAAGGAGAGAATAGAATACTATCCCACAATTCACTGCAATTACAACATCAACTGACCCAACTGTTCATGAAGTGATTACCATAACAGACAGGACATGTGTTTTCAGCTTATGTCACAACTGCCTAATATGCTGATATGTTTGTTTTTTCTTTCACTTCAAACACATGTTGGGGCTTTAATCTCTGTTGTGTCCTTGGGCAAGACACTTCACTTACCTTGCTGTCAGTGTCACTCACACTAGTGTAAGAATGCATATAAATGTTTGTTGGTGGTTGGAGGGGCCGTTTGGTGCAACGTGGTAGCTACACTTCCATCTGCCTGCAGCTGTGGCGACAAACATACGCAGTTTATCACCACCAGAATGTGAATGTGAGAGCAAATGAATTGTGGATCAATAATGAAAAAGCGGTATAGAAATCTAATCCCTTTTTAATAATCCATTTTGTTGATACAAAAGTATAGTTAATGCAGCAGAATCTGTGCTTAGTTTGTATGAGTTAGATCTTCATGGCCTCGTTATGTCATTCATTCATTAGGTTTTGGCTTCCTCAGTCCCACATGCCTTAAGAAAACTAAACAGCGAACTGGAAACAGAATCTTTAGGAAGAGAAATGCAGTCAGGTCAGGCCAGAGGAAGTGCATTAATGGGTTAAAATGTTGTTAATATGGGAAGATGATATTTTAATTCAGCGAGTAAATGACCATATGTAGGGTCATAGACTTTCAGATGTAATTATAGCTTTTAATTTGCATAGATTTAGTATTGGGGTTTAATTCTGCTGATTCAATATCCATAACAGATGACGGGTATAGAGGTTGAGTGTGACTGATTATTGGAGTAGATTTAGCTGTTATTAAGGAATGTTTCTGTTTCAGCCTTTGTTGAAGTCACATTTTTACCACAATGTCCATGTTTATATTGTGCATCCCACAGTACAGTAGGAATGCACCAGGGGAAATATCTAAGATGTGTTTTCCATCTTTCAAACACTTTAGTTTCATCCATGGCTGAAACAGAACATATGTTTCGTGTTAATGCAGCATTATTCTTCTGTCCTTATGAATTCTCCTTTATAATCAGAATACTTTATTAATCCCCAAAGGGAATTATGTAACATAACTTTCCTCAATCCCATCATGTCTTCCTCTTTGGGCAATGAAAAGAAGTTAAGAAAAAAAATATATATATTTTTAATAAACTTTTTCGGACACACTCTAATACATCTCCCTTTATTTTGCATTCAGGAAGCGGAAGGAGGAAGAGGAGGAGCTGGAGAGGATCTTGCAGTTGTCACTCACCGAAAAGTAATGTCACAAGAAGCGTAACAGAGGCAGGTCTTCATTAGGGATCAATCCTCTTAATTTATTGCTTTTGTTTAATTTTTTAAAAAATCATGAGATGTTAAGTTATTACAGATGTTTTATTTGTCTCTTTACTGCACAAAGGCTGCTACAAAAATAGAATAACTGAATAAATGGTTCAGGTGTGAGTGGGAAATGGGTGGGAGGAATGAGAAGACAGGTACTCTGAAACACACATCACAATGACGGAGACAAAAAGGGAGAGCCTGTTTTTCTTTTTTTTTTTTTTTTTTTAAATATTTTTCACAGTCTTGATGTCTTTATTGAGTGATGAATGATCCTTAAACTTAAACCTATAACATGATCTCTGATACTGATGGGGGGAAATTATGGGATAACTTATAAAAATATGATTATAACATTTGAACATTTATGTTGGCTTCCTCCTATGTGTGAAAAATAAAGAATAATCATCACGTGGATTGAGGTTTTTTTTGCTTGAATTTTGTTTATTATTACTCTGCAAAGGAATGGCAAAGTTATATTTTTGCCTGCGTTTATCTGTCTGTCTGTTTGTCTGTCTGTCTGTTAGCAAGATAACTCAAAATGTTATGGATGGATTTGGCTGAAATTTTGAGGAAAGGTTGATACTGGTACAAGGAACAAATGATTACGTTTTGGTGGCGATCAGTGGAGGTATGTGGGGGCAGGCATGTGTGTGTGTTTCATTTGGTTGATCAGGGCAGACCGCTGCTCGCAGAAGTGAGTGAAAACTATCGCTCATTTAGGTCATTTAAGGGGTAGGGGCTGATCTGCCTTGGCGGAGTCTGCGCTCTCCAAGTGCTTTTCTAGTTTGATATTTTATACAGTTTGATTGTTTCAATATTATAAAAAATGTTTTGTCATTTTGACCTGTTAGTTTATTTTTGTATCTTAAGAACTCAGCTGAAACAACGCACAAAAATCCCCCTAAGGAAAACCATTTATTTACACTAAATGTTTGTTAAACTTGAATTTAGTCTGAGTTTTTGTTAACATCTGTATAGTCAGTAAATCACATGCAGAAAAATACCTGATTTTCACAGAATAATGCAAAATGTAGAGGATAATATTATAACATATGGAGATAGATTCCTTCATTTGGAAGTCACTACGCTTTTCTCATTTGTTTCTTTATTTACTTTATAACACTAGCAGAAAAACTATGGGTTGAAGTCATGCTAAAATGGGTTAAACATTGCCAGTGCCCCAGAATAGATTTGATTGCAGTTTGGGAATAGTAAGTCAATTTTCAATGTTTTAATAAACTTTTAAACCCCCCCATTAACTTATAAAGGCTGACATTTCAAATGTCTGTTGCAGCAAAAGTATTGGTTGAATTAATATTAAATTTGGTTTGTAGATTGCCAGTGACGTATAATATAGATGTCATTGTATTTTGGGAAAAGTAGATCAAAGTTAAAAAAAAAAAAAAATTCTTGGATTTTTAAAATAGTTTTTTCTTCCCCCATGGGTAAATGTCTATAAAAGCATACATTTTGTTTCAATTTACTTCAAACTTAGCACACATATAGAGGCAATGGATATGCTGACATCACCACACACATAGACATGATGACATCGGATAGATGCCAAAATAAGGTACAATATGTGGGAGGGGTAAATGTTAAAGAGGGACTTTCCCACAGACAGCACTGGGCTAAGGAAAGGTTAAATGTGAAACTTTATTTGGAAGTCGCCACAAATTAATTCTTGGTCTTTAAGGGTTAAAATACAAGTGGAAAAGGTCTCTGAAGCTATAGGCAGTGGGCTGTCACACCCCAAAAGTTCAATTTTAACAATATTATGACTGCTACTCATAGCTGACCATTTTAATTTGTCAACTTTTCCCCAAGGTTGACACATCATTTTTTTTCATTGGACACTGCAGAGATAGTGTTTTCATAGGTGCATTCGTTGTTCTCATTGTGGTAGATGGCTTCCCTCCGAAGCTTTAAAACCTCCCGAAGTTGACCGTCCAGTTGAACTAGTTCATAAAACAAACACATTTTAGTAATTTATGACTGACTTGCACATATGATTATGAAACCATCTGTAACATATTCACTTTTGTATTCTCTCACCAAGCTTTAGATTGTGATGTTCAGGCTTGTTCTCAACAGGAGCCACATATTCGCTCTCCACCACCTCCACCTTATCTGGGGGAGGCTCAGGGGTGTTTTTACCCTCCCACCGCAACATGGGTGTCACTTTCGCCTTGGGTATGGTTTTTGATGATGGTGAAGAGATGGTGACACATTTAGGAGCAGAAGCCACGTCTGTTAGACACACAAGTTACATACAAAGCAAAAAAAAAAAAAAGCTATTACCAGCAAGTTTCCAAAAAGAGGGACAGTAAGCTCAAAAAGTATTTAATTTAGAATTTGTGGAATTATTATGTGGAAATTAAATCCTGTGTTTTTTGGGTTTTATTTTACGAATTATAACCCTTACGTAATGTTAGTTTTCCAAAGGTTTTTTTTTTTTTATTATATATTTACAGTGTATTTTGGCTCAGTGTTTAAAGTCTCTAAATCTGTGGTGTCAAACATGTGACCTGAGGACTAAAACTGGGCTATGAATATCCAATCAGGTCCACAGGATGAATTTTTGAGGTGCAAAAATTACACTGAAGAAATTAACAGTCAAGGGTGTCCTTTACTCCAGTGGTCACAGATAGGCCTGGGTAAAAAAATCGATCTGATCGATCCTTAATCGATCTCGTTTAAATTTCACACAATCGATCCACGGG
>JAPTYR010000002.1:23149602-23160331 GCA_029814505.1 Siphamia roseigaster | reverse complement strand
GGAACATTTATGTAACTTTGTCAAAGCTGAGGACATTCTTTACTGTACAGGAGATGCGAGGGGAGTGATTGACAAGGGTCTACAGTACCTTAGCCAATCAGGACGCAGAACACAAGGTGCATTCAATAGCACTTAAAAAAAAAAAATCTGTGAAGTAGAAAAGCAGCGAAAAGTGAAGCGTGATATAGCGATGGTCACTGTCTATTACAAAACAAAAGTTAAGACGTGGAGTGCTCTACCTCTGCCTGGTGACTATCTGTGTACACCACTGCCTGTATCAGCTAACGCAACAGGTCAATACTGATACAAGAAAAAAACAAAAAACAAAAAAAGGAAATATCTGCCAGATGATAGCCTATATCTTTTTCTTTTATATACTTTTTTTTTTTTTTTTTAAGTATCGGTCTATCACAGTCTATTATTTGTGAGGATGTTATGATAATCAGTATCCCCAAGCCAAGTGTTATGTCACTATATGAGTGGTCATGTTTGCTGCTTCATGCATCACTCCCTTGGGTGAAACCAAAATCACTGCTTACATTATAAAGCATGCACATTTTATGGAAAAAGGGAAACCAACATGTATGTTAAACACACTGTGACACCAATGCATTTCATTACATAAAACATGACAATATAAATCATACAATTTGATGTTTACGTAGAAACAAAATGCTCCAGTTTGCCCCAAAGGCCACCATCCAGGATGGCAAAGGCTATTAATGAAATGTTCCTAACAGATTTCAAACTGATGAAAAACCACTCCAAGCTATGATGAGCAGATCATCTGTGACGGCCGTAAGATGTACATACAATCCTTCAGATTTCATCCCAGGACAAACATGAGTGGACCAGATAATGGGTAAGCTTTGCGTGACTCCCTTTGACCGCTCAGGCTGCAGACGTTTAAGTGAAAATGACACTGTTGGACATTCATTGAACAAGATGTACAGGAAAGTTTTAGGCATCAGTGTAAACAAAGTGGCATAATGTATATATTTATCTTATGATATATAAGTATGTAGGAAAGAGAGGAGGATGGAGGGAGGGTTTGTGGGAAAAATGCAAAGTTTAATTAACAGCAGAGGTCTTTAATCAGATAAGTGTGATTGGAGCAGTCGAGGGACTTTAACTAGTCGCTAGTGGCTGCATCAGGCCACGGCATGACCAAGCACTCATCATATCACAGACAGTGGAAAATAAGAAGTCAAGGCTGTGGTGTTAATGGATCTGGAGCACGATGGAAAAGAGGAGGAGGAGGAGGAGGAGAAGGAAGGAGTGATGGGAACATGGTAGTTCTGAAGGAGTGGTAATGCTAGATGGTTAAGCAGGGTCAGTGAGTGTAGCATGACTGGCAGAATAGAAAGAGCTGTAGAAGGAAAGGGGGCTTTTAAAAGGGTTTGGCAAAGGGAGGTGAGAGTGAAGTGGTTTGAGAAAGATATAAGACCCACGGGTAAGGAAGCTAAGCTATTTAAAGAAGGTTACAGGACGAGCAAAGATAGTGAGAGGTCAAATAAACCCATTTATTTACTTCTCAAAAGGGTCTGACCATCCTTAGACCCTATCTCTGTCCAAAATACTTGAAAAAGGAAACTCAACAGAGGAAAGAACTTGAGAATTGTGGGGTTTCAAGAATTGTTTTTACTGTTGTTCTTGGTACCTTTAGCACAATGATGGGAATAGTAATTATAGCCATTACTATACCAAAATTTTTTTTTAGATTCCCAGTGACCCAGAGTAGACCTCATTACATTTTGGGAAAAGAAGGTCAAAGTTAAATTTTTTATGCTTTTTTCCCCCTCCCATGTACAATATTTTCCAACACGTCCTCACTCCCAGCACGTCAAATACCAACCCCCTGACCAAGCATTGGTTTTTGACGCAAAAGGTGTCACTCAGCATCTTATTCAGATGCAGCGGGCTTCTAACCTGTCCACGACAACATCAGACGCTCAGAGTGACTAACCCGACTGCGGCGTTTTAGGTTAGGGTTAGGTCTAAGGTCAGGGTTAGGGTTTAGTTTAGGGCTCTGAGCATTTCATATCGCCGTGGATGGATTAGAAGCCCACTGCGTCTGAATAAGATGCTCAGGGACACCTTGTGTATTAAAAACTGACACTTGGTCAGAACGTCATTTTTTTGATGCGCTGGGAGTGAGATAGTATTATATTTTCTGGACTATTAGCCACACCTGACTATAAGCCACACCTGACTATAAGCCACACCCACCCCACCTCTAGCAGTTTACCATTGATTCAGTGATGCCAAGCTTACCTGAGCAGCTCTATTTCCTTCTCCAACAGCTGGATTGATTGTTTGAATGTGTAATGTAAATAAGTCATTGTTTGAGCTTTGGGTTCACAGTGTCAGAAAAAAACATTGTGTTATAGTCTGTAAAATATAGTATTTATAATGGTCGAAATTTCACATCTATAAAAACAGTTATTTAGTTTAAATTTACTTAAAACTTGGCACATTTATAGAAACTGTTGATATGCTGTTGATATACATTACCACATGTGTAGACCATGCCAAAATAAATTATACGTGCAAGGGGTGGGGTTTGTCATGCCTGGCACCACTTATTATTGGTATTACTGGTATTATTGATGTTGCACGCATACACACATATTGCCTGGTAATAAAAGTACACAATCATCCAGGGTAATTTAACATTGTTTCAACAATTACATCAATCATGTTTAGTCTTATTTTACCTGCTTTATATCTGTTTCTTTCTCTTGTACCGTGTTTGTCATGGAATTGCAAATAACTGTAAAAAGAACCATTAAAAAATGATCCTGCGTGTCAAAAGAAATTATTAACTAACATGTCATAATAAGGGAAAAAAAAAATCCATCTAAACGCAGAGTAGAAATTTAAATGAGATAGTCACTATTTTG
Organism: Siphamia roseigaster; assembly: GCA_029814505.1. NCBI lineage: Eukaryota > Metazoa > Chordata > Actinopteri > Kurtiformes > Apogonidae > Siphamia > Siphamia roseigaster. The sequence goes on along the minus strand of JAPTYR010000002.1, from coordinate 23,157,428 downwards.
AGTTTTATGATTTCCAGCCCACATCGCATTGGTTTCAGAAAAAACAAAACAAAACCCAAATGAATCATACTATTCACAGTTTAATGGACAGAAAATCACATTAAACAGCAGAATATGTCAGGTGTATCTTCCCTCAGTCTGGCTCACTCTGTGTTAGTCTGTGGTATCTTTTTACATGAACTTAGAATTGACAGAGTGGCAGACAGAATTAATTTGATGCCCAATTTGCAACCGACACAACCTGTTTAATTATACAAGTTATGGATCAGACTGGCTGCAACCTAAGCCTTGACATCACTTCAGTGAGTGGCAAGTAATGAGCTGAGACTGTGACCAGACAAGACGCAGAACCAGAAGAAGTAGAAGAAGAAGAAAACAAAAAGAAGAAGAAAAAGAAGAAGAATGCCATTAATTATCAATAAAAAAAACCTGCATGACCCTCTCCTGCACAGATCAGGCATTAACTCTCTGAGTCTACTTATTCTCCTTTTCTTCTAGTTTCTTTCAACATATTCATGACCTTTTCCACAGCTTATATTTCAACTTGTCAGAAGGAAAAAAAAAAAAAAAAAAACACAGGTAGAACTAATGACATTAATTACTCCCATAGAAATTAATGATGGCACTGGTTGGACATGTGTTTGACATAAGTAAATGTCAGTCACAAAAAAAAGCTTATCACTGGAATAAAAACACGAAGCACCTTTCAGCTGAAGAGAGCAAATGCAAAAGCCTTTGTAAAGTTAGAGAAGCGGGGGCTGAATGAGAAGCAACAGACCTGAATCAGAACAAAGAACAGTTGAGGATGAGAGACAGAAAAGATGCAAACCCAGATGGAAGAGCATCAGGAGAGGACAGAGGAAACTGTACAAGGTTGATGTGGATGAGGCAGGACAGTCCTGTCTGACACACACTGTTCTAACTACACTTGCCCTTTTATGTTTCCTCTTCTGTCTCCATCAGGCCCTCAAGGTCCTCCTGCTTTGTCTGAGCTGTCCCAGCAGATGCCTGCTGTTATTTAACACTGTGTCTGACTGTGATTGTGCAGCAGGAGAGAGGAGGACAAAGAAAAAGAGAAAAGTAACAAAATGATGAGGAAAGGCTGAGGTTCGGTGGGAGGCAGAGTGAGTGTTTTTCTCTGCCGGAGAGTAAACAGTGCTGGGATGTCACCTTGGTTGGAGACGGTCCTGAAACACCAGCTGAATGAGTGTGACACTGTGGGCAAAATATTCTCCTCCTGTGAACCGGAATAATTCTTCCGTGTTTTAAAATAGTTTCCAGAGTGACGACATAAACACGCATATTTAATCTGAGCGTGTTCATTCTTAAAACTGTTAATCTGTCATGGTTATTTATCACTGTTATTGAGGAACTTTCCTTTAGGCTAATCTGGTCATTTTTTTTTACATAAACAGCAGTTGCTGTGTTTCTATCAGTTAAATTTTACACAATAGCAAGCAAGGTTTATTTGTATAACACAATTCATACACAGGGCAATTCACAGTGCTTTACAAAAATAGAAAAAGAAACAAGTTAAAAACACACAATTACAGTTAAAACACAATCAATAAAACATAAATATTAATCAATTTAAATAAAGAAAATCAATTAAAATAAAGTAAAAGGTCAAAATGCTGATAGAACCCTTTCAGTTCTATGCACGGTTGAACAGAACAGTTTTCAGCCTGGATTTAAACACTGTCAGAGTCGAAGCCTGTCTGACATCATCAGGAAGAATGTTCCAGAGTTTAGACTGTTCCAGAGTTTAGACTGTTCCAGAGTTTAGACTGTTCCAGAGTTTATCTGCATGGAACTGAATCACAGCTTCACCCTGTTTAGTCCTGACTCTGGGCTCCAGCAGATAGACCAGTCCCTGAGGTTCTGAGGGTCCTAAATGGTTCATATGGGACCAACATGTCACAGATGGACTTTGGTTCTAGACCATGGACAGACTTAGACAAGCAGAGCTGTTTTAAAGTCTATTCTCTGAGTGACAGGAAGCCAGTGCACAGACCTGACCAATAGGAGTCTCAGGACTAACAATGATGCACAGAATGCAATTTTTTTTATTTCGGTGTTGTGTGGTACTGGTGTAGACTTTTTGATTGTCAGGTGAATAGTTGATTAATTTTATGATGAACAAATTGAATAGCTTTGCAAAAAAAACTGGCTCTTGTACAGAACAGAGATTTCAAATATTTTATTAATTCTGTGCATGTAAAGTAAATAAAAGGTCCCTCACTAGTTGTTTCATTAGAAGGTCAAATATCATGCTATAGTACTTCAGAGCCAGTCTATTAAATGGTATAATATAAAATATCAATGCAAGGCTGAATAACCAACATAAAAATACTGATCATTCTCTTAAAACATTATATAATTAATAAAAAAGGCCACAGACTGACCTTTCAGCTGTAAAAACTATTGCCATGGGAAAACACTCCAAAATGTTTTTTTTTTCTTCTTCTGTAAATGTCAAGAAAGCTTGTTTAAATGTCACTTAAATCTTGTCTATAGAGGAGGAGACGTACTGTTGTAAAGGACACAATGAAACAGATGACATGTTGAAAAAGCCATCATAGAGAAAAAAATAGAAAGAGAAAAATGCTTAAAAAAAACAGAGGAAATCTGTGATATTGTCTGTAAGACTGATGTTAGAAACTCAACCGCAAAAAAAAGGAAAAATATGGTGACTTTAGAAGAAAAATGAACATGTTTTCTTGTTTCTCACCAGTCCAGGCAAGTGGGCGGAGACTCTTCTTCAGCTTATCCTGCCTGTTGTTGGATCAAAAAAGGAAATTTCTGTAAATAGATTCAGAGGCTCGGCCATGCAGAAGCACATTAAACAGCCTGAACGGGTCCTTCCTCTGTCCTCTTCTGTTCTATCTTAGACACTCCCTCTCTGTATCACATATGAACTTTTTCAGTATTTAATGGTCAGCTGATCTAAGTCTCTCTCTATTAGACATCCACATCCCTTTAACTTCATCCATTACATACACTCTCGTCTCTCTCTCTCTAACTAAATCTCTTCTTACCTGGCTGTCTTCATGCTTTCCTCTGTGATTTTTTTTTTCTCACACAGCAGGCATTTAATCACCAAATCCTTTTTGATCCAAACCTACACAACAACCTCAGCTGTCTTCACTTCCCAACATCCAAGTGTATCAGCCTCGACCTGGTGGCTGCTTAGACATTTTGCACTTTTACCTTACAATTACAGCACATATGAAACACATAAAAACAGCTGTATTAACACGGAAAATGTATTTACCTTAAGATTTTATAGTTGACACAACACAACCATGTCATTTTCTCTGCTGTGGAAGAAGAAACTACATAGTTTTGTTTTTTTCAATTCCATTCGACACTCTTCCTGTGCATGTATGTCAGGGTGGACACAGGTATGAACATGTAGGCTACATATAATATGACCTACATGTATGAAGTGGATATAATAGTATCTGACATGTTACTGACTTAGGAAATAAGAAAATATGGCAAGCTAGATGAAAATACATCCTGGCTGCTGAATGCACACATTTCATGTGTTTCAGTGCGTGCCTGCACAGATCCAAACTGTTTCATAAAATATTTAGATAAGAATCGACTAAAAGCAATTCCAGAGCATCCGGTTATCTGTTGGTTTATGTCATATCTCCCTCTATAGCTGACCTTTACAAAACTTGAATCTCAAGAAAACGCAATAGCAATAAGTGTACATTGAGAGAAACAAAAGTTATTCATGGGGATTTTGCTTCTCATAGTAAAAACATTGCATAAACCAAGACTTCTTTCACTCATTTAAATAAATACTAACTTTAATATTATTGTGAGACCCAGTGAAGCCCTTTTTTTTAAATAACAACATACATTTCCCTTTATGTCTTTTTAGAAGTTATTCTGGATTTGACTTTCATGCTCCAGAATAATTTCAGTGCAGTTCTGTAATGCATTAATAGCTTTCCATTATTTGCATTGGCTCCACTCTGCAGCCTTGAAGACTCCATAATGGAGCAGCTAATGCTTTAAGCTGTGTGTGCATTGTTGTGCGTGCAAAATAAATTAAGTGACTAAATAGGTAATTCACGCTCCCGTTGTGCGTGTTTGTGAAAGTGTATTTAGTGTGTCACTCCACTAACACGCGTCTCATTATCTGTCCGTATTTATGTATGCATAGCTGTGTCACTGAAACAATGAAAATATCTTTAAGTTAAAATAAGCACTGTGGTAAATAAAGGCTCCAGGATAAAAAAAAAAAAAACATCATCCAAACCAGTGTTCAAAGTGACATTTTCACAGGGAACATGAGCTATGTTAGGAAGGAAATTCATTATTACAAACACCTCTGAGTCACAGCCGTGAGTCAGGTCGTGGGTTCTGGCCCGTGGGTGAGTGGGTGGGTGTAGGACGCACAGAGGGATGGAGGGAGGGGGAAGGCGGGACGTGGTGAAGTTACCCATGGGAGAGCGCACCGCCAGTCCAACCTCTCCATGAGCGCAGAGAAATATGTTACTTTAATATTGAGGCTCTACGAACGCCTGTAGTTGGTTATAAAAAATAACTTCATCCATCAACATAATCCTTTATCTGCAGAAAACATCACCCAGCGCCGATGCATCGATGAATTTCACCGGGAAACTGACACACGTCCTCCTGCTGGTGCTCCTCGCAGCGCAAGGTAAGACATTGCGCGCCATGGATCGGTCCTTGACTCGTAACATTAACGAGTCCAGGGACAGTTATCGGAATGAGAATACTTAAATTAGTATGTGATGCACAACTTTTTATTAAGTTACCTGTATTCTTCTCAGGTCTCGGTATGCACTTGTTAGTTAATGTCTGGAGAACTGCGCTGTTTGTGCGCAGGGAAACGGGAAGACTCATATGAGCGTTTGGGATAATTTCAGCAGGAGGATGTTATTTTAGTTAATTAAACTAAATGGATCGTATATTAACAGGGTTTCAGGGTTATTCCTACCAGTGCAAAGTATTTTATGCCACAGCTGTCGTGAAAATCCAAGCATCCATTTACCAAGTAGTTTCCAATGCGCACGGGTGGCAGTGAAGCAGGAGCGGATGGGGTGAAAAACAAAGTCTGTTCAATGCCATCTTAAATGAGACACGACTCTGCATCCTTCTGTGCTGCCTGCTGCTCCTCTGTAAACTTTTACTTTCAAGACGATGAGAGTGGTGGTGTTTTATGCTTATCTGAAAATTAATGTCAATTTTAATCCTATTAAATCTTTCTTGTCAAAACTTGTGGAGTCACTGTTGAAGTAGAGGAGACCCAGACGAAGGCAGTAGTCCACACATATGTCATATCTCAGATGTCCTCAGTGCTGAACCTTCCAGATTCACAGGCCTAGTCTCCTCCACACAAAGGTCAGAGGTTAGGTAGGGAGTGATCTGGAGCTGTAAATACTGAGTGTTTTGTCCTTGTGTTCAGAAATATATATATAAAAAAAACACATCCGATTTGTCTGGTGCTTTGATTTAGCCTTTGCAGCATTAAATCACAGCTGGATTGTTGGCTGGCTGCCAGTGTATTTTTTTTTTGTCTGCGTGTGTTCTCTTTCTTTTTTTGGTTCATGTAAGGCTGCCAGTCTCTTGTGTATGTTGAAACAGCAGTTTTCTTTAGTATAGGGTCCTTGAGTGGGTCCCAGAGGACACAGAGGAAAAAAAAAAAAGAGTTAAAAGCTTTAAAGTGTAACTTTTTTCTCTTCCCACACATGCGTGCACTGTTATTTTAATCCTGAAATTAATTGAATTCACATCCATAAAGGGTAAACTTTAAAGAGTCTCTTGGAGTATATCTTTACCCATGGGAGCACCAGTATAATGGATATCTCTGTGGAATAAAATAAGATTCTTTAAAGTGCTAATGTAGTTTTTGGAAGAAGAAGAAGCTCAGTGGTGTTTTGAAGTTCATCACCTCACCAGTCAAACAATGGGGGGGATGTTATGTATCATCTTTCTCTAAATATTTGTTGCTGGGGTTTGAGTTTGTATACAGATCAGTCTTTCATTTGTTGTTGTTGATCATATTTAGCACCTGAGCCACATTATGTTTATTCAAAACAAGAAATTAGAAGCATTCTAATAAAAAAAAAATGACTCTAAGGATTTTCAATTTAAAGTACAACAGGATGTTATGTTATTCATTGAAAAGCTGCAATTCCAAACAAGATCTTTTTTTTTTCTCCATGAAGAGGGCAGTAGAGAGTTTGTTCCATATGTGGTCCCCGGTGATCCCCCTTTGGGAATAACACTAAGTGCCTTTGTATTTTGTCACGCTTCAGTCGCCATGTGAGACAGTGGCTTCACACATCCTGTAACCTGATGAACACTCAGAGTGATCTGGATGTGTCTGCACGGGACATAAATGATGGACTCCCTCACTCCTCCTTTTCTGTGCATCTCTGTCATCCTTTTCAGCTGGAGAGATTTTCCTCAGCACACTGCTTTGTTGCTTTGCCCTTGAACTGGGTGAATTCCAATAGGAGTAAGGAAACAGTGCTGTGAAGGGATGACAGCTTCAATACTCTCACAGCAGAACAGATTTTGCTGAAATGTTGCAAAGCCCCTCAGTGTCCTTACTATATGGACGGTTAACTTTGGCGTCTGGGGATGAAACCTAAACTGATAAAAGGATTCTACTCTCACCTTCCTCCTTCCCTCACACTGTCCATCTGCCTTTCCCTCTGCCTTACTCCCATATTGGCTGTGTGGGCTTTTATATGACTGAACAGGGCTGTGTATGCAGATAAGAACATAGAAAAAACACACACACACACACACACACACACACACACACACACACACACACACTCTAACACTTTAAAGCAGCTCTGCTTGTATATAAGTCTGTCCATGTTGTAGCACCAAAGTACATCTGTGACATGTTGGTTCCATATGAACCAGTTCAGACTCTGACTGGTCTTTTGCTCGGAGTCAGGACTAAACATGGTGAAGGTGCATTTCACTTCCATGCAGCTAAACTCTGGAAAAGTCCTCCTTTTGACATGAGACAAGCCTCTACTCTGACAAAGTTCAGGCTGAAAACAGTTCTATTCAACTGTGCATAGAACAACTAAAAAGGTTCTATCTACACTGTTCTCCTTTACTTCATTTTAACTATTATCTATGTTTTAGTGATTGTGTTTTAACTGTAACTGTATGTTTTTAACTCGTCTTTCTTACAGTTTTGTAAAGCACTGAACTGCCCTGTGTATTAATTATACTATACAAATAAATCTGCCTGGCCTTTATGCAACTATTTTCTGCATCAAGTCCTCAAACTTTATGATTAGAATTTAATTTTGACGCGTTTATTGAATATGCTCTTGAACACGACTTGATGTGATGTCTCAGATGACTCATTCTGCTCTCTTTAGCAACCTCACAGCATCGTCCAACGTCGCCTTCTGGAAGGTAACATCACACGGCTGAGAGGGGAGGCCCGGGACCCCAGCACCAGGGTTCGCTCCCCACTGGCTGATACTAAAGATGGACCTGCTGACCCAGAGGAGAAGAGTGAGAGCACAGCCGATGACTCCACAGAAGAGAGGGAATCTCTAGAGGAAAGTGAGAGGAGCCTACGGTCAGACGAGGAGGACGACAGTAGTGAAGCCGGGGCCAGACAGACAGCTGAGAAGTGCGAGGCTGTGGAGAGCTCAACCCCGCTCACAGCTCTGCTCATTCAGTGCAAGGTACTGCTGGTTAAAATGGTCAGTGTTGGGAGTAATCCATTACAGTAAGTAATTAATGACTGTAATGCATTACTTTTTGGTGTAATGCAGTAATGTAAGGCATTACAGGGATGA
>JAPTYR010000002.1:22939599-22954988 GCA_029814505.1 Siphamia roseigaster | reverse complement strand
TTGCTATCATGCTCACTTTCTTTTTTTTTTTTTTTTTTGCAGTTTCCTCTTCTTTCCATCTCCCTCCCACTCAGAGTTCCTTCCTTCCCTCCTATATTGGGCCTCAGCTCCTCCCTAGAGTTTACTGCCAAAAGAAAATTGTACTGTGAGAACAAGGACATCTTAAACAGTTAACTGTTGTCCACATAGATATCATTCAAATATGAGAGAAGGATGATTTAAAATTTGCATTTGCATGAAAATACACAGAAAGTAGTAGTAAACAAAGATTAAAGTTAGTATTGCAACCTCAGGTTATCCTTTTTTTCTCCCTTGCTTGTTAAGAACTGTTGTTGAGAAAAGAAACATGCATTCCCTTAATCTAGACCAAAACAATATGAGTTAAATTATTCTTTTTCAATGCTACCACCATTTAAACATTGTGGATTCCATCAACTCTCAATATGTTTTGATGAGCATGTGAAAACTTAGCAGGCTGTCATTTTCTGCCGAATTTATGAAGCTGACATTCCAGGCTGGACCTGGTTCAGATATCATATTTGGCAGGGTCAACTGACCTGAGGATCATTTCATCAGTATTAATTCTTTGGCAAAATCTTTGGCACTACAATCTGCTTTGTTTGCCACCTCCTTGCTCTTACATCTCTGACATTTTGATACATCAGCCTGCAAGTGTTCTTGTCTTTACAGCGTAGCATTACAGGCTCCAGTCAAAACAGACTGACAATTACACTAACTTAGATGGGAGGAGAGAGGAGGCAGTCTGAGAGTTGTTGGCGTCACCTTTTGCAATACTGCTATCCCTGGCTGTGGTTTTGTCGGTCTGTAACCCTGACCCTTGTTATTCCATTTTCAGATCTTCTAAAAACTATTTTAGAAAGGTTTTAATATTACCTCAAAGCATTGCATTCATTTTCCAGTATACCCAATCACAAAAAAACACTTTATTCACTTATTTTAACTGGGATATTGTTTATGTGTCACTGTCATGCAAATCTTATTTCTACTTATTATTTTTACTAGTTGACTTGTAATAATCAGCACAGCCATCTTTCTTCTGGGTTAAACCATATTTTAATAGTTTTTACTGTGTACATGTTCACCCTGATATTAAAAATAGTATGATGAAGAGTCATCTTAGAGGAATAGTTGACTTACTAGCTATATATTCTTCTACCAAGATGCTCCATCACAGTGCATCTCTGTCTCCAATGTCAATGTTAATATCCAAGATAATGCACCCGTAGGCATTAATCCTGTCACGGATGGTAACAAAAATGACGTGATTCAAAATGCAAAAGGACAAGAACATACACAACCAAGGCTTAGTTTAAGGTGTTGTGTTGTGCTGTCAAGTAATAGATGCATGTTACCGTCTCTTCTGAAAGTGTCCTTTATTTCTGCCTCATTTCCCCCTCAATCCCATTGGTTTATTACCTTGCCGAAGAGTATTACATTTTAGTGATTAGTGCTATAGGCTAATTATTCTAATTATTTTATTGGATCAAATGTGGTATTTGCCATGAAAAAATTAGGTCATTAGACATGGTTTTGGTATTCTCAACGTATTAATGGAGAAGGAGGATATCCTTGTAGAGTGGTTTTTTGTCAGATCTATATGAATTTAATAATCACTCATCACTCATTATGGTCATGTGACACCAAGACTACAAGTTTGTGTACTATTTCACATAAAGATAAAGTAAATCTAGGCCAAGTGAATAGGCAAACATCTTGCAAACCAATGAAGACAGTTGCATATGAAGTTAGAATTAATCCGTTTCTGCTGAACACAAGAATACGGTATTCTCTGGTTTCATATAGTATTTTATGTAATAGTTTACAAATATTTGTCGAAGTTAACACTGTGAAGAGTGAGTGTGCATGTACATGTGTTACTGGATATTTCTGCACTTTTGTAGCATTTCATAAAATAAGACAGTTTCAAACGTCATTGTTATCAATACTGACATTAAAGCAGAGGTGGCAGCAGGAGCAGGACTGAACTTATTTCCTCTGGGTAGGGTGTGGTATGATTCTAAACAAATTTTCTAAAACACAGAGTGAATGCAGAGAAAGAGTGAATGAAAGAGTGGTTTGGCTTTGTAGAGGCTGTCACATTTTTATCAGGGTTTTAACACCACCTAGTGTTTAACAAAGGGTTTTACATTTTTACTGAAAAACCCTCATCTCAGAAAATGATCCTTTATGAAAGAAAAACATCACATTTAAGAGAAAACACATTATTAGAGTAATATAGCTTTGTAACATTTATCACACTGCTATCCTGATGAGTATCATTATCTTATCCTAATGCAGGAAAACCAAGGCAGACCTTCCAACACACATCGAATAACGGAAAGGAAAAAAGGTACTTCAATGAAGTTTATTTCACAATAAGTTCTGTGTATTTTACATATTTCATTTTATATATTTGGGTGTAAATCCATGCTGTTTGTTCTTGTCAGGCATATTTTGCTCTTTCCTTTAATTATTTTCATGGGCATGTTTCCAGATGGCTGAAGAGGAAGACACAAGGGAGGTGCTGTTTCCAGACTGGGAAGGTCCAGACAAAACTGGCTTGACCATTGAACAGACACAAGAAGGAGAAATATTTGTTAAGGAGGTCAAAGGGGAATCACCTGCAGCAAAGTCTGGAAAAGTATACGAAGGTAAATATATGTCTATTTCCCCCCTTAATTTAGCAGCTTTCATCAAGAGTAAAAAGTGTATAAAGTTTGACTAACTTGCAACCCAGCTAGTGTTTATCTTAAATTTGTACTGTCTCTACTTGATTCATAGGTGACCAAATTGTTGGTGCGACGATCTACTTTGATAAGATGACCTCAGATGAGACAGCTGAGCTACTCAAGACATTGAACCGCCACAAGGTTGGACTGAAACTACAAAATAAAGGAGACAAATCCCCTTGTTGCTCACCCTTGAGCACACCATGCCGCTCACCAATGGGTACCCTGACATGGGAGGGGAAGACCCGGTTTGGAGGTTCAAGTCCAGACATTATCCTTGTGCGTTACCCTTATTATCTTTAGAGTTATATGATCAGTGATTGATTTGTGAAGGAGCTACTTTGTCCAGTGAATGGTTCAATAACATTTCTATGTGGTACTGTTTTCTGTCCTGTATCTACAGAGTGGGGATGATGAGGACTATAAGAGGATATACACAAAAAAGATTAAACCAAGACTGAAGTCTGAAGACTTAGCAGAAGGAGTTGACGTGCGCACCGAGCGGCATAGCAGCACAAGCAGTGATGGTAGTACAATTACCACCATCACCCGCCGCATTACTACCTACACTGTGGACATGCCCCATGGCATAAGTGAGCAACTTGAACTTTCAAGCCCAGAATTCAAGGGGCTAAGCTATGAATCTGGGGATGGATCTCCTCCAACCAGAATTTCACATGCCAGCCCTGCAGGTAAAATGGGAGAAGAAGAGGGTGTTTATGAATTAAAAAATGTCTCTTACACTGGACCACAAGTTAGTTCTGCAGAGACACGTTGGGGCACGAAGGGAGTTTATACTACCACAATTATAAGAGAGGGAGACAGAGAAATAGGTACAGGTCTCCAATTTAAAGGACCAAGCCTTGGAGCTACAGGAGTTAAACTACAAGGAGACTTAGAAATCTCAAGAGGGAATGGAGAGCAAGGTGATGTAGGTGTGCAGGTATCACAAACAAGCATGCCAATTAGAGATAGTACAAACACTGGTAGTAGGCATGTTTCAATGGGAGGGTTAGGAAGGACAAATGTAATTACAACTGATGAGAATGGTGGTTCAATAAATTTGTCTTTACCTGGAAAAAGTATGCAGATTTTGACAAGAGATGAAACACAGAAGGAATGTGTTGATCCTCGTCAAAGTGACAGCACAAATGTTAAGGTGACTGAAATTACCGTTGGTAACCAGCAGGGGTCAGCCAGTATTGATGTTCCAAATGTCAAACTTAGTGGAGGCTCAATAGATGTTGATACTGAATTGACAGGTGGCAGATTAGGAGGTAGCTCAACATCATTAGGCCATGTTACCTCAAAACATTCCTCTGGTGTTGATGTCAAAATTAAAGATTCAAAGACAGGTGGGTTTGAAAAGAAAGGAATCCATAAAGAGGGAGGTCGAGTTAACGTCAAACTCAGCAGTGTTGCAGAAAAAACAGTAAAGGTGACACATGAAAAGGTGCCAAAAACAGATATTGATGTAACAGTACCAAAAACTGATGTTGCAGCGAAGACAACTACAATAGAAATCCCAGGTGTTGACAAAAGCAGCCGGGAAATGGGGTTGCCAGGGTTCAAAATATCATCTTCTGGTATTACAAGTTCAGATGCTGGAGCACCTAAAACTAATGTAAGCCAAACCAAAGACAGATTTGGAGTAAATATTAGAGGATCAGATGCTGATTTTGAAGGCCCTAAAGATGCATTTGAAATTTCAGGAATTGAAACTTCATCATTTGGTATTACAAGTAAAAAAATAGGGGGTCCCAGCCTTGATCAAAGTACTACCAAAGTTGATTTCACAGCCCCTAAAGTTGACATCAAGTCCCAATACGGAGATAGTCAAAGACCTCAAACAGAAATTACTGAACATAAATTCAGCATGACATCTGGAAAGGGAGCAAATATACCGCAATTTGACATTAAAGTCAAAGGTCCAAAATTGGGAGGAAATGTGGATGCTTCAGCTACAAAACTCATAGGTGATATAAAGCATCCTGAGGTGGCTATCAAAGGACAAGACATTGACACAGGAGTTGATGCACAACTGAAAGGAGTCAAAATTAGCTTGTCAGGGGTGAATGACAATTTAACAGGCACCAAACTCAAAGATAATGTCGACATATCTGCTCCAAAGATAGAGGGAAGCATCAAAACACCTAATCTTAACATCAAAGTTCCAACTGTCAAAACTGAAGAGCCAAAAGGTGGATTTGACATTCCTAAAATCAAAACGTCATCCATTAGCTTTAAGGATCAGAAAATGGAAGGTCCAGATGTTGACCTTCCAAAAGCTGAAATTAATGTGAAGGCAGATGTTGACGTTCAGGCCCCAAATGTCGATACTAAAGGGGCTGAGGAAAAAATCAAAGGCCTGAAATTTGACTTGCCACATACTGATATTACACTGAAAGGTCCTCAAGGAGGAGGTGTGAATGTTTCAGTTCCAAAATTAAAAAGTGACAAGGGTCCTGAAGTTGATATTGAAAGACCGGATGTTACATGTGCTTCCCTTCCAAAGGCTGACATACATTTGAGAACACCTAATGTTGATGTTAAAATACCAGATGCAGAAATTAGAGGACCTGACATAAAAGCAAAAGGAGCCAAAATTAGCATGCCAACAGTTCCCAAAGGTCCAAAAATCACAGGTGATGCTGATATTGGTGCTTCAAAAATAAGGGGAGAAATCAAAACACCTGACATCAAAGGTCCAACAGTTGATGTTAAAGGGCCCAAAGGTGTAGATGAAATGCCTAAAATAACACTACCAAAGTTTGGCAACAAGGATTCAAACGTGGAAGATGCAGATCTTAATGTTGACCTTCCAAAAGTTAAACTTGATGTGAAAGCACCTGGTGTTAACATTAAGTCAACAGACATAGATTTTGAAGGTCCAGAAGCAAATAGGACAGGACTGAAAATTGGCATGCCAACCCGAAAAGGACCAGAGACACCAGAAATAGATGGTAAATTTGAAGGTCCTAGGGTAGGAGGAGATGTGGATTTTTCTGTTGCTAAAATCAAAGGAAACAGAAAAACTCCTGAAGTGAATATTAAAGGACCAGATGCTGAAATTGAAGGACCTACTGCAAAACTCAAAGGGCCCTCAATGAGCTTGACTACCAGTTCAGGAACAGACCTTTCCATGCCAGTTGTGGATTTCCATTTGAAAGGCCCACAAGTCAAAGGTGATGCTGAAGTCTCTCCTCCAGCAATAGAAGGAGAAATTAGATCCCCTGAACTTGACATTAAAGGTATGACAGTTGACACAGAAGGGACCAAAGCTGGATTTGAAATCCCTAAAATAAAAGTCCCAAAGTTCGGCCTTAAGGGCTCAAAAGTAAAAGGCCCTGATGCTGACATGAACCTTCCAAAGGCTGAAATTGGTGTGAAAGGACCTGATGTTGAAATCCCAAATGTAGACATTGAAGGAGCTAAGATAAACTTGCCAAGCATTTCCGGGCCAAAGGCTTCCATGCCAGATGTGGATATCAACATAAAAGATTCCAGACTAAAAGGAGAAGTTGATATTTCTGCTCCGAAAATAGAAGGCACAATAAAAAAACCAGAAATTGAGATCAAAGGTCCAACCGTTGATGTTGAAGAGCCAAAGGGTGGGTTTGAAATCCCTAAAACAAAATTTCCAAAGTTTGGCCTCATGGGTTCAAAACTGAATGACACAGACGTTGACATGAGCCTTTCAACTGCAGACATTGAAGGCCCTAATGCAACAATCAAAGGACCTAAAATCAACGTGCCGACCATATCAGGGCCTAAAATTTCACATCCCAAACTCAAAGGTGATGTGGATTTGTCACCTGCAAAAATTGAGGGAGACATTAGAGTTCCCAAAGTTGACATTGAAGGACCTGATGTCAGCATTGAAGGCAAGACAGGAGGATTCACATTACCGAAAGTCAAAATGCCATCTTTTGGCTTGAAAGGCCCAAATATTGAAGGACCAAATGTCGACATCAAAGTCCCAAAACCTGACATTGATGTTAAAACACCTGAATTAGACATTAGTGGTCGAGATATTGATATTGACAGTCCTGGTGGTGGGATAAAAGGACAAAAATTCAAGATGCCAAGCATTTCTGGACCGAAAATCTCCATGCCAGATACTGATGTCAATTTGAAAGGTCCTAAACTCAAAGGTGATGTGGTTTTGTCAGCTCCAAAGATTGAGGGAGACATAAAAATTCCTGAAGTTGATATTAACGCACCGGATATCAACATTGACACTGAGAAAGGAGGACTTAAAATGCCAAAATTCAAATTGCCATCTTTTGGCATGAAAGGCCCAAATTCTGAAGGACCAGAAGTTGATATCAATGTGGCAAAACCTGATATTGACATTAAAGCACCAGAAATGGATGTCAACATGCCGGATATTGATATTGAGGGCCCTAGTGGAAAGATCAAAGGACCAAAATTCAAGTTGCCAAGCATTTCAGGGCCCAAAGTCTCCATGGAAGATGCTGACTTCAATCTGAAAGGTCCCAAACTTAAAGGTGATATGGATTTGTCAGCTCCAAAGATCGAGGGAGAAATTACAGTTCCTGAAGTTGATATTGAAGGACCAGATGTCAGTATTGATGGAAAGAAAGGAGGATTCAAATTACCGAAGGTCAAAATGCCATCTTTTGGCCTAAAAGGCCCACATATTGAAGGACCAGATGTCAATGTTAATATTCCAAAACATGACATTGATATTAAAGCACCTAAATTGGACATCAAGGGTCCCGAAATTGATATTGAGGGTCCTGATGGCAAGATCAAAGGACCAAAATTAAAGATGCCAACCATTTCAGGCCCCAAAGTCTCCATGCCAGATGTTGACTTAAATTTGAAAGGTCCCAAACTCAAAGGTGATGTAGATTTGTCAGCTCCAAAGATCGAGGGAGACATTAAAGTTCCTGAAGTTGATATTGAAGGACCAGATGTCAGCATAGACAGCAAGAAAGGAGGACTTAAAATGCCAAAATTCAAATTGCCATCTTTTGGCTTTAAAGGCCCACATATTGAAGGACCAGATGTCGATATAAATTCCCCAAAACCTAATATTGATATTAAAGCACCTGAGTTGGACATCAAGGGTCCCGAAATTGATATTGAGAGTCCTGGTGGCAACATCAAAGGACCACAAATAAAGATGCCAAGCATTTCAGGGCCCAATATTTCTATGCCAGATGTTGACTTCAATTTGAAAGGTCCCAAACTCAAAGGTGATGTGGATTTGTCAGCTCCAAAGATCGAGGGAGAAATTAAAGTTCCTGAAGTTGATATTGAAAGACATGATTTGAGTATCGAGGGACCCAAAGGAGGAATCAAAATGCCAAAGTTCAAAATGCCATCCTTCGGCATGAAAGGCCCAAATATTGAAGGACCAGATGTCGACATCAATGTTCCAAAATCTGATATAGACTTTAAAGCACCTGAATTGGATATTAATGTACCAGATATTGACATTGAGAGTCCTAGTGGCAAGATTAAAGGACCAAAATTTAAGATGCCAAGCATCTCAGGGCCCAAAATGTCAATGCCAGACATTGACATCAATTTAAAAAGTCCCAAACTCAAAGGCGATGTGGACGTGTCAGGTCCAAAGGTTGAGGGAGACATTAAACTTCCTGACGTTGATATTGAAGGACCAGATGTAAGTTTGGATGGCCACAAGGGAGGAATTAAAATGCCAAAATTCAAAATGCCATCGTTTGGCTTTAAAGGCTCGAATGTTGAAGGACCAGATGTTGACATCAATGTTCCAAAGTCTGACATTGACATTAAAGCCCCTGAATTGGATATCAGTGTTCCAGATATTGATATTGAGAGTCCTAGTGGCAAGATCAAAGGACCAACATTCAAGATGCCAAGCATCTCAGGGCCCAAAATGTCAATGCCAGACGTTGACATCAATTTGAAAGGTCCCAAACTCAAAGGTGATGTGCATGTGCCAGGTCCAAAGGTTGAGGGAGACATTAAACTTCCTGAAGTTGATATTGAAGGGCCAGATGTAAGTATGGAGGGCCACAAGGGAGGAATTAAAATGCCAAAATTCAAACTGCCATCATTTGGCTTTAAAGGCCCAAATATTGAAGGACCAGATGTTGATATCAATGTTCCAAAGTCTGACATTGATATTAAAGCACCCAAATTGGACGTCACGGGTCCAGAAATTGATATTGAGAGTCCGAGTGGTAAGATAAAAGGACCAAAATTCAAGATGCCAAGCATTTCGGGGCCCAAAATCTCAATGCCAGATGTTGATGTCAATTTGAAAGGTCCCAAATTGAAAGGTGGTGTGGATTTGTCAGCTCCAAAGATTGAGGGAGATATTAAAGTTCCTGATGTTGATATTGAAGGACCAGATGTAAGCATTGAGGACCCGAAAGGAGGACTTAAAATGCCAAAGTTCAAAATGCCATCTTTTGGCATGAAAGGCCCACATATTGAAGGACCAGAAGTTGACATCAATGTTACAAAACCTGACATTGACATTAAAGCACCAGAAGTGGACATCACAGGTCCAGAAATTGATATTGAGGGCCCTGGTGGCAAGATCAAGGGACCAAAATTCAAGATGCCAACAATTTCCGGACCCAAAATCTCAATGCCAGATGTTGACATCAATTTGAAAGGTCCAAAACTCAAGGGTGATGTGGATGTTTCAGCTCCAAAGATCGAGGGAGACATTAAAGTTCCTGATGTTGATATTGAAGGACCAGATGTCAGCTTTGGTGGCAAGAAAGGAGGAGTAGCCATGCCAAAAATCAAAATGCCGTCTTTTGGAATGAAAGGTCCCAATATTGAAGGACCAGATGTTGACATCAATGTTCCAAAATCTGACATTGATGTTAAAGTACCTCAACTTGATATCAGTGGGGCAGAAATTGATATTGAGAGTCCCAGTGGAAAGATCAAAGGTCCAAAATTCAAGATGCCAACCATTTCAGGGCCCAAAATTTCCATGCCAGATGTTGACTTCAATTTGAAAGGTCCCAATCTCAAAGGTGACTTGGATGCAGTTGACATCAAGGGTCCTCAAATTGACATAAAAGGACCTAAGGATCGGGTAGAAGTCCCCAAAATAAAAATGCCATCCATTAGCATTACCAATCCAAAAACAGAGGGTCCTGATGTAAATATCAACCTTCCCAAACCTGCCTTTGACTTAAATGTGCCCAGTGTTGACATTGAAGGACCAGAGGTTAATATTCAAGGTTCTGAAGGGGGGATTGAAATTCCAAAAATAAAAATGCCCTCATTTAATTCAAAGAGCTCAAAGGTTGAGGGTCCACACATTGACATAAATCTCCCTAAAGCCAAGATTGACTCTAAGTCACCTGATTTTAATATCAATCTCAAAGGGTCTAAAGTCAAAGGAGACATAGAATGTTCTGTTCCCACACTGGAAGGAGGGGCTCAAATTAATGCACCTACTATTTCAATGGAAGGTGCGTCTCTTGACATTGAAAAAACTGGTGTCAAATTTCCTAAATTTAAGGGTCCTAAGTTTGGAGTGAAAACATCACATGTCGATGCACCTGATTCCACTGTTAAGGCCCCCACATTCGGTATCAGTGCTAAAGGTCCGAAAACAGAATTTAGCCTTCCTGATACTGATGCGAACCTCGAAGCACCTGATATTGACATCAGTGTAAAGGGGAAAAAGGGTAAATTTAAACTACCAAAAGTGAAAGGAAAGGCAAAGAAATCAGATGCTGACTTTACATCACCTGATGTAGATCTGGATTTAGACACACCTAACATCCACTTAAAAGGCACAAAGAAACCCCTTTTTGGAAAACTTCATTTTCCTGATGTAGAATTAGATATCAAATCACCAAAGACAAAAGAAGGATCATTATCAGGATTAAAGGTATCTGATGTAGATTTGCCAAGTGCATCTTTGAACACTACCATTGTTGGTTCTGGTACTGGAACTCCAAAAGTTAGGTTGGAGGGTACAGATCCTAATATCAAAATTCCAAATCTGAAGGTGTCATCTTCTGATACTGGTGTCAGTCTAAAAAAAGGAGAAGCAACACTATCTGCAGATATTAAAACCCAACAAATGAGGATCAAAGGTGGTATGCAGGCTGATAGAGATGTTGCAGAAGATGATGGATCTACTGCCCTTCAATACCCAGAGGGTTTAGTTACATTTCCCAAAATCAAGATACCAAAGTTTGGTATTGCTCTGCCACAGTTAGAAAGCCAGGGAGGAGGAAATATTGAATCAGAACTTGGATCTCACAAAGGCATAAACATTCAATCTCCATCTGCAAGTTGTCAAACTAGTTCACTTAATATTGAGGTTCCAAGTCCTGAACTCAAGGTCAGTGAAAGCAAAACGAAGGTCAAGATTCCTAAATTTTTTGGCAAGTCAAAAGCAAAGGGCAGTAGTGCAAGTGACCTTACAGGACCAGAAGTAGGATTAAGTACAAGTGGAAAAGGTGGGATAGTCTCTAAAGACATAAGTGTGCATGGTGGTGACATGATGAGTGGACAGTTAGCATTTGAGGGAGAACCTGGAGTTAGTGTGTCAACTAAAAGCAAGTCAGCTTCACTGGACCTATTTAAAAAATCAAAACATCGGTCTTCTTCCGATGAGGGAGGACTTGCAGTTAGTTCCCCTGCAGCTCATTTAGAAGCAGAGGGCGACATTTCGTTAGACCTGGGAGGAGCCAAAGGCAAAGGAAAGAAAGGAAAATTGAAGTTTGGTACCTTTGGGGGCTTTGGTTCAAAGTCAAAGGGCTCATATGAAGTGACACTTGGTGAGGATAGTGAAGCATCAATGGAGGGAAATGCAGGTGTTTCACTACCCTCTAAAAAGTCAAGGTTGTCTTCATCGTCTAGCAGTGAAAGTGGTTCAAAGGGTGGTTTCAGGTTTCCAAAACTAGAGCTGTCTGTTTCACCTAAACATGATTAATTATAATACTTAAACTCTCTCATGTACATTAAAACACCTTCTCCTAAAATGACAAAAAAAACAAATGTAAATTTGTGTCTTTAAAGCCAAAGAGGAGGTACACTGTCATCTCAATGTTGATTGTTACAATCAAAATTTTTACTAACATTACAGTTCATGAGATTGTTTAAAATCCATTCAAATGTAAATAAGATTAATTTGTATTGTAATAGAAATATTTTTTGTACATAGTCCAGATTTATTGAACCTATACCATCTCACAAAATTTTCACCTCACTTCATTACAGGGTTTTTTGTATTGTCCTTTATCATTCTATTAAATAAATGCTGATAATGGATGGTTGCAGTATATTTGTATGCAGGGGTCTAGTGCACAAAACAGATAGTTACAATAGTTATTTTGAAGGAAAAAAAAATGTTTATAAACCCCAGATACCAACTATAAACAGTTACCATTTAATTTTTTTTAAAGGTATGAAATGTTTTTAGATTTTAGCTCTAATATAATCGGTGCAGAAGCATATTAATGCAACACAGAGCTGGCCCTTTATAAAATATTCTACAGAGTGATGGTGTATATACTTGCTTACCATAATTGCATAGACAATCACAGTGTTTGTAAACTATCAACTCTCTTAAGTGCTGTCAGCACTTTTTCCATTCACTATTCAGCAAATGTATTTAGTATTATTTTCTGTCATTTTCCAAAATAGTTTTCTTTTTGAATATTTTTTTTCTTTCAGTACCTGTGTTGTTTTCAGCTGTTTTATTTTCCTTTTTTTTTTCTTCATCACTGTTTTTGTACTTGTTATGATTATGTGGAAAATGTCACAAAAAACACTTTCTCATGTCATCTGTTTGCAAACCAAATTTATTTTCATAGAGAGTTGTGTTTAGGTTTAATCAGATATGATGCTGGTAGAGCATAATTCTTGGGTCTATCTTTTTGTGTGCATTCTGCCAAATAAACAAAATAAAAAGATTTACAATATTTCCTTCTTGGCTTTTATCTTTGTTTGATTTGATTTGATTGATTCATGTATTTATTTTGAAAATGAATGTCAAAAAGAAGAAAATAGATAAACAAACAAACAAACAAACAAAACAGTTAAACATCACATGATTGATTGATCAATTAATTTAGTTTCTGGCCTTCTATTATCAAATACAAATATATTAAAATTCACATAAACACATTATTCAATAACACACACACACACACACAGACACACACACACACAGACACACACACACTCACACACACACCCAAAAGCCTCCCTCTTCTCTGTACCTTCTCTGTTGAGAAAAATGTCTTTATACCTTGTTTAGAAGTGTGTAATGCTTGAACATTGCTTCATTGTTAAGAGGTTATTTTTAGCTTTGAACATGATTTGACCTGTTTGATAGTCCACATTGTCTGTACATTTGACTATAAAAATGTGTTTGCGTGTTCCTGGTAGCCAACGGTGTGAATTAACTGTATAGCTAGTTCGAATGATAGTTACTTGCTGAGGTGTTGTAGTTGTTGCCCCAGATCTTGGCATATTATTGTAAAAATGGTGAGATTTAGGAACTGTATAGTGTGGAGTGATTTCTGATCCAAAATCTTCTTTGCTTTATCTATCTTTATCTATTATTGCAATGCTTCTTGAGACTTTAGTTTGTACATGGTTGATATGTGCATTCCAGCAGATTCTGTCATCTATAGTTAGCCCAGAAATGTAATTCCATTAACTCTTTCTATTTCAATTCCATTTATTTTTATTGCTTCTTGTGAATTATTTCTACAATGACCAAATATCATTATTTTTTTCCTCTTACTCAGATTTAATGATAACCTATTTCTGTCAAACCACATTTTTAGTTTGGTCATTTCTATATTGACTTCCTCCTGTAGTTTTTGTAAGGCATTCCTAGAGCACAAAATATGTGTGATCAGCAATCAACAAAAAGTGCAATGTCTTAGAAAATGTACATGTCATTAATGTACAGAAGAAAGAATTTAGGGCCCAACACTGACCCCTGGGGGACCCCACAAGCAATGTCACATTGTGTGGACACAATGTGACATTGTGACACATGTGAGGACACATGATGAAACACAGTTACAGTACCCCATCTCACAAATTGATGTCTCCTACTTCAAGAAAATGTTACCTATTCCAGCACTATTCCTCTTAATCCCATATATTTCCAGTGTCATGATTAATATTTCATGGTTGATGGTGTTAAATGCTTTGCTTTTTTTTTTAATCAATACATATCCCAACAGAATACTGTTTATTATCTATGGCATTTGTGATTTATTCTATTGCCACAATTATCTTTGCCAAATTATTATTTGCTACACACTTAATATTGTTGTATCATACCAGGTGTTGTTGGGTGTGTTACTTATGCCACTGGGGTACTGAACTTAAAGTGCTCTACACAAGTTCTCTCTTCTGGTTGAAGTGTGATTGTGGGTAGCACTGTTACATTATTTCTAACTAGTATAATTGACCACAAGGACTGACATCTGGGAACATTAATTGTTAAAACTGCAGAGTTATGTGCCTTGTTTTAGACCATATTTAGTGAAACCCCAACATGAAAACTTTTATTATGCTGCTTCAGAAAGATGTCACAAACTCTGATCAGTCTCTGAATAGTCTTAAACTGACTGGTGTCAAGTTTTCTCAAATAAACCCCTACTTTCATGTGTCTGCAGCAGTCTGACATGTTTCATGTCTTCATTCATGTAGGTGATAAGATGGAGAAAATCAAAACATATTCATCAGTTAAGAGGTTAATAATAGATGCTATAAAACCATTATATTAGCTTGTAAGCTAACTTGCTGCCAATATTAGTGAAGCTATGCACTTTAGTAATAAATCTAAACTGTGATTATTATTATTAAGGGTATTATCAACATTATTAAGGGTGTAACACTAAAAAAAAGTCAGTTCACTATATTTTTGGTACAGTGAAGGAGACTAATTTCATAAAAAAAATAAAAAAATAAAAAAAATAAAACAACACAACTGCTCTTTACAATACAATGCCAGCAGACCACTCTTCTTTTGATTATTTTCTCTCCATTGCCATAACTGACAAGGAATCCAAAATGCTACCAAACTGCAGACAGAGAAGACGGAGGGTCATCCACTTCTGGCTTTCTACCTGTGACGCTACTCTGAGCTGCTATGCTAGTTTACCTTTAACATGTATTTAGTGTGTGTTTAATTAATGTAACGTTCTGCACATTCAAAGAGATGTGAATCATAAAGTTTACCTGTTCTTGATACTATTACACTATGTGATCTCTCTTGAATGAGATAAATATAAAGATTGTTTTATAGACAGTATTCAAAGTCACATTACACAGTTTATTTTTAGTGAAACCCACCAACAGTGACTATGACTCTCTCAGTGAACCACTAGAGACATGATTACAAAATAATAATAATAATAATAATAACAGTCATTATTATTATTATTATTATTATTGGTGGTGGTAGTTGTAGTATGAAAAGGAAATTCCTGATTTGCCCTAGCTCTGATCATTGTGAAAACACATTTTTGATGACCTTGACCTTTGACCTACATTCATCAGTATTTAATGGGCTCTATTCTGGACCACCTCACACCTTTAATGAACACTTCATGGAAATTGGTACAGTACTTGTTAGCTCATCTGACCTTCAAGCCGATGAGCTAATGCCAC
>JAPTYR010000002.1:22887770-22902289 GCA_029814505.1 Siphamia roseigaster | reverse complement strand
CAACTGCTGCTTCTTTGTGTGTAGGTATTGCTGTGCTGGAAGGGCCCATGTACGCTGTCGGGGGCCATGACGGCTGGAGTTACCTCAATACGGTGGAACGCTGGGATCCACAAGCCAGGCAGTGGAACTATGTGGCCAGTATGTCCACACCACGGAGCACCATGGGAGTCACTGCACTCAATGGAAAGTAAGTTAGATTGACTTTATCGAGCTGAACCAGTGTTGCAATTTAAGTACACAATATTATACTTTATTAATCATTATGTGCAAAAACATCAAATGGTGGTTTTGGTAAACAACGAATAAAGTGAATTAAGTCAAACATAAAATAAAATGTTAAATCCTGTTAAGTAATTTGTGAAATATAATATTTAAATTGTTTTACATATGGAAACAAAGACATTGGAAGAGGCTTTGACAGGGTGGTAGGCTTCTACTGTATGGTACATAAACATATGTGAGAAAATATATTCAACCAGAACTGTACAAAAACACTTTATAAATGAAATGCGACAAACTTATTGTTAATACACAACAACACAAATGGTCAAATAAAACTGTGCAGACTCTGAAACCACTCTACAGAGACACCACAGAATCCTCCAGGAGTAAACTCAGACTGGTGACAGTGGTAAGGGAAAAAATTACCTAGAGGATGGACATGTGCCTTGACCAGTTGGGCTAAAAGAGAGAGGGTAAAGAGAGAGGGAGAGAGAGAGAGAAGTGGGGAGTAGGGGGAGACACATGGATGCAATTGATGCACAGCAAACTGGATGTTTTTTCTTTTTTCGTTTTTTTAACATCACTTACTGAAGGAGGTTCTCTGTGATTGTTTTGGAGGCAGAAAGAGTCTGCAAGTGAAAAGCAGCTGGGTTACATAACCATGGGTGTGATTTATTGGAGGTGGAGGTGTGGCCTGCAGAGTCATGAACTTGTGATTTAACAACATTACTGACATAAATACAGCCGTAACCGACTCTAACAAAATAAAGATGATTATGTCAGACGTCAAGTCTTTAAAGGCTTGAATTTCACTGATATTGAACTTTTTGACATTTTAGGCAAATTCAATTCCTGGTCATTATTTGTAGGTGCTTGAAATTGGAATACTGGATGTTAGTTTTCATTATTTTACTTTGTAACAAAAAAAGTACGGATCAAGACAAATATTGGAAGGTTAATTTATCCACAAACTAAATTGCAAAGCTGCACTACAACATGCTTTTCTTTGGAAACTGGACATGTCTACACATAAATATATAACATGGGGTGTATAAGATAAGTTCTATTGCAGTATTAGTCTACTAATTTGAAAACATTTTATGTCCTGAATGTACAATCAACCTTTTTATGAGATGAAGTACAATGTAACTGCATAATAGTCAGCAGTTAAGAACACAGTCTGTTGTGATTAATGTGGTAATTTATACAGTGTAATCCTGAGTCTGTGTTAGCAAAACACTTTATGCGTTTGTATGTATTAAATGCCTTACAACACAGTTTTAAAGTAAATTAAGCAAAGCACAGCTTAATTTAAATATATTTGTGTACTAAAGGAGTAAAGAGGCTGCTCCACTGCTGCATTCAGTATTCAGTATTTTAGTGGATGCTGGAGTTATTTCTGCATCTAGGTCAAAAATAGACAACAAGGAAACTGTTTCCCTAGCCTCTACTTTCTTGCTGTTGAGCCTGTGAGCTAGATGCTCTTAAAACACTGATGTGATATTTCTGAGTGAGAAACCTCTCAAGGAAAGGGCTTTTATAAATGTTCTTGGCTGCTCTGCTCTGTGCCGTACTTCACATTATCACTGTTCGTGAAACTAAACTCAGCACAGCAGCACAGTTCAGCAGCTCTTTGGGATTTTGAACCTATTTTTTAATATGTTTCAGATTGTTTGCAGTCGGTGGACGAGATGGCAGCTCATGTTTGAGGTCGATGGAGTGTTTCGATCCTCACACCAACAAATGGAGTATGTGTGCTCCAATGGCCAAAAGGCGGGGGGGAGTCGGAGTGGCCACATATAACAACTTCCTGTACGCTGTAGGAGGACACGACGCCCCAGCCTCCAACCACTGCTCTAGACTCTCTGATTGTGTTGAGAGGTCTGTAAATGCCTCATTCCAAACAGAGCAAGATGTGTTGCATAACTGGGTTTGGGTTCCACTTGATAGAAATCAGTTATGGGTGGGGCTAAGGCTGTTGACTCGTTACCCAGAACAAAAGGGAGTTAAAATCCTGTTGATCCCCGCCCTGGTTCTGTTTTTGAGACATGTCTGGATTATACCACACGATACTCTATTGTAGGGATTTATTTTTTTTTGTCCACAAACAGTTTTTATTTTATGTTATCTGGCACCATCTGGTGGCTGCACCTGTAGCTGTATCTGTATCTGAACCTGATATGATTAAGGTAGATTCACACTTTGTTTCATTTATTATTTACAGCATGTTGTTACTTTATTAATGAGGTCTAAAATAGGTTTTATATTCTCTAAGGATTTATGTTTGCTTCCCTTAAAACTTAGGTGTAACACTTATTTTTTTTTTACTGTATCAACAATTGTTATTATACAAATAAGAAATCGTAATATATTACTATTTATGTCTAAATAATATTATGTTTTCTACATGTCTTTTGATTGACCTCAATGTCATTTGAAATGTAAATTCTTCCACTTGATCATATTCCAAAAAATATGATGACAGTTTATCCACATCTAATCATTTCTGAACATACAGTTGTAATTATGTAGTAATAACTGTACTGTTTTGTATGTACACTGTATAATGCTTTCCACATCACTATAGATCATGTAAAGTACTTATTATTATGTTATTGGGGTTTAAGGTGCATCTTTTTATTTTTTATTTTTTATTTTTTTTACTAACTTTAAAGTGTTTTTATTTTCTTAATCTGAAACAACATGGCACCCAAATAGAAACCGCAGAAATGTACTCACTGGAATCACTTGTGATCATATTATGTATGTTATATTTCCTCATTTTAGTCGTTAACTTGTTAAAAGCCATCTTTGAGCATGAGTCATTGTGCTCACTGATGGGTCATCTCCCTCTGGAGCCACCGTCTGCCGACTGCTGTTCAAAAGACAATTATACATTTTACTTTCAAGTTTCAGTTTGGATCTATGTGCTGAAAGAAGATCCCACTGGTGACTACTAGACATATGTGATTAAAGAGCATGAACGGCAGACGATATCAGTCAGGACCAGAGGGATCCTGATTAAGGACATGTTAAGGCTGATTGGATTTAAAGAAAAAAGGAAGGAGGAATTGTTCTTTAACTATGCAAGGAAATCCAGTGACATTGTAACACAGTCCAAAGAAATTAATTTGATCAATGATTGCACTTTTCAGATATGACCCAAAGACAGACACATGGACCACGGTGTCCTCGCTCAGCGTCCCCCGTGATGCTGTTGGTGTTTGCCTGCTGGGTGACAGACTCTATGCCGTCGGTGGATACGACGGCCAATCATACCTGAGCACCGTAGAGTCCTACGATGCACAGAATAACGAGTGGACCGAGGTAATTATATTCAAAAAAAAAAAAAATTATCTGAAAATAACAAAGCACAGCTGGAATCTTATGTTCTCCTGTCTGTAGATATCTACGAAAACCTGTGTTCTGCTTTTTTCTTTTGTCGCAGATTTGTTTTTTTGTAACTTGAGGGTTCCAGCTGACAGTCTCAGGGAGCATAAATCAGCTAAAGTCACCAAATCCTATAAATATTTGATAGCATTTTCAGATTTATTTATTTTTTTATTTGTTGGCGTCACGTTGTTCCAATCTTTCCACTGTAACCCTCCTATCTGCATGATGTAAAATGGGATTTTGTTGTGGCAGCTTTAGATGAGAGACTGTGCGTTAACCTCTCTGTCTTCCTGTAGGAGGTCCCTCTCAATATTGGCAGGGCAGGAGCCTGTGTTGTGGTGGTGAAATTGCCTTGAGCGTTCTGTCTCATGGCAGCATGAGAACCAAGCAGCAAAGAAGAGTGGACAAACAAAACAACAGATCAAGGACACATCCTTTGAGAGTCATGTATTTTGTTTTTTTTCTTTAACTCGGCTCTCCAGATTTTTCAGTGGAAAACACAGACAGAGCCTTGCCCATAAACCATTGTCTCTATCATTAGTGCACATGTCTGCCCACTGGGGAGGACTTGCCCAGAAACTGGAATAAGCTGCACATTCTCCACATTCTCAACCGATCAAGAATTTTCATACACTTGGCAAAGCTGTAATGAACCGTTGCCAAGCCTTGTTGTACTGCTTTGATATACAAGTTTTATGAAAAGTTTTGTGTATGCATTAAGATCTAAATGTTGAAATGACATTTTGATAAAGTAAGCTTAACAGCAGTTTAGTTTACGTTTCTACACTCGTCTTTCCTATCAGTGCCATCACATACAGTATATTTTTGGGTTTGTATTTCCCTTTATAGCTGCATACATTCAAATGTTGTTATACTACATACACGTGACAATGTAATATAGTTTCTCTTTAGTTGGTGGTCTAAGCAGATTCTCACTATTTCAATGCAGGACCACTGTGAACATTAAAGGTGATGAGCTCGTTTGCAGTTTGCAATACAAACGGAAGGGTTTTTGAGCGTTTTTTTTGTTTTGTTTTTTCCTTAATTGAGCCTATTGCTGCAGAACACCAAAGTCATTTGCTTGTCCCAGATGTCTTGTTACACGTTAAATAAAGGTTTACAAAATTGTGAATTACAGAAAATATATCATATTGATATTTCACTGCTGTATAAATATTTTGTGGACTTTCTTGAAGCTACATTTGTGTCGACAGACTTTACGGCTGACCAGTGTTCTCTGGTGACTGCATTATTATTGCTGTTTTCCCTTCTTTTCAGAGCATGCAAGCTAAGCGAATGTTTCATTTGCTTTGAACAGTATTACATATAAACGGTGACCGTGGGTTGAGATATAACGCCCTCTGGTTCAAACACCAACACAAGGATTACATTTGTAAAACCATACAAGTAAAGTATGATCAGGTATTAAGAAGGCATCCCAACCACATATCCAAGGCAACCTGCAACCTGCACATCACACATGTGAAAATTAGACTTTTTAGATTTTTAGTTTGTTGTTCTCACAATAATGGAACGTTACTAACAATGTTAGCAATTTGTAACTGCAATTCTAACATGTTTTGGGGCCAAATGTTACTTTTTATGTTTTTATCATGATTTTGTACAGCATGCAAAACTATAATAAAATGACTTCAGTCCTCTCTGCATGTTCAAATCCATGTGTAGAGCTGAATATGGCCCCTCAGTGGGCAGATGGTTGTTTCTTGTTCTATTTTAAACTAAACTTACAATTGGCTTATACACTTGGCATTAACTTTGATATTAGTATTAACCTCAGTTTTGTTCACTTTGCAGCATCCTCTTTCTAAATCCTGTGAACATGTTTATTGATGGATTTCTCTTCACTTTCTCATCCACACTGACAACCAACTGTTATTATTTGGCTTAGTCTATTTCATTGTTTACAACCCAAGTTTCAGAGTCTTCCGCCCACCCTCCGCCAGCTTATTTTGTTAGATTTGGATGCTTCTTGCATACAAAGAGCTGGCTTACTTGGCTTTGTGTCTAATGTCTTCCAAAATCCTGTTAGATTACACAAAATATTAGACACATGTTAGAACAGAACACACTCTGCACATCAAGTGCATCTCAGGTGATGCATATATTAATGTCTTTTTCTAACTTTTCTCTTGTTTATCTGCGTCTCCTCCTATCAAATCTTAATGGAAATCAATAAAACATAATATCTTTCATTTGAACTCACCTCGTCAGAATATGATATTACTGAAAGCCTACACATATGGACTATGTATCTCAATATTTCTCTGTCCAATTAAATTGAAAGAAATACAGGCCATGGAAACATGAGATTATATGGATAAAAATAACCGAATTCAATATTTTTCTGTTAGAAGTAAGACTCCTCTCTCTTTTATTACAGTTATGCCATTTTTATATTCTTCAGTGCTGCTCAAATTTCCATTTCAGAGCAGAACAGACACTGTGTTGTGGTTTATTGCTGTTTCCAGAAGTTAAAACACATTCACAGATCTACACACTGAGCATCGACCATACATGATAAGAGTCAGGTAATAAACTCATCAGGTTTCTTGTTTTGTTTTAGCTGTTAGGGTCCAATGAAACATCACAGTAAAATACAATTATAATAAATCAAACATTAGATTAGTTTGTTTCATCACCCTTTAATTTGACTTGGTTTAACATTAATCCAGAGCACTGATGAATATTCATAACTTCCTGTGATTCTGCATATACGTCACTACCATTGTCATACTGAGATAATTGCTTAATACACAAATCAGCATGTGCCATAATACATCACAGAGAACGATCAAATTTTAATTAACAAGTGAAATTCGACATGAAAATTAAAGCATGCAGCGTTTGAAACACTTGGTTTTTAATGATTACAACAATGAATAAATTATAATCGACTGCTGATTTCCTCTTTTCAGAGCAAAACATTCAAAAAGAAATAAAAGCAATCAGAAGAGAAATGAGAAACAAAATAGAATGGTTGATAAATTCACTTGAAATCCAATTTATCCTATTTGAAACAGAAATAATGAAGACAGTAGAACTGAGGGAGGGGCTTCTCTTAGTGCAGAGGTCTATAAATGTACTGGATTTATATGGGTTGCATTTAGGTTTGGTCATTTTTCAATATGTAAACAAAGCAGTCTTAATAAGAATCAGCACTATTCGGTTTGGTTGTTGAGTAGGTTGTTGGAATGTGAGCCTCACTGTACTTATTAGCATCAGTTTACAGTGTACTCCTTCATGGTCATGTATCTATATATCAATAATGATCAAGAGAGGGAGCTGTTGCACTGCAGAACCTGGACAGTTACGACCGCAAATTGAGAATCAAAGATCTCCAATACCATTACTGTTCATAATAAATGTCAACTGGCATTAAGAATTCCAAGGACAAATACTTGAGCTAATAACCCTGCATAATTATTGAGACTCGATGATGAAATGTTGGGAAATTGGATGTTAAAGCGATGCCTTCTCCTACTTTCAAATAATCATCTTGCTGAGTTGTAAAGATGAAGCTAAGCACGATGAGCTACATCTTAAGACATGATTCGTCATGTTTTAAAGGGATTTTGGCATTACAAAGCTCTTAAAAATCTTTCATAATTGTGTTATAAATGTAGACGGATTGTTCTATTTTAGGGATATGCTTCTAGCCTTAAAAAAATGTAAAAATATATATATAAAGAATTAAGACTGAGAGAATCTCTCCCTCATATTTTATTCTTTTTGTTATGGAGAACAGAGATGAGCAAATTGCAAGAGAAAGATGCAATAGCAAGCATTTCATATGAACACACTATGTATTCATGTACACATACTATTTAAATAGTCTACAACAGAATCTGATAAATTTGTCATTTTGATAAATGACAAATTTATAAACACATTTTTGAATTTATCCAACACATTTCATGTAAATGTTAATACAGCATAATTGTTTTCTGTCAAAATAGTGTCTGAAAACTTCAGGGCAGATCAAATGGCTTAACGCTCACTAAAGAATGCCTGAAAAGGGATTTGGGTGGTTTATTTGTCAAGTCACAATGTTGTACGAAAGACTGAGATACAAAAAAAAAAGAAAAAGGCACCATGCAAAGGATTGTCTACACCACAGGGACAAAAGACAAGATGGATCGCTCTACAAGTGCCAAAACAAACTGTCAACTTAGAATAAGATTGTCTCGTCAAGCCTGCTTAAATAAGCCTGTTAACATGGCACTTTTGACATATTGCAATGGAGTGCCATGCCAGGCAAAATGTTGTGTCTTCTCTTCCCAGGTGATGGCAAATTGATTTTATACTGCTACAGTTTATCAACCGGCTGAATTCAGGGAGATTTTACAAATCATCCACACAGCAGGACGGCAGTGACACATGTTTCTGTTTATATATCTTTACTTTTAACAATAGGTGAACTTGAAATATCACCTGCTTGAGGAACTGCACTACAAACCACAGGCCTTAAGTGACACTGACAGTGATAAAGTAGTTAGCTGAGCTTTCATGAGTCCAGCACAGATACAAAGAATGACAGTTGCTTTTCTCATCTGATCAAAGGCAACCGACAAGTGCTGTAGAATGTTTCTCCCTCCATCCTCCCCCCAAACCCTGTCTCTATCTAATGATAGTTGAATACATTGTCATCTCATTATCTTTGAAGAGGGGAAAGATCCCTCCCGTATGAGTGGGCACTGTGTCTCTTGCCATCACACGGCCCTAAGACTGGTGAAGCGCATTCTCGTCTCATTATGTTGAGTGAGAGATATCAGACACATCCCATCTGCCTAACGCCTTCCACACACATGCCGCCATGCTTAAGCCACAGAGGATGGTGCAGAAATACTGCAAATTGTTTGTATGGGCTTTCATAATTCAGCTCTGGGACTGAGGTTGCGACGCAGATATTAACTAATTCCCTGCACTGCAGCATTAAGAGAATATAAACTCACTTTTGACTGGCTGAGGAAAAAGGAGGGCTGTTTTTTTTCTCTATTTTTTTTCTATGATAGCCATCAACATGCGTATATTCAGCATTTCATGTCGTCATTAAAATTGCAGCATATGATGTAGTTTATTTCTTAATGGTTTAAAACCAGAACAGAAAAACTCATTTACCCCCAGGCAACTGGCTGTAAGGCTTTTACTGTTTCCGTCTAACAAATGAAACAAGAAGAGAATTTTACTGCAGCAGACCCAATTTTCCAATTTGCAAACCATCTCTAGGGTAAAGAAAAGCTCCGACAGGGAAAAGAAAAAAAGGAATTTAAACCTGTCAAAGAATCGCAATCTGATGCAATGACATCACAGAATGCAGCCTTGGAAAAAAAATGAAAAAAAAAAAATGTGATGAGCTTCAGATAAAGTCAGTTTTATATATTGTTATGGAGGAGCTTTAGATTGTACTGTTGAAATTAGCACCGTTTCATCCATTTAGGTACTTATGCTGCTAACATGACTTGAGGAATGATCTAAAATCAAAACCTACATGGAACTTGTGACAGAGATGCCAAATTGGTCCCAGTTTCTCTTGACTGGCTCCAACAGATGTCATGGGTCGATTGCCAAAACATCTTATCGTGGACACAGTACAGCGAAACCACAACACTGATCTACATGATGGATGTCAGATCAAAATGAATTCAGCCATGGTTTTACCAGCTTTGAATTCATGCATGGGAAAGCCTGTCAGGGGCGAGAGATGATGTGGACACTGGCTCTCACTGTTTGTCAAGATTTTACAGCCCTCCCCCTCGCTACTCGTTTGAAGCTAGTCATCTGCCGTCTAGCAGCTTGCTGCCAATACGCCTGAGAATCTAGATTCAACATTTGTGGACTTCTCACAGGAATGAATGCAATTAGACTGTTTTGTGGGTGTAATGCATCCCTTTGCATACACCATGCAATCTATCATTTTAATGGGCCGCAACTTTCCCAGGGAACACACTTTAATTTGGTAACTATACTTGTCTATTGCTTATTTTATGTCTATTTCAGAACAGGAAACCACTGACCCATCAATGGCACATTTTTCTGTAGCAGTTTTGCTGCTTTAAAGTCTGCCTGGGAAAAAAACAAACAAAACACCCCCCCCACCCCAAAAAAAAAAAAAATCAAAATCCAAAAAACCAAAAACCAAAAAACAACAACAATAGACATACAGAACTGAAAGTGTACTTTTGAAAGTTGCGCATCAAATGATGTTCTGACATCACATGGAATAATGAAAAAACATCAAAACGTGAAAAAAAGATCACAGCCCAATTCTTTAAATGAGATGCATTGTTTGTTTTCTGACTGATAGAGCCATGATGACAAAGTTACTTCTGTCTAACTCACTTTCTGAGCCCTAATAGCATCCATAATTCAGCGAACATCATGTCCACTTCAATAACACAATCTCTAGCGCCTTGAAGGACACACACAAATACTTTTTATGGCTTCTTTTTAAAGATAAATCTTAGCAATGGGAGCAAAAAAAGAAAAAAAAATCTAGTGTTGCTGGTCTGCCACTATTGTGTCTGCTACGCCTCTTACCCCATATGATCCTTCTCTCAGCACATTACTGCTGCCCCTGCAAGGCCCGCTTTCGAATTGCCTCCAGAACTAAATCACTTCCTTTGTCAGACACGACTGCCTTTCTTTCCCAGAGCCATTGCTTACTGCTATTGTTAGTGAAGATGAACAGCCCATGACAATTAAAGGTGTGGACCATTACTTCTGCTGCAAGGAATTTTAGACCTCATGCTTTACAGGCGGCGGGAGAACACTCCTATATCTGCATTTGCCATTCAGAACCATAATGAAAGGCCACAGAATGGATGAAGAGCCAACAAATGTCCACCATAGTTTATGCACTGATGTCCAAAATCTGTAAATGCAGGATGTGAATACGATAGCAACTTAAAAATCTGACTGCTGCTTTAAACTACATTTAATCTTACCAATGTATGAAATTCACATGTTGATATTACAGTGTGTTAAAATGAGGGATTGTCTTATTTGTCAATATCAATATGTTTTGGTCTGTGACAAGTAAACAAGAATGTGCTGTTCTTAAAATCCACTATAATTATTATTATCATCATTATTATTATAGTGTGAATGCAAAATTAATTACACAGTTTGATTAAAAAAGAAGAAAGAAATGTGAGTCAATATATTTAGAGGGCAAGTAATTACTGTATTTCTTTCAAATTAATATGATTAATTTCTAGTGAAGAAATGTGTCATTTCTTGCACTGGTGAAAGTTATTTCCTTTGTAAATCATAAAATCTGATGCAATAATTGCTCTATGATGTTAGTAATCAAAATCCATACAATACAGAATAGAATAGAATAGAATAGAATAGAATAGAATAGAATAGAATAGAATAGAATAGAATAGAATAGAATAGAATAGAATACATGGTGTCCAGCAGGTCACATTGTTCCAGCGCAACAATGCAAGAATTCTATACAGGTATATATAAATAGTAACATAAAAATTTTCATAGTACAGAAAAATGAAGAGCTTCAGATTAAGCAAAATAAAATAAAAATAATCATTGGAGATAATCCAGTCCTTATTAGGGTGTGTGCAGAGTATCAGGGGTTGCTAAGTATTTCAACTCATCTTATTTTATCTACCATTTACGATACACTGTATTTGCGAAAACACAGTAAGATGATTATGTGCAATGAAAACAGCTTTATCTAAGAATGGAATGTGACTGATGATGAGGTTGTTAGGTCTTTAACATACATAGCAACCCATTTTACAGGCTCTTGCTGTCCAGTGAGTTCTGTTTCATCACATCTGAAAACAGACAAGTGTTAAATTTCTATACAAGTCAGACAGATTCAACAAAGAATTTTGATGAAATTTGAAAATCTGTTTACACTAATCACGGTTAAGTTTTTACTGCTTTACCCTCTTCTTCATATTTTTATATCAAAAAAGATTTAGAAGCAAAACATACCACATTCGCTGTAAGGTTTGTTGCAGGAAAGGTCCTTCTAAACAGAAAAAAATGAGAATTGAATTAATACAAAATTACACTTCAACACTTCCACAGACAACAAAAGGTTAGAGTCAACCAGTTTTAAGCAAAACACAGTGTTGATGTAATTTGTGTACATAAATTAAATGATGGAACAACAAAATCAAGTTCTGAAGCAATGTGATGTGTAATGAAGTGCAAAGAGTTTATTGTGAAACTGAACACTTCTGCTACTGTGTTTCAGCTGTAGGCAAAGTATATATCCATGTACAGAAGCAATCTGAAGCACACCAGGGTTGATTTAATCAATTTTTAGAACATTTTGTTTCTTGCCTAACCCCAGGCAATCAGTATCACACAGACAAAACCCACATGGCATGCATATTGCCAGGAGGATTGCCCACGGTGGACAAAAGCTGAACCTTTCTTATCCTCCTATAGCCCTGTGTCTGAATCTGATAGCATATGCATACAGATAACAACTTCAAAAGATTAATTCTCGTCTTACTACATATTTTTGGGCAGGGAAATTTCTTGTACTCAGAGTAAGTCTTTTGTTACATAGCCTTGGTAGCATGGTAAAGAACTATCCTTTCAAATTCATCCTGAGGCTCAAGCCTGATACTTCTGTGTCGGACGTGCAGAGGCGCTAAATTATTTAGGATGAATCTGTATTTTGTAAAAAGAAAAAAAAAATGACAT
This sequence comes from Siphamia roseigaster, assembly GCA_029814505.1. NCBI lineage: Eukaryota > Metazoa > Chordata > Actinopteri > Kurtiformes > Apogonidae > Siphamia > Siphamia roseigaster. Next base: position 22,889,968 of record JAPTYR010000002.1, on the reverse strand, counting down.
TGGAAGGAATACGAATATATTTAAACTTACCAATGATTTTGTCCTTTTGGTGAATTAAACACACCATATTGACCTTGTAAATACTGAGTTTGCAGACTTGATAATTCCATAATGTAATGTTTCCCCCAACTGCCTCTGAGCACATCACATTTTTAACAAGTCAGGTTGTTTCAGAAGAAAAAAAAAACAAATCTTTGGATTAGTGTATCATGACTGAAAATCCTACAAAATGAGAATGCATGCCAGCATAAACAGCTATTGCTGCTCTTTTATTGTTTTAAATCTCCCCTGTTTTTCCTCTTGCACTATAATACACACCTTATGTCCTTCACAGCTCAGAAAACCATGCATAAAGACCATGCTTCCCAGCATGCCTCAGGCTTTCCAGCTTACTTTCCAGCAGGATGCAACACAGCGAAAGGTGCTGCCTCTTTAAGTCTCCTGTGTGGCATGTTAAGCAATGGTAATCTGCCGCAGTGCAGACAATAAATTCCACTGCATAACTAAGCGTCGCCATGACATCGTACCTGGATGGAATATCATATGGGCAGATGGAAGGATAGATGAATGAAGGCCGTGCCCCTTTGCAGAATAAATGTGTGTCCCTAATGTTGACACAGAGGGAACCAAATCTGTCATCTAGTCACAGTTTCAACACTTGTCCACGTTATGTATTATGGAAAAACAGGCCAGTGTGCATTAATTATTGCCCCTAGCTTAGCGGCATTTTGGTCAGCAAGCGATTCATCTGTTCAGTGCAACAATGGAGCTCAATGCTATGACAAATCTGAAGGCCTGGGCTGTCTTCCCAGTTCCCAAAAGCTTAATAGTATGCCATGTGGAATGATGTAATGCTAAAACACTGCAAAACTTGAGTGCTCACCAGCTTTAGCGAGGGCAGGGGAGAAAGAGACGCACAGACTGTAAAAAGAAAAGGAAGGAGAGAGACAAGTGAGACAGGAGAGACTCAAAGGGCCTGATTACTGCATATCATCTAGAATACAACTTGTACCACACAAATCTCCAGTGAGATCCTCATACTGTTCAAGTATGATAATAGAAATGAAAAGCTAGTTTGTGTTGGGGCTCTCTTAACGCAGCTGCCTCACAGTGTTGAGGAAAGCGATCTTCGAATGTTCGCTGCGTGACTTAGACAGAAACTCTGCAGTTATTTGACAAACCAAAAGCCATTTCAGGCTGTCACACGCAAAATAATTTGGAACACCCTGTAGCAAGGACCTATAATCCCCAACAAAGAAATGTTATTATTCACAACCGTGTGAAAAGCGACACACCAAAGCTGCCCCGCACTAAGTGTTGGTTTTGCTATGGGTTTTGATCATTTTTTTCCTCATTTTTTTCATGAAAGATATTAGACTGGCTTTTTATTCTTTTCACTTCTTTCAAGTACGGAAGATTAAAGGGTGGCACTCTATAGCTAGAACAGTAAGACGTCATAAAACAACTCTTTGCATAGATATTGCTTCTTCCAGTACATAAAGGAAACCGGGAAATTCTATTCTTACACGCGGCAACACACTGTCAAGTACTGAATCTCATGCAAAGACACATAAGAAAACGTGCTCAGTTGCTGTAATCTGTTCATATAAATTATTTTTCTTTAACCTTGATTGGCATGCATAAGTAATTGTTTCAATTATTTAGTTGGCACGCATGCAAACAATTTGTTGCCTTTATAAATTCGATCAAAATGGATGTCTATACAAAGAAATAAAACATTTTATGAGTCAAAATAAAGTATGATCCTCTTTGCTGGCCCCTGGTCCTTTGAGGGGGGGGTGGCTGTGGTTGCATCACTGAGTCTACCTCAGCTTCTTTGTCTAATTCTCTTTGTTTTACTCTGATGCAGTCACTGTCGCAGGAGATAAATGTGAGTGTGGATTTGTTGCTGGTTATTATCTGGGCTGCTGTTGTTTATGACAATCTGTTCATGTTTTTTTTTCTTATGTTACTCATTTAATACATCTTATTTATTTTATTGCATTTTTTCCCCTTTGTCTTCCTGCCCATTTACTCAGACCTAGTTCTAGTCATCTTTACCATTATAATTATCACCACAGTTGTTATTGTTAGTATTGTTTATATTTTCTTGCAAGGATCTTTGCCATCTTCTTCTTCCTTTTCTCCTCCCTTCACTCTTTCCTTCTCTTCTCCCTCTTTCTTCTCCTTCCCCCAGC
>JAPTYR010000002.1:22647072-22661111 GCA_029814505.1 Siphamia roseigaster | reverse complement strand
TAGGCCTTATTTGAAAATCTTGATTTAGACAAAGCCAGTGCCTCACTTGCCACAGAGCTCACTGCACGTCACTGGCACGCACACACATACACACACAAAAGTACTCATATTGGGTTAAAATATGCGTAGCACATTTTTTAGTCCGGATTAGACTTTTTCCTGGACTTTTCCCTATAGATAAAGTCACCATGTTAACTATCCAGACTTCTGAAAACCTAATCCACCTTTGAGTTGGCGGTCCCTGTTTATTTCAACCCTGGACCTGCAATTAAGGCTCCATTCCAGCTAAACAGGGAATCAAGTGTCTCGCAAGTCCTTTCACTACTACTGACTTTTTTTGTTTTTATTTTCAGTATTGAAGAAAATTAAGCTCTTAGGGATTATGCCTTTGCTTTGTCATTCACGGTTAGAATGCAAACCGCCTACAGTCGCTTCTCAGTAGCTTGAGGGAAACTGTAGGGCTGTCAGACCATCGATGGCAATGCTCTCGCTAGCTTTTAACAGTCGCCCACATGAGATAAAGAAAGACGCTTGGTTTATTACATATACGCATATACACAAATGTAGTTACAGTAAAGTGCATCGAGAAAAAGCCTTCGGGCTGGATATATTGTGCATCATCAAAAGTTCACTGAATCACTGTAATCATGTTTGTAAATCTCTTCATTTGAGGGATTAATGGGAATTTCAAAGAACACAACGTGTTATAACTAAACAGTGCTGATCAGTAGCTAAGATAGTAAGTATGTATCCAGAATTAAAGAGAGTGGGATTGAGAGGAAGGGAATAGGATCTGCCTCTTGCTCCCACTATTCCTCTCAAGGCGACGTCAGGATAAATCTTCTAAGGGATTATCCCAGCTACACAATGTTCTCTGTTCTGCCCATTGTACGCCTCTTTAAGCACAATTGATAAATTAGTTATTTATATTGCAGATGGATGAACGTCAAACACTGGATTTTCTTTTTGATTGTTCTGGTTTGGAAAGCATTACGAACAATTCTGCGTCTGTGTCTGTGTGTCTTCCTCATTTTCCAGATTCCACTTGGTAGATATTCATGATTCTGCATTAACTGGAGTGGAGGGATTTTATCATGCTCAACTTTGGCTAACTTTACCTCAATGTACCTTGCGGACATGGTTTAGAAGAACAGATACTTCAGCTCTTTTTCCAAACTAACAGAAGGGCGCCGAGCCAATAGACAATGCTATGCAGTTGAGATGCTCTGCTACCCTTCAGTTCGCCTGCCAGCTCAACAGGGGCTCAAATCAGTCTTAAATGAGTTACACATGGGATCAGATATCTCTGTGGGAACCCTCCTGCTTTTAATTTAAGGTAAACTAATAGCTTCATTTATTTATAATTAGAAAAAAAATAATATCCTGCTTTAAAAAAAAAGTATCATGAGCTCCTCTTTCTGCTGGCAGCTCACTCTTCAATAGTTCATGAATTTTAATTTATTTTGGCGGTTAGGCCAATCCCCCAGTTGTATGAAGCGACAGAGTTCTAGTCAAATTGAATTACCCTCTCTGTGTTTCACCGGCCTTACCCCCTACTGTCCTTATTTCTTCATTCTCCTCATCTCCCCTCTTGCTTTTTACCGAATCTCCCTTTGTTTTTATTTTACTCATTTTCTGCTTCCTTATTTCTCCCATCTCTCATAACTTCCATATTTGCTTCATACTCTGCCTCTAGACAGCAGCAAGTTGCATGTCTCTGTTTTAACTCTGCTTGCCCCTAGCTCATGTAAATGACTTTGACACTTGATGTTTGAAGAGAAAAGATGAAGAAAAAATCCCTAAGTGCAAAATCAAACAGATAAGAGGCAGGAATCTTCACTTTGCTGGGGAATGTGTGTCTTGACATGCACTGCCTTTTATGTTTTCCTTTTAAAGTAGTCAAGGACAGTTAGTTTTGGAGGCATTCTAATCCTGAATGTTAAGGATACATTTATGGGTTTCCATTTCTGTTACATAGTCATTCTTTTTTATTTTTGTCAGAAGGATAACAGACATTGCTATAACTTTGACACCAAAGTAGCCTGATGTTCCAGGTAGACCCCTCTGTTATCGCTCAGTCCCATATGTGTAGCCTTGCACTTTGGAAATAGTCTACGAAGTGATCATCCATAAATAAGCAACCAGCCACAGTCGTATAATATTAACCTCCGACAGAGGAAATACCAGATGCCAGGAAGTTGGTAGCTCAGTGTGTTTGAACCTATAAAGCCACATGACCCACATTACACAAAGTCATTCAAATGACCTCTGAGGCCTTATCTCCAAAAGGCAAACATGGCAGCATTGCTACCCTCTCCTTCTTGCCGAGGAGGCCAAAAAATATCCGACTTCGCAAAGATCCAGTCTTGCTGCATCAGTAGATTTACATTTCCAAGGTGAAATATATCAGGACGATGAGAGATAATGGTGTAACAGTAAATTATGGACATACTTCTTCACAGAGTTCCAGCTGAATAAATAAACGGTTGAGTGATGTCCACCTGATACGAGAAAGGACAACTGAGTATGTCCTACCACTGAAACAGCAACCTTGGATTTACAACTGCAACACTGACACCGGGGATAAGATTTGGTAGGACGTAAGGTTAAAGGTAGGGCCAAAATAAGATTAACATTTAGACTCTGGAATCTTAAAGGCTGAGAGGTTGGGTTTTGTCTTGTGATCCCTTGTAAGAATCTACTCTTAACTTCTGGTATGGAGCATTTTGTCCTTCTCTGACCTGGATCATCAGCAGTAAACCCATTAGAAAGAGAACACCAGATGACAAATACCCCAGGATCATGCTGAGTATTCATCTGCCACATTTGTCTGAGTGACAAAGCATTTCCTGCTGGCAGGCAGGGTCATCTTACAGGGTTGCCATGTATGTGGCCGATGGAAAGGTACCGTATAGCACAAAATCAACCCCCTCTGTCCCATTGATCATCTATCTCATCTATTAATGTTGAAGGAATGACCATCTATGAACACATCCATCCACTGAGTCACACAGAGGTTTAATTGACACTGTCTGAGGGGAAACACGTGGCCTCTGTTTTTTTCCCAGCATGTTTCTAAGCCCAGAGACAAGCGGCCGTACATTGACAAGTGGATAAAACTCCATAACTTAACCACAGAGACTGGACACCCCTGGCAATCTCTTTGTTGTGTCTAAAAATAGTCAGTCCCAACGGTCTCTCTTGGAAAAAGCAGAGGCACACTTCATTATTTCATTATATCCCCCCGCTCTGATTTACATGCACACCAGAGGAAGAGTAATTTTTATCTGAGCGTCATGGCTGTGGCGAGGAGCTGTGCGCCGATCCCCAGCAGAATAGTAAGACATAAAAACAAGCCAGAGATCCACTCAGTATACTACACCCTCAAGAGGCAGACATGATCTCATGTTATCCATGTTTCCCCCCCAAGCATGAAGGCATGTATGCATCATGTCAATGAGATCTGGACTATGGAATTCAGGATTTTCAGTCACTACGTTAAATAATGTATCAAGTTGGAGGATGGAGTTTAATTTAAAATGGATCCAAGATTCAGTGTTTCATCATCTTACTGATGCATGAAGCTTCATTCACTTGATGTTTTGTTTTCCACAATATGTGAACCTAAAAGTAGTTATGCATACTTAAGTATTTGGTTTTCATATTCTCTAAGAAGCTATGCATAATTTTACTGAATTGACTGTGAAATGCATTAATGTGGGTTTACACTGATACTTCATAGAACTATTTGTGACCTCAGTGGCTTTTCTTTGACACACTCCACTCCCATGGATGGCAAAAAGCAATACACATTGGAAGCAGCATGCTGTAGTCTTTGCATTACACTGTATATTGTTGTCCAGTGTAAAATAAATGAAGTCAACTGAAGTATGTAAATGTATATCTTCTCTCACTATATACAAGAGGTGGCTGCATCCAGAAAAAAATCCAAAAAAACAAAACATGTAACTGAAAAATAGTGAATATTAATAGCCGTAATTGAATATAATATTATAATTGAATGTTTCTACCATTTAAATCTAATTGGTATCTATCGACCTAAAATCGTAAGCCTTTACATTATATAACAAGAAAAACAACACGCTTTCCTCCACCTCTCTGGACAGTAGGGTGCCCAAAAAATCAAGATCTTTAATTATCCTGACAAGCCTCCCAAACACGTTATCAATGGCCAATGTTTGCATTGAGGAGGAATCCCACAAAAGACTCCCAAAGGATTTGCAGACAGTGGTCGATGTGAGTCACCTAGGGTGGGTTGGAGGGGGTCAAACAAATGTGGTATGTCTGGGTGACCTTAATCACTTCCAGGTTCATTCAGGCTCGGATTTCACTTGTGTGCCTTATTTCAGGTCACTGCCTCAAAGTCAAAGTAGGACACAGTCATTATCTGAGGGAGCATAACACAATCATCCACACAATACAATAAGGTCGGCACAATTCACTGAAGTGTTGTCCATTACCTCTGGGCTTGAACACATGTGTTCTCCAATACAAACAGAACCTCTGTATGTTTTTGAACATGAGAAATGTCTGCTGTGAATTTGTCTAGTACATGTACAATTCTTCTATTTGGCGCTCTTGTATTTACTGAACATAGAGAACATAACCCCAATCACACAGCCCAAAAAAAAAAAAAAAAAAGTAGAGACAACCTGGATGGAATTCCTGTATTGTATGTCAACCTGCAGTTCCACAATAGGAAGAGGTTAGAAAGCAGAAAACAAGGTGATTACAGTTAGATGGGATAGAGTTGTGCTGATCCCACTATTTAAATCACATTGAAGTGGCTGCAAATGCATATAGTGGAAAAGGACGCCTTAAACCAAAATGACTGTGAAAGAGGAAGAATTCATGTCTTGCAGGTTTTATAAGTGCTACAAAACACATCAGAGAAAATTATAGTTACCTATTGTTAAGAAGAATCATAAAGAAGTTAATCCTTTTTTCTTTTTTTTTTCCAAAAAGGAAAAAAAGAATTATGATTACAACTGAGACATAACCGCAAAAATGTTAAAAGGCAGTATCACTTTCCCTCATGCTGCAGCACTGAAGCCATCACTTCATAATGACTGCCTGACCAACCAAGCAAGTCAAACCTGTGTAACAAAAAACTGTCAGAATGATAAGTAATAATCTGTCTGACTGATCTTAAGGATGAGTTGGTGCTTTTTCCGAAGATTGCACGCCCATGCATTTTTTATGACAATCAGTGAACATCACACGCATTATTTAAGAAGACTTCAAAATATCCCTAATTCTGTCATCCTTTCATGTTCCCAGCTCTAGTTATCCATCCACTTTATTATTGAATATGATCTAAGCCAGGGTATTTTGTATGCAGCTCACCAATCTTAACTGAGTAAAAGCTGTCCAGGTTACGGTATTAAAGAAAGTGGAACGCCTTCTCCATCTGATTGAGAAAACAGATTATGTCAAAACCTCATTAAAGGCTTAGGGATGTTTGCAGTATTTTTTGTGCAAGGTAATAGAGTAATTTAAGCTTAAGGAGCCAACAGTGCCCTAACAAACCTCCAGGTAAAGATCCAATGCATTCGAAAAAGCTCTTCACTATGTGTTGCCACTGACATGCATTAGCTTTCTGTGGTTCATCCTCTATTATTCTCGGCTAATGACTCTATGCATACATACCCTCTGTGCAGTTTTTCAACAACCCAAGACTCCACTTTTAGTACATTTCTATTATGACTGCCACCACAGCCACAGCCACATCACTCTGAATACAGCATGAAGCTTAAGCTTTCTCATCCAAGTGAGGGAGAAAGCTATTTTCAGCCACCATCACATTTGTCACTGTATTTTAGAGAATAGAATAGAATAGAATTAAGGAAATTAAAGTAAAGATGCAGTATTGGTGACCAAACTAAGTAATTATCATTGTAATACGAATTCCATGCTAATATTAGGTTGATATAAATCTAACCTCAAAGGAGTGATATTTTGCCTTTATTTTTAGATGGGATTATGCATTTTAAAACATTTCCCTGTGATCCACATAAACTGTAAATGCTATGCCTGGGTCTGCATTCTTCATTAATTAAATTCCACAGGTCCATCTTCAATCCAATTCCTGAGTAATGACACCTGAAAGGTCGTTTCAAGTGCTGGCTCTTTAAATGCAAATGAGCCGCTTCACTACCCAGTCCCTCTGGGTTTTTGATCATGCTGCTCTGTCCCGTTCAGCCACTTGTGTTAATTAATACAACTGACAACAGAACATTTTAGGTCATCAGCTCAAAGTTTGGACATATTTTCAGCATGGACTACAACTGCTCTTGCTGACAAACAATTATGTTGTACTTGGAGAAATGTTCATCAGAAGTCTTGGCCTTATAAGTGCAAATGTCAGTCAGGATGGCAGAAAGGGAATGCAGCCCAACACATAGTGCCAGAGGAAAGACAGGTTTATTAAACAGAAAAACTAACTAAGACCAAAACAAGACATACCTAAAAGGGTTCAACCAGGACCAAGATTTTCCGGGTTATTGCAAAACAAAAGTTCAGTGGCCACTGAAGCACAAAACAAAAGTCAATGAGTCCACGTCACCGACTGTGGGTGATCTGTTTTTAAAGCTGTCTAATAGGCAATCACCCACAGCCGGTTGACGCGGAACAGGAACGGAGGGGGGAGAAGACCAAAATGTGACAATGTCATGACGTAACTAGTAATAAAATTATGGAGGGATTAAAACAGGTTATACAAATCCACAACATTTGTGTCCTAATGAATATAAAGATAGCTTTGCAACACCTGGGCAGTTCAAATTCAAACTTCAGGAACTGTTCGGGTCCCCAAATAAAACAGATGGAAATTCTGCTAAGTGTGGTGCATGCATATTTTTCTTTGTAACTAATGCCAATACACACTGTTCTGTAACTAACTAAATCAATAAAATGAAATAAATGAACCAAAGACTAATAAAAGTGGATTTAGCAAAATATGACCCCTTTAATATAGGACAGTTATACATAGCAATGACACACCACCTCTTCAGGGTCAAAGTGGTATAAAGAGGTGGAAAGGTGCCAGTTATGCTAACCTCAGTCGAGATAAGTGTGGTTACAGTAACTGCATTTATGTTATTCCCACAAGACACAACACAAAGGATGTGGACATAGGTGCAATGAAACATTCACAAACTGTAAATGTAATTTTATATTTTCACAATTTCTATAAAAGTCTTGTTGTCGTTGAATTCTTACTTGTCAGTAGATGAAGTGACAGCACAATAGATGTCAGCATGACAGTGTAAATTTGTTTTAACTTTGAACAGGATGCATTCAGGGTCTCTGCTTGTCTTTTGTGTTTCTGTCTAAGATTGGACCTGACAGCTTTGTACATCATTCTGTTGAAAAACACAAAGAGTACTGGCAAACAAAGAGGAGGAAGTATCAAAATCCTGTGGGTTAATAGTTCTTTGGTTCGTGCAAACCTTTCCACAGTCATCCAACTTATGCCATGTGAAGCCCTAATTAGTCCGTGGGCTGATCTCATTAGAGAAATGCTTTTGTTGCAGGTGTCCAATCCAAGCTGAGGAGATTGCCAAAGGCAGAAGGTTAGAGAGGTTGGCTTAGAGAACCAATATGAGCGACTCAACGGCTTATATCCAACCATCCTTAAACAATGCATGCAAGCAGAGATGTCACAGTATATCAGTTACTAAACTAACATAATACATCATCTTGTAGCTGTTGTAGTTAAGTAATATGTGCACGGTATGAGGTGTTACTTTGGGCTCTTACTGTCATTTCAGGAGCAATAAATCTCATTTTTAACTTTAAAACATAAAGGCAAGGGGGCTTGTCCCCATCTGCATTCAGAAGAGGTCAGCACATTGTTGAGTCCTGAAGTGTTACAATTACCCCGGAGTAGATTTCTTGGCTCATGGTGTGTGTGTCATCACACTGAGGAGCAGGAAGTTTCAAATAGACACATTTAAAGGAGCTATCACTCATGGGATGTCTTCTTATGGCTTTATATGGTTTGGCAAAAACAGGGGGTGTTTGAAATGCAGTGATTAGCGCAGTGGCCGGTAAATTTTAACAGGGTTTGCAATGGGACTAATCAGGAATTAAGAGTCGGCATCTCTTTTAAATCGTCTTCTTTACGCATTCGTAGGGGTTACTGTCAGGATAGAAAAAGGCAATTGTCTGCGGTCTCCCGATTATCCCCCGCAAAAGCCCATAATCTGCCTGAAAGTACTTAAAGAGTCAAGCAGCAAAATAAACAACATTGATTATCATCCCACTGTTCTTTTTCTTTTTTTTTGAGTGACCATGCAGAGACGGAGGGGGTTGGAGGCTAAAGTTGCGCCTTCTCCCGTCAGCTCCATCTGCTTGGGCAAATGTTAAGGCAGGCTAAATACCCCCTGAGTCCTCTGTTCAAACCAGATTATCAGATATTCTAAGGAGGCAGACGAGCATCTTATCGTCTCCCAATCTCTTTTACAAAGGCACATCAAGAGTTCTGTACAGGGATTACCAGGATTAAGATGGACAAAGACGTAGTCCTCTTTGAACAACGTCTTGAATTGTTGTCGTTAAAATTGGCTACCTTCCATTTAGAAACAGGGTCCTGCATGCTGTCGAGTAAAGGGAACACTAGAAGCTGCTAAGGTATTCCATTATACTTTTATTTGACATCTTATGTGGTCAACATTTATGGCACTAACAAATGCTTTAATTTATGACTGAAAATAAACACGTTAGCGTTTCTAAATTGTAGTTATTTACCAAAATACACTGATCAATTGCTGGACTTTTTATGCTAAACAGACTAAAATAAGGGATGAATTTCAGTGTAAACACCTCTGGCTGTAGCTTAGTCCCAGATGTCCAGACAATGCAGATGCAGAAACCAATGACCTGCTATCAAAAAAATAATAAATAAAAAATGTTCACACACACACGCACACACACACACACACACACACACACACACACACACACAAAGCTTTGTAAATTCAATTTTGTCTTCCCTTTATGGTATTTGTGTTTTGTGTTCCGGGGGGATTAGTGTTAAATCTACATGGACAAAACTAAGGTTGAAAGCATGTGATTATTTCAAAATGGGGTGGGGGTGACTGAAATAGGGAGGGTGGATGACTCCTAAAGAAAGCTTGCAAAGCTCACATATCTCCTCTGCAACAAAATAAATTCCACAAAACAATCATGCACTTCCAAAACCGCGCCAAAACACCGGCAGCTCCAAACATTTCCTGTGCTTGTTAATCGTGAAGACATTATTAATTCCATACAGGTTTTCATGGTGGATTTCTCAACCTGGGAAATTCAAGGGAAGGCAGATACACACTGTCTTGCAAACACATGAGCAAACCATATGCTCCTTGCACTACTGCAACTACTGTTTTAGATCACACTTTTAACAAGGAACAAACAATTGTACAAGCAATCGATGTTCCTCAGATCCCCGCTCCACAGTCACACCTCGTTTAATCAACAGAATTGTTTTCAATGAAAACAATCTCCGGGCTGTAGAGCTACTCAGTGTCTCAGAAAGAACCACTCGGCAGGCTTCCACACTGATTTGATTGTTGCACACACAAAGGTAGCTAGACCACCGCAGCTATGGGGCATGATTGAATTATTCAGTTTGGCAGAGATTTGGCAGCAATTGTGTGGAGTGTTGCCTTGAGTGGAGTGCAACTGAAAGACAGCATCTTCTTGTTTCCTGCACCACTGCACAGAACATGCATAAATAGCCCCCGCTTAGACAGTCAGTAGTGCTTCAGGACAACTTCACATCATACCACGAACCCTCGCTGCTTGGATAATTGACCTACACCTCCCCAGACACTCTCAACTGTAATAGGTTATATATTTTAAGCATCGATGATATTTACATGTGAACATCTTTAATGAGAGGGAAGTAATACATGTAAAATGCAAAAGAAAACATTTTAGTATCTTTTTTTTTTTCCCTCCCAAAAAAGCATAACTAACAAAGCAGGGTAAACACATCCATAAAAACTTAAAATACATAAAATAAAATAAAATAATTGAACAAATGTAGAAAATTGCTATAAAATACCCATTGCGGACCTCAGATTACTTAATGCACATAGCGTCAGACAAGAAAGAGCTGATACAGCAACTGCAGCAGTCATTTAGTTCAAACAATCCGTAATCTTGAATTGTCATTCAATACCATCTGCAGCACATGACTGCGATCTCAGTAGAGAATGTGAGTGACTTGTAAAATCAATGTAATGTGAAGGAAAAAATGGGTTGTGCAATCTTGATAGCTCCTTTGCAATACTATCACATGAATAACGAATATGTACGAGTTTTATGTTTCATTTATCAGAGGGGAAGAATTGATAACGGGGTAAGTACTGATTGCACTGATTGCAATTTCAAGGTTGTGGAAAGTCACCGGGCCATTTCATGTTTTGTTCGCAATGATAAACTTTACAGGAGTATAAATCTTTCTGCATTTCTTTCTGTGCAGATTATTGTCTAAATATGCCCCATTTATCATCACACGATCATTGCAAATCATTTCATCTTTCTGCAATACACAAAACAGCTGCATGTAACAAGCTTTAGTGAAACCTGCTCCATCTCCAGACATATCATTGCATTATGTGTAATCAAACTTAGTACATATGACTTGCTTCCTGGGCTGTTAGGTGAAATTGAATATGCATCCTCATGAATCATGAATCAATATGTCAGCAAAGGAACACTTTTCTAGTAACATACTGTAATACAACCATGGCACAACCTTTTAATGACATTTTATAGATGATGATGATCACCAGAATTGCACTAAATGTGAGGTGACCAAAATAACAGGCACATAGTTGAGACCCTTCACACCCACACTTTACAGCAGGAACTGAATAGCAACAAAGGGATGATCCAAAGCATGCCAAGACATTTTCTGTTATAAAGCAGACCAGCAGCTGCTGCTTCCAGTAAATCTTTTTTTTCCCCTTTCCACCCATCCCTTCTTTCTCATCTGTGACTTTTCATTCCAGATCAGATGAAAAAACCATTTATCGCCGACTCTATCTTAATGCACAAATGTTAAGACTCATTAATGCTTTGGCTTTGTTGCAGTTTTTATTATTTATTTATGGCTCATTTGAAAACATTTCATTACCTAATTATGCATAACACAAAAAATGAAATCATAATTTATCAAGCTCAAAGAGATACAACTACCTTATGATCTACCGAAGCTCTTTGTTTTTAAAGTAAGAACGAGGCATTTAGCAGGTTTACATTTATCTATTAATAGAAAGCTGACATTTATGCACTCGCTATATGGAAATGCTCTACTTGTCTGTGCACCATTTTCGCAAATCACCAAGGACACTTTCCCCAGGGGAACTGATTAGCTCCCTCTCAGTTTTAAAATATGAAATAACTTTGATACGCAATTAAACATTTTCTGACTGGCTTTGTTTTATGCCTTTCAAGTCTGTATTTTTGGATCTAATCCACATAAATACTGTATAACTGTGTTTGAGCAGTGGATATTGTACCTTCTAGCATCAATCTTCCTCTCAGATGTGTAACACCCTGTGTTTGTGTACACTTGTATATTATAATAGTGGGGTTATCATTATCAAATGATCATTATCAGCTCTCACGAAGGAGAAACAAGAAGAAAAAAAGTTGTGTTGTTCCAAAAAAAGCTTCTGTTCTGCTGTTTTCTGTCTGAGCACTTCAAAGGATGTACTCTCACCACATTTCCATAACTTTTTATCTGTAATCTGTTCCTAATGAGCGATGTACATATATCTGAACCATAACTTCCTTTTTTCCCCCCATTCTTCCTGCTTAACATCTATAATGTTGCAAAATGTTAAAGCAAAGCAGGTATGAACTGTTTTTCTAAGGCTGAAATGAGCCAATTAACAGTGTCTAAACCATCATAGCTACACACACCTCAATAGACCACAGTCAGGTTGACCTGTACTATATACTAGCAGCTGACTGTGTGTGAGGAAAACTGATGATTATTGTTCAAACCTCAACATGTGTTTCACCTCTTTTAGTCTAACACTTCTCATGAAGCATTAGATAGTGTGCAGAAATATGATCCGGCTTAAAGACACATTTTTTTCATGCAGTCTAATATCAAGTTCTCAAAACAATGAATAAGAGGAGTCATCAAAATATGCAATCCAATGCAAAAGACTTTAATAAATTTCAGAAGCGCACACATACATAAACAAAACATTTACAGTTTTCTCCACTTGGCAAATCAAAGTCAATTACAAAGATCATGTAAGGTGCATATTGTACTTCACATTGAATAAAAGTGAGGTTGTCTGTCTCCCTTATAAGGACAAAAGCTCTTCCCATGTATGAGTTTTTTTTTTCTTTTCCCCAAAGATCAGGCAAATCTAATCATTACACAGTGCTAGGATGCTATGTATACTTCATACTGTGGCTCCTACGCAGTAGTGAATACATTTGATACCATAATTACATGAATATACCTCCTTCAATAATAACAACCTGCCTCACAAGGAGGAACCACACATAAAATTAAAAGCTTTAAAATAGATATCGTCTGAAGAACTATGTCATATTAGGACTGGAAAGACAAATCAAAGGCTGCCAGTCTGTACAGCAATTTCATAGAGAGTTCCAGACACAGGGAAGTCCATTTCATTTCTATTGAGCTACTTAGACGATGTCCACTTTAATGACTCTAATTCTGTGGTTATATGTATGTACTGTAAGTGCCTTTTAGGACTTACCTATCAAAGCAGTCTTAAGCTTACCAACAGGACTATTAAACAACAATGCTGCTAACCCATCGAGCCAGTTACTTGTGTATAGTGTAGAAATTATTCTAGTCAGCACATACTGTACCATAATGATTCTATAGGTGTAGAGAAACATTAGAGGCAAAACTATACTCTGAACAAAAGGCCTAAAAAGTATTATCTTTCTGGCAAACATGAACTTATTGCTGTTTTTAACTGAAGCCTGGATTACCTTTTCATTTTGGTGTTCATTCTCTTCTTTTCATTTGAAAAATTCGTTTGTCATTGAAAATGAGTGCACAAAGTCAAGTCATTTTTGCCTAAACCCATAACTCATATTAAAGACTGCCTGAGGGGATATATATATAGAGAGAGATATATCTATATCTATAGATATAGATATATATACACATTCCCTTTTTTCAACCATCTGGAGCCATTTTAATATGTATCTTCCAGGTTAAATCACTTTCAACTTAGGAATTGAAAGCGACACACAAAAGGTTAGGCTTAGTGGTCTTTAAATCTGCCCTACATAAACAGCTTTTGATTATAACCCCAGCAGTTAGTCCCTTGTGATTGTGGCTTAGCTCAAAGTATTAAACTTGTCCTACCATTCGTGTAATAACAGCATGGCGATCAGTAACACAGTTGAAAAGCACTGCACGTGGTCTTTTTGAGTGGCCATGCATATTCCGGTACCATCAGCCACATTGTTCGCTAACAATGATGTCAGTGGCAATCGAAATAGGGACAAGAAGAACCGTGAGTTGACAGAATACGTAAACTGTGAGGTGGGCTCAAAATGAATGTAAGCCTACAGGACGTAGGCCTTGCAGCATAAATACATTAGTAGTTTCATGAGCAAGCCCACAAAGAGCAAAGTCAAATAATACAAAAAATCGAGAAAGTAAGAAAATAAAATGGCCACCAGGCAATTTTCAAAACAAGGCAAAGAAATGGAATCAATAAATATAAACACCATCAACTCTGTGATAGATATACATACATACATATAAACATATTTTACAGATCTGCTGACTGTATTTGACACCTATTTTACAGAGTGGGTGTTGGAGTGGGACATTTTTCAAGGAGGGTTCAGGGCGTACAGTATCATCCTCACTGGCACAGGTAAGTAATAGCATAAGACTAAATAAAGCATTTCAATTTCCAAGAGATTCACAGGAGGAGCTTTGTCAAGTTTCAGGCAGGCAACATGAAGCGTCTCTCTTTTTCTGAGAATTTTTT
>JAPTYR010000002.1:22594474-22607038 GCA_029814505.1 Siphamia roseigaster | reverse complement strand
TTCTTTCTTTCTTTCTTTCTTTCTTTCTTTCTTTCTTTCTTTCTTTCTTTCTTTCTTTCTTTCTTTCTTTCTTTATTGGCTACTTTATTAGGTACACCTTGCTGGTATGAGGTGTACCTAATAACGTGGCCAGTTTGTGCATATTCTGCTCGAGTCATCCATTGATTCAATGATAGATATATTGTGCATCCATAACTATAATATAGAATCTAATATAATAATTATAAATATATAATTTTTTGAGGAAATATGAGTTGATGAGTTATAGGGACATGAAAGTTCCTGTTTAACAGGAAGGACACAAGTCCTAATGATGAGCGTCCAAGCAGCATGGACTGTCAGGTTCTAAGATAAAGTCATGGTACGGTAGTATATGTTTTGGTTGGTCAAGTGATTTTACACAGCTGTTTAACTTCTGAGACATTTTAGATGGAACTTTCTGAGGTCGGCTGTCGAGACGAGCAAGACATTAAGCAGGTCAGCTTGGAGGACGTAAAACATAGAGGATGCTTAATCTTTTGAGTGTATTCCAACAAGTAATCCCTGAGTAGATTTCCAAATTAAAGCTTTGGATACGTTATGACGACTCTCACACACATACGCACACATGAGCGGACATGCATACACACACATATTCACATGATATTTTCAGACGAGATGGTTGACAAGTGTGCGATGAATGATTTGCTCAAAGGCTCGGCTGTTTCTACTGTAGATTTCAAGCAGATGCTTATCCGCCCACTTCTTAAAGCCTCTGTGTGTCAAGGATTATGGCTGATTGTATAGACGCTTCAACTTTTGCCCTCGGTTGGTCATATGTAAGAGTCCAAGCACACCACCAGCTCCCTTCCACCATGGAGGAAGAAGGTTTTTATTAAGGTGACAGATGTTTAATGTATGTTCAACATCATGTCAATATGTAAATGAATTAAAATTTGTCCTAAACCAGTGTTTTTGTCGCTGCTCAAACCCATAAAGTTAACCCATAAAGACCCAGTGCTACTTTTTTGGTGGTTCCAAAATATTTTTTCTCTATATTTAACTTTCTTAAGTGATTTATCACCATTTGTTATAATATTATTGTTGGTATTTTGTGTTTTGTCAGTGAACATCAGGTATTTTCCTATATCATTAACAGATTATGTGGATGTTCATATAGTTTAGGATTAGAGTTGAGGGTTATTATATCAAAAACAGAGAAAACTGATGAAAAAGTGACTTTTTCAGCAAAATATATCATTAACTGAACATAAAGCTTGTGTGTCCATCCACTGTCATTGATCCAACTCCAGGGTTTTTACTGGTGAATCAATGTTGTATGAGATGAGCCTGTGATTGTCCAAATGGGTCATATCTGATGACCATGAAAAGACTGTATTTTACACCAATTATTTACATATGTTGATAGGATTAGTGGATCAACAGGTATTAAACAGTTTAGATCAGTCGACGGTTTTGGTCGGTGGCTGTTTGGGCCTTTATCTTTATTAAAAAAACAAAATGGCCTCTGTGTATGCATGTGTGTCCAAGGATTCACCCTAAATCCAAAAAGAGCTGGCTGCTGCAGTTTGGCATGCTTATCTGTTTTTGGTTAAGGAAGAGACTAACGAAAACGGCAAGTTAATAGAACCAATGTTTTTAGAGATATTAGAAATATTGGAATACAATAGTCTTACAATCATGTTGCTATGGCCAGAATGTTTTGGCAGTGACAAATGTGGTGCAGCATACATGAACACACAACAGCATGAAAACGACTGTCTATAACCCGTGGAGCCCCATGAGTCAACGTGCTAGTGGGTTAATAAGTTGTAGATTAATAGTTATTTGTTCATTATGCAATGAATGGGCCTTCCCCAAACTGAGGGTTGGGATCCAAAATGGGTCATGGGGCTGGTTTTACTGGGTCACCAACTGTCAAATCAAGTACAATGCATGACAATAACACGGCCATGTTTTTTTTTTTTTTTTTTTTCAAATGAGGAAGAGTTGAAAACAAGGTAAAAATGATGTAAAACACACAGGGATTGTTTATTTCATGTGATGGTTGGAATTTGTTGCAAATATTATTTGCTCATAGAAGCAGTTGATGGTTTCATTCTATGACTCATGACATTTCAGCAAAACAATTTAAATCCATGTTTTGCATTTTAAGGGATAGTTTAATATGTACAATTTGATGATTTTTTTGCGGGGTTGAACATACTTGGGAACCTTGCAATACGTCATGACTGAAGTAGTGAGATATTATTATATAATAATATTTTAATGTGGGCAATAAATCAGAAAATTCCTAAAGCCTACATTTTAACCTCCTCAGACCCCGAGTCCTCATTTGGGGACAAGACTTTCACAACTTTATTGAAGAAAAAAACAAAAGAAATGTTGTCCACTGCAAAGGACATTCCATAAAAATTTTAAAAATACATCTGAAAAAACTATTGCATTGTACCATTTCCAAAAAAGCCAGTTATTTAACATAAAAAAGTCAAAACATGTGCTTTCCTGGGTTAAAGCAACCCTATTGGCCAGGGGTGTCAAACTCCCTTTAGTTCAGGGGTCACATACAGCCCAACATGAAGAGGCTAATTACTGTATAAAATATTTTACATTTACAAACTATCCTTCCACAAAATATATCAATAACCCAAACAAGAAATTTTTATCAATATTATTCTCAGTTTATAACTTGTACATCTCCATTACAACTACACAAAACAACTATTAACTGGAAGAATATTGGTAAAATTGCTCTTATTCCTTTTAAGAGATTTCATGTTCATTTTTGTTCAAGTTCACATTTTTTGCAAAAAAAAAAATAAAAAATTGTAAACGTAAAGATCTTAATTTCATTTTCCCCCTTTGCAATAAAGTGAAGATAAACATTTGGGGTTGTCATTATTTATAGGATATTAAGATAATATTTTAATGTCCAACCCACTTGAGCTAAAATTAGTGTAATTAATTACACTAATTAGTGTAATTAGTGTAATTTTTGTGTTCACATTCATTCCATGGGACAGCTTGGAACCTGTGATAACCTGTTTTGGCCTGTGGGCCGTATGGTTGACACCGATCCTATAGAGTAATGTATCAACCTTTTTCTGATTTCAGAAGGAAAACGCTGCAGAATTTCCAGAACTGAAAGATGTTTTTGTCTAATTCTACATATTTCCTCAGTTATATTTATTTCATTACTATTATGTTACATTTTCACTAAAACTGGTCAAAATAATCAAATGGAACTTTAACAGTATCGTACTGAATTGCAGAAATCTGTAGGATTAGGAACTTACTGCATATACTGACAATTCCTAAACGCTGGATGTGAGTGACTTAGAAAAACGTTCCGTATTCAACATTCTCTTTTTGTCATATTTTGTACAGACAAAATAAATGGTCCAGACTTGTTGAAGCCTCGTGTATAATTAGTTTACTGTGATTCTAGCCTCATTCTTTATTTCTTTATTTATTTTACAAATTAGGTGTACATATCATTGTCTTTGCAACACATTTATAATCCCAAAGTTCAGATGCAAACAGGAAAATGTTCTTGCTGTTAAACTCAACATCTACAAGTCATCAGTCTTTAAAGGATCCTATACATACAGTATATTTAATAATATATGCAATTAATGTAGTTTACCGTTTCTAAAATTAATCATGGGGTTACTGTTGTTGTCTATAGTGCACAAAACTAATGGAACGTGCAACTACTTGTAGGATATAAAACATTTCAACACATTTTCATTGTTTCATTGTTTTGTGACTTTCTTTCAGTATGTGGGGAATGTAGAAAAAGAAAAAGATGGCCATATTTGGTGTGTGTTTGTAAATCAGATCCCATGTTGCACAGTGGCTCTCCTTAAGGGCCACATACCTAGAATATACTAATGTAGGAGTGGTCTCTGGGGTCGTTACTATAGAAACCTCCTGTGCATATAGACTAACAGGTGACTTGTTTTTACTGCCGTATCTCAAAAGCCTATATTTATATGGCTGGTTGAATGTCGACAGCAAATAGTGGAGATATGAAAAGATAAGTAATTCATCCACCTGTGGACAGAAGATGTTCCATTGAGTTTAGTGTCATGGAAATGATGTTTTCTGTTTTTTAAATAGCAATCAGAGCTCAGCAATCAGTCAGTTAGAGCTGAATAATATAGCATAAAATGACAAACATTTTCCACACAGCCAAGTATTTCACAAAATTAAAAGTACTAATACAACATAGTGACAGCAAACACCAGCACCTTCTTCTTAGTTCCATTTTAGTTACGTACACGAGTTACATTGAAACATTGTCAAACATGTCTTAATACTATCATCATTTATAGTATTAAGACAGGTATACAGATGAAAAAAACAGTTCTTCTACAGTTCTCTAGGTGAAAATTCCATGGTCGAGGAATGGACAGAGTAGTTCCAACTGACAGTAAATGAACGGTGACTCAAATAACTGGTTAAAACTGTTTACCACCTTTTAACAAGCGGTAGAAGAACATTTCTGGATGCACAATGTGTTGATCCTTGAAGCAGATGGATTACTGTAGCAGAATATACTGTATACTGACCACTTTATTAGGTGCATCTGGTAGCAGCAAGGTGTGTCTAATAAAGATAGGGGGGTAGGTAGTTACGTAGTTTTTTTTTTTTCTGAGTTCATAAAGTTTGTAGGGTCTCGATGTGCTAATTCTGAACATTTTATATTGAAAAACAGTTGATGAATAAGCAATAGTCAAACATAGAGGATAGGAAGGTCATGTTGAAAGGCTCTAATATAAAATTTTGACTAAAAATTACAGCTCTGATGTAGAGTTGTCCCGATCCAGGATTTTGCACTTCCGATCCGATACTGATATTTTTTTTCACTTCCGATCCGATACCAATACCGGCCGATACGATACCAGTCTATCCGAGCATGTATTAAAGTTCAAAGTTATTTACCTTCCTTACCTAGCTGTCAGACTCATGTTGAAAAGGGTTTTAGTCTCTGGATAACAACTATCCAGCTGAATTAGGTGAGTTTGAAAAATACACAATGGCAATAACAAGAAACTGACCTGTTTATTCAGGGATAAACACAAAATAGACAACATTATAAATAAACAGACATGGCATCAGTGGTCTGTAAAAAGTGCAAATAAGACTGTAATCGCTTGTGCTGAAGGTGTGCTGGAAAATGCGGACCGGTTTTTAGGAAAACCACAGCTAAAAAACTGGAATGGATTATCTAAATCGGTGCGATAGAAAACCCGGAGCTTTAAAAAATAGATCGGGAGTCTGGATCGGAATTTTTTCGCGCCTGCCGATTCGATACCGATGCGCTTTTTTTTTGCTCATATTGGCAGCCGATCCGATCCTGATATCGGATCGGGACAACCCTAGGTTGAGGTATTTCAATTCTGTTACAAATTGTATTTTTTCAATTTGTACATTTATATGAAAACTTTGGTCTGGATTAATTTTTTTAATGCAGAAAAAACATTGCCACTGTTTTTGTTCCATTGTCCACAAACTATTGGGCAGAATATATGGTTTAAATGTGAGTTCCACTGTACCCAAAGGAATGGCATCACCCACAAGCAGCAGAGATATTGATCTGTACTATTCCAATATACATACTCTTCTGACAACAGTCATACTTTGATATGTTGTCCATAAATATCCAACACAGGAACTCAGAGAGGATTCTTGTCATAGTTTAACTTCTTCTGAAAATTGAACAAATATGTCTAGGGAAACTGTAACTTTGAACATATATATCCCATGTGGAAAAAAAATCTACAAAGTGCCAAGTGAATGTAAAAGTGTGTTCTGAAAAACTGGAATTATAGCTTCTTGGTTCTGCTGGTCTCCTGTTATTATGATGACGATGTCGGTATTCATACTAACTGTACCTCAACATTATTGCTCAAATATTAATGTATTTCCTCTCTCACTTTTTCCACCAGTCCACTAATATACCAGCTCCCTCGGAAACTCTACAAAATGTTTCTTTGAAAACTCTGAAGTTTGGTTGGTTAGAAATCATTTTAATTTAATGTTGAAATATCGCTGAGGCAAAGCCCAGTTGATAATGGCCCCCAAGGTGATTCACTTGTTCCTGCTCCCATTCCACCTGTCACATTAGGATGTTAACTAATTGCCATGTATAGTTAAGGTAGTGTTATCTTGCTCTAAGAATCACTGTGCTGTGTGAGACAGTTCACATAGACACACAGTACACAGTCTCCTCTCAAAGGGGTCCAGTGGAGCAGAAAGGCTAAGTGACAGCAAAGCAGGGGTTGAGCAAGTGTAGCTTGACAGGCAGAGTGGCTAAGAGGGAATCAGCATGTTTAATCATCAGTCATACTCACATTTCTATGGTTTCAGCCTATAGGACGGGTGTCTTTTGCTAAGAATTCAGTTTATTTTAGCCATTTTAACAATGTAACAGTTTCTCTTGGCGCCTTTTGCTGCAATTAATTTAGAAAAAAAAAAAAACACTGGGTGGGGGGGTGTATGATATTCGTCATATTGTTGTTAAAAGGACTTGATATAAATAGATTCGTTCTATTACACTGGAGATTGGGCTTATGTCCCACTGACAACATTATATCACATTTACAGTAGTCAGTTACAGTTGTATGTACAGGCTTTTAAATCCTCAGAAAATATGTTCCCTTAACTCTGTCCCATCTGGTTCCACTGGCAAAATTTTGAATACAGACCAGCTGTAGGAGCATAAATACAATAAAATACTAGACCAAAAACATGTCAAGCTTTCTGTAAAGTGTTGTTTCACTTCATTGTAATGATTATGGGGGTATGGTCACAGGCTTCGACAGTCAGCTGACTAATGATGCTGGATGAAAAATAAATAATACATAAATAATAACAAAAAAAAAACATTCACAGCTAGTATTTATCACCAGTAGGGGCCACCAAAGAAGGAAACAATAGCATTTCAGACATTTTAAAGCAGTGTATGACCATCACATTTTTTTTTCTTTTTCAGAATTGTGAAACTATAGTGATAGCCTAATTATCACTAATCCGTAAGTCTTTCCATGTATATGCACCAGATGACTCCATCATAAACACAGTCCGCTTGTTTACATAACAAACTAAGGTGACGATGGGATGGGAAATCCAAGCAAAAGCAGTTTCCCAACAGATTATGCAAGAAAACAAGTTATTTATACAGTCCACCAGGGTTGTTTTACAGAATGAGTATAGTCGGTGGATGGAGGTAAAGGCAACATTTTGGTTCAATACTCAACAAGAGACAATGAAATTTCCCCTAAATCGATAAGGTCCAAACACAAACAGTGGATCATTGGATCAGACCCAACCACAGGGCTTTCTGCACAAGGACTGAATGGTGTGTACCTGTATACAGTATACTGGTAGAATAGTCCTGTGGATGCAACAGGCTACACAGCCTTAGAGCATCCAGTGATCCATCCCTGTGGGAATAATTGTACACAGGCATGTGTCACCACAGTTCACAGCTGCTATTAGTGGGGCTGTATAGCTGTCGCCTGTCCCATCTCATCCGATATTCCACTATTTACATTTGCACCTTAGCAGAAAGACTAATGGATTAGTGGCAGTGAAGCTATCACTTGGGTTTTACAAATCTGAAAAAAAAAAAAAAAAAAAAAAATTGGGATGAAAGAAAGTCATATGCTGCTTTAAACATTGGGAATGCATTTTGTGTGAGCGTTGACCTTATGATCTGTTGAAATCAGGGCCTGAAATTGATCAGATTTGTTGCCAAGTCCAATTATTTCTACTGAATATTTAAAGTGGCCTAAAAAGTATATCAGCACTTTGGAAATCCATCATTTTCTGCATAAATTGGTCATAAAATATGGTCTGATCTGTATCCAAGTAAGTAAAGACACAATGTTCATAATGAAACACCACACAAAAAGTCATATTTCCTGTCTTGTTTGAACACAGCTACAGCCATTTTATGGTTTTGTTGGTAAAACATATTAAATGCAACTACAGCAAAGCTTTCGTTATAGCAAAGCTATAGCTACAGCAAAGCATCAACCAATCACACCTTTGAAAATAACAGAATCAACCCCATGTCCTCACTGACTTGACTGTGAAGAATTATACACTATACATTGCATGTTGTTTTCTAGAACGTTTCAAGTGTGTGTGTGTGTGTGTGTGTGTGTGTGTGTGTGTGTGTGTGTGTGTGTGTGTGTGTGTGTGTGTGTGACCTCAGATGTCCTTTCTACAGCCTCTGAAAAGGATGATTGAGGTATTTATTGATAAGACAGGAGCTTTGAGTGTTTAGTGGAGAAATGTGGGCAGATGTGGTTATTGAACAGTGTGTGGATGAATTGGTGAATATGATATCGATCCATTCATCACTTAATCCTGTGATGATCAGTCTGTATTAGAAATCTGCTGTTGGGACTTTGTAGTGTAGATGTACTGTCACATTATGGCCTTTCCATATTGGGAAAAAGACAAAAAATTGACAAAAAAGCCAACTAGACACAGACAGAGCTATTAAATCAGGCAGTTAGTGACAGCACTAGTTCCAATGTACACAAACATTTTTTCCATATCATGTGACAAATGCATCTGAACCAGAATTTGATAAGGACTTAAAAAATGCAATATATTTTTTAGCCTTATACATGTAGATTTGGAGAAAATTTTTATTTTGTGTTAGTGCATTTTATATACTTGAACTGTATTAGCAGTATCTATTAGGGCTGCACGATATTGTAAAGAACAATGGCATTGCGATTTTTTTTTTAACTCTGCAAAATAGAGTGCGATATGAAAAATATACAGGAGGATATACTACATGTGCGGTCATTTAAATAGTCAAACTAACTAGTTGTATTTCATCTTGCTGTGTCAACAGGTGCAAGGCACGCATTTCAGTTTCAACCTTCTTGTAGCTGAAACAATTCCAGATAGCTGACGTTGCTTTTCTTTTTGGCACCAAGTCCTCATTTTTGGTGATTTTCTATTGTCATTGCACAACCTCCACCAGGAGGTTATGCGATCACCCAAGTTTGTTGGTGAGTTCGTTCGTTCATTTACAGCTGCATCTTCGTGGGCTGCCACAAGGGTATGCTTGATGGGAAGCGAGGACAACTGGCGGAGGTTTGCACTCTCTAGTTTGAGTACATATCTAGTTTTTAATGCTGTTACCAGTGACTCACTCCATGTGCATCTGTTTCAGCAAACTGTTTCACAACTATTACCATTGGTGGACCACTGTGCACAGTGTGTGCCAGGTCCCCAGGCTTAAATTAGATGAGAACAGGTTTTCTTTTTTTTTTTTTTCAAATGTATTTGTGGTGCAGAGTGGCTCCACTTAAGTGCAATTTTGTTGCAACTTATGTGCAATGGTTCTAAAGTCTATTCTATTGAGTTAATTTCCCTCCTACATTGCAGGACCTGCGATGTGATTATTGCGCTCGCATACATTGTGATGATGACAATCAAATGGTATATTGCACATCTCTGGTATCCATCTTCTACTCTTTATAAACAAATTAACCTCTTTTCTGTTGTTGGTTAGGGTTAGGATGTGTCATGTGTGGGATGAACATGGTTTTAGATTTCACCAGGATAGAAGTGAGAAGGAGGCACTTTGTTCCAAAAGAAAGACTACACCAGTGCTACTGCTGAACTACTGCTGGAGCCTTGGGCCTGATTCACACACTTCCAGCCATAGAAGATCCAGCAAAATGAAAATGTCATCAACTAATATTAGATTCACTTCTGTTTGTTTTCTTGCTATTGTATGCGAGACTGTATTTTCGTAGCTATGTATTGTATTATAGAATAGTGAAAACTAATTTTCACTAAACTTAATTTTCACAAAACTTAAATTTTTTTTTTTTTTTAAATCCACATGTTGAATTTTAAAACAGATATCAAATTTGAATTCTCCATACCAGAATTGACTAAAACCACACCAAAACCTATCTGTAAAAAAATATTTCAAAAGATTTTGTTGTACAGTGCCATCTTTATGCAGCACTTTTTTTGTAGTTGATTCTGTTGCTGCTTTAACCATTGAATGTCCCTGTTGTAGGATCAGTAAAGTATCTAATTTAATCTAATATACCATATTTTCTGGACTATCGATCACTCCTAAAAAATATAAAATATATTTTTACACACACAGTGGTGGAAAAAATGTTTTCTGACACCCCATCCATTTGTGAAATACTGCATTAAGTACCACTCTTAAATTATTGAACTCTGCCCCTGTATTGTTCCATTCGTCAAACCCACATGCTCCTTCTGAGCGTGCTCTGTTTCATAGAAGTCAAACAATGCTCATTATTCAATGTTCATTACCTCTAACAAAGAGGTTCTGTTTTCATTCGGGTCTGTCTGTGTTTGTTTGTCTGTTAGGAAGATAACTCAAAAAAGTTTGTGGAAGGATTTTGATGAAATTTTCAGTAAATATTGATACTGGCACAAGGAATAAATGATTACATTTTCAGTCAACAATAGTTCTGACACGTCTTGTTTTTTTTGATTGATCAATGAACTCAAACCCAGCGTATAAATTCCAAAATCTGACATCGATACAAAAAACAAACCAAAAAAAAAAGTTATGGACAAAATATACTGATATGAAAATTAGGTGCATGAAACTCTGTGTGTGTAAAAGTTTTCAGTGGCAGGATAACAAGACCGATTGTGTGGGTTTTTACTGTTCTCAAGGGCCTAGAAATGGGATGTATTCAAAAGTAAAAAAGATAAATGAGTAGCCAGAAGATGTATTGTTACCCGTGCGATGCAGTACTCTCTAGGGTTCTCCTTCTCCAGGCCGTACTTTTCCAGCGCCTCCACCACTGCAAAGTCAGCCGTGTCTCGAGTGGAGAGCAGGATGGTCTTATAGGGGATGTTGGGCTTCAAGCTGTCGGCGTATATCCGCAAAGTACCTCCTGCAACACAAACAGACATGTTCTGTTATTCAGTATGAAGAATGATCACAAATGACAGGTTAGGCTTTAAAAGTGCACTGCTGGTATTTCACATGTGGCACAGGTTTGGTGAATACTCGATATGAGGCCTGATTCTGACAAGTGATTGACAGATATGGATTTTTTGGGGCAGATACCTTTTTTTTTTTTTTTACACACACATCAGCCTTAGCCGATGACCGATACCAGGCCACTGATATTTCTAAGCCGATATTGGGAGCCTAGCCTGATTTTTTTCCCTCTGTCAAATAATAACAAATTTTTAGGAAATATTTACTGAAATAAAATAATATGAAACTATTGGTAAAATGGGAAAAGAAAAAAAAAAGGTGGAATAGGTAACAGTATCTCCAAAAACACAGAGGTGCTTTGAACTTTGCCTGTCAGTAAATCATGTTAGAGGAAAAAGAGAGCATATCGGCCAACACAACAGGCAGATGCAGATACAAGAAAAAAACAGAAATATCAGCCCATCATTCATTCTGTCTACAGCAGTTTACATTTTCAGAGCATCCTTCAGACATGTATGCAACACAAAGCCTAATGCATGTTTACACTCAGCTCTGTGTGTTGTGGTGATTCAGCAGGAGAGTGTATAGTATACACAATTTTACAAAAAAAAAAAAAAAGGGTGGGGGGTGTTGCATGTTCTCCTTTGTGTGGGTTCTCTCCAGGTACAAAGACAATAAGTTAATAATTAGTTCAGCTAAATTCCCCATAGGTGTGAATGTGAGGAGGATTAGTTGTTTGTTTACAGACAGACAGATAGATATAGATAGATACGTGCATACAGTGGTGGAAAAAAGGTTTTTGGACACCCCATGCATTAAAAATCATTCTTAAGTCATTAAGTCTGCCCAGTATTCTTCCCTTCTCCAAACCTTCTGCACATGCTCTGTTCTGTCCAGGTCAAAACTGGAGGTTTCAGTAGGAAAAATATCCAGGACAAAGCATTTTTTCTTATAAATAAACAAAAACGTAATTTGCATCCATTTGTCTGATGCAGCCACATCTTTTGAAACACAAGTTTCAAACACAGTTTTCTGCAAATATTTCATAATATTGGAAACTGTAAAAGTTTAAATGTGCGAGAACTTTTTTCCACTACTGTATATAAACATCCCTGTGACCTTCTCCAGGATAAAATGTAAAAGTTGAATGACTGAAAAAAAAAAAAATGTTGCAGCAGATGACTTAACACGTCCAAAATTTTTACGCAGCAGGTTACTATAAAACTGCATGTCAGCTATTTTTTATTTCGCTATGACAAAAAAAGCACTTGTAATTTCAAATTTACGAGTGGAAAGGATCATGTTCCCAACAGCACATGAAGGCAGCAATAAATACAGATGGAAATGCAGTGGATTTGTGTGACCGTGATGCGTCACCAAGAAATGATCACCTTAGTAAATCCCACAAGGGAATCTTCAGCGAAGCAAACAGGATTTTCAGAGGCGTTACACAAAACGGGCTCTAAAATAGCACTTTCTACTGGAAGAACGTCACTGTCTTACCACAAACCATCCTGTGTGTGTGTGTGTGTGTGTGTGTGTGTGTGTGTGTGTGTGTGTGTGTGTGTGTGTGTGTGTGTGTG
>JAPTYR010000002.1:22568000-22580184 GCA_029814505.1 Siphamia roseigaster | reverse complement strand
GATCGAACCCACGACCTTCTTGCTGTGAGGCACGAATGCTAACCACTGCACCACCGTGCCGCCCCCAACTGATGCTTGTATGGTCTAAATTGAAGCTATGGGTTGTTGTTTTTAGTTTAGTATTTTTTTTGTTTTGTTTTGTTTTTACCATTTCCTTGAGCTTTGCACTTCAATATTGTCTGACCTTGGAGTGAATTTACTGGGAACTCCACTCCTTGGTAGATTGGCACTGTTTTGAGTGTTTTCCACTTCTACATAATCTCTCTCACTGTGGAATGATGGACTTCAAATTGTTTGGAAACAGCGATAGAGCCCTTCCCAGATTAACGGTCAACAACAAGTAAAACCTCTGCTTTTAGAAGAGGTGGACACACTTTTTGATGATCGATAAATCTAGAGTATTCACTTTACACCACTTAGCTGCTGCTTGATTTTTTTTTTCTTTTTTTTGTGGAGGCAGTAAGAGTGTACTCAGTGATTAACACACTACGTCTACATTTCATTTTCATTTTTGTTAAATTAATAATGACAGTGTGGAATCTGCGGTGTGATGTTTTATACCTGAGGTTGAAATTTAAATGATTCCAGAGCCTTGCAAGAATCTCTGATTTTTTTGTTATGTTGTGATATGTAAAACCACAGAATTCAATGGGGTGTATTTTCTTTCTCCAAAGACTGTCCATATTGTATATAGTATGCATACTTACAGTGCAATTTATTACTATCCTTAGTGTATTAAACTGCAGAAGTACAAGCAGTATTGAGAAAAAAACATAAATAATATTTGCTTCTAGGATTTTGCTGTGTGACATTTCATATATTGTAGAATATTTGTACAGTACTTATTATAGATCGAACAAACACACTCTGTTTAATACTGTTTAATTAGAATTTGGCCAAAATCATAGAATCCATATGAAAAAGCCAGATGCTGTGTTTGATTTTACATTATGGGATGTCAGTCACTAAGCAAACTCATTATATTCCCTTCTGTGGGAATGAGAAATGTGATTTCATCATTTGTTTATCCTTACATCATATCAGTTAACATCTAAAAGGATTTATTAATGTTTTAAAACTGTGCACGCATAAATTGCAGTTCATTTAGCCTTAAGAAAACACATAATTTATAAGAAATTGATTTGCTCTTTATAGCAAGTAAAAAGTGTCATTGAGCATATACAGAGGAAACATATGCATATGCAAGAAACAAAAAACAAAAAACAACCTAAAAATTCTGGTATATTTCAAACAGATGCCTGGTCTTTTGAGTTTAAAGTCATTCAGATGAGGACGAGGAAGTCTGAAACTGGGGTTTTCAGATGGATTAGGGTGTGTGTGTGCGTGTGTGTGTGTGGGTGTGTGTGTGTGTGTGTGTGTGGGTGCATACGTGCATTCGTGTGTTTGTGGGGGTGGGAGGCTGAGCTCCTCCTCCGGGTGAAGGAGTGAAGTATCTGTTTTTTCGACAGATCTGCTCAGTGTCCAGTGTGATGTAAAAGCTGTACAGGTCTGTTGTGGTGAAGAGCGAACAGTGTCAAACAGTGCCATCTACATCTGCACACATTGTCAAGAGCTGTGGGTAGTGATTTAACAGTTTTACTGTACTGCTTGAATAAAAAAAATGAATATGTTGTATACATATTAAATACTCTGTGTTTAGTAAATGTATAGAATATAATGCTCCTTTCTCATTCAAACCCATCGGTTTTGTCCACATTGTATGTTGTATCTTTTAAAACTATCTTACGTGCTCATTTGTTTTATTTTATTTTATTTTTTTTTACTGCATGCTTCTGAGCTACTCCACTTTCTACACATGCACCAAACCATTAAAGCAAATTTCCAATAATATGAATCCTGTTTACTTACATGGCAATTAACATAGTTCTGATTCTGGTTCTCAATTGTGCATCTCAAATTAAGCTTGATATGTAACATGAAGTCATTATCCAGCCTCATTTATCTCACATTTGCTGAACATAAAAGACGGTTGTATAACATTCCCTTTTAAACGTTTTCTACACTTATTTTATTCATATATTCCACAACTACCTATTAGAAAAATAAAGCCACTTCATCCACATGAGCAAAGGTGTGTTTTTACAAGTGATTTCAAAGTTTTCACAAATCTAACTCCAAATCTTTAACATTTGGGTAGAATTATCTGTTTCTACAGAGCTTTAGGACTAAAATGTATACATAAAACTGGGATTCTCCTGAACATTTTGAACACTTGGGTATTGTGTTATGTACCTAGAAAATAAAGAATATATCCTTGGACCTCTGAGGGTTAAAGTCGGATGAAATGCGCTACAACTGTTCAAACTGAAGTCACACTGGAAAACATCAGATACGTATCTGATTTAAGTCCACACATGAAAGCGGCCTGGGCCTGATTTATACTGTTTAGATCAGGGGTCTGAAATTCAACTTACCTGGATCTGCTGGAAGTAGAGTCTGGGTCAGGCTGGGCCACATTAAGTATTCCACAAAAAAGGGTTTCTTTACTTTACTCACAGCAAGTAACATGCACTTTTTGATGAACTCGCCTTCTTTGAATGTCTTTCTGGCCCTAGTGATCATCTCAGTCTTCTTGTAGATAGGTTCGACGCTGCTTCATTCTTTTTGCTTGTTTTCTTGAATAAATCTCGTTGCCTCAATAGATGCTTTTTCAGACTGGCACCCTGGTTCTTTCTCTCATCTCTCTTGTATTTTATAAACCCCTCAGCATGTCTAGTTGAGTTATGACATCAGATGTTGTATTCCTTTTACACCGCAACTTTCTCTGCACATATGAAACACATAGGGGGTTCCCCTGTGCTCCCCAAAATAAATATTCAGTTCCCCACTTTTCCTGAACTTGCCTGTGCTTGTTGGCAAACTTTCTTTACACAGTGAGAGAGGCATGACTAGAACGAGGTAATGGTGTATATTTTCCGTCCGCTTGGTGTCACTCCAGAACATGTTTCAATATAGTCACTAACATTCATACTTCCCCAGGTACTTGGCTAGCTTGATGACTGTTGACAACAAATCCTGCAAGAGGGTGTCACGAGAACATACTGTTTTCACGTTTCCATGAGTACCAACTCGGCTCGACTTGACTTGGCTTGGCAGTGTTTCCATTACCGGATAGCACGGACTTGACAGTACCTGGTCATCATAGTTGTGCGGCGCATACTTCTGTGTCATTTGCTCAGGGAATAGTTGATAAACTCACTCATTTTCTGATGTTACATCTGAATTTTTATGCTAGCCATCAAGGACTGAATGTCCTGGAGCGACCATAGTTTTGGGCTGTCTTCGTGTGGATTAATGTACTGCTATATTTACTGCCAACTTCCACATCTGTATTTTGTAAAGCGGCAGGTCATAGAGACAACTGTCTGACCAGTTAATGTCTGCAGGGTTAGATGTCACATTTTAGTATCACCTTGAACCTCGGCGGAGGCGATATCAAAAATTTTGTAGCAGGTACCTTGGTTGCAGGTCATTTTTTTGTAATGGAAGCGCTGCAAAGTTAGCCAAGTCGAGTCAAGCCGAGCCAATACTAGTGGGAACGCAGAATGTGGTACCCCATGAGTGATCAAAATAAATAAAATAGAAATGTGGCAAGACTCTGCAAAAACACGCATTTGAGGACTGCGTACGAGCTGCACTAAGACTAAACTTTGATGTCATGTACATGGGCTATAAGACAGTCATAAAAGATTTATTAAAACAAAAAAAAAACATCAGATATAGGTCACTTTTCGGCAAAACACCCACATTTGGGCCACTTTCGCCTGCAGTGTGAACATAACCTCAGACGCCTCCTGGATGCCGGCATGGTGAGATTTTTCAGACATGTCCTGTTGGGAGGAGACCTCAGGGCAGACCCAGGACATACCGGAGGGATTTTACATCTCAGCTGGCCTGGAAATGTCCAGAGGAGGTGGGCAGGGAGAAGGAGGTGGGCAGGTCTGGGCTTCTTTACTGCTGAACCTGGCCATAGGATCTGTAGCTTTTTGCATAACATTGCTAATTTTACCTAACATATTAAAGCACCTAAACCTTTTATCTAATACTCTAGCTGTTACCTTATGCTGAAACTGAATAAAACTGTGTTGTTGCAGAAATTCACACATTTCATCTATTTATATCACACAATGTATTCACAGGTAGTTAAAACATATTAGTGTGTATTCCATTCACTGCAATAAAGAGGAGATAAATATGTTCACAAACTAACTGCTACTTTTTTAATGTGTAATTTCAAACATTTGAAACTGTTGACAAGACAAAGTGTTTGTAAGCAATTTCAAGCTATGATCCCGACCTCATCCCACACTGCCAGATGCTCAAGTTAATGGACGCCTCAAACAATGGAGTTCACTGTGCAGTTCAGACTCTTCACCAGAGAAGAATACCTGCATTGTCACAAGCCGCTGTGCACTTATTTCATTTTTGGACTCAAACAGAAGCTGCTAAAATGTTTCAGTGTAAGTGCGTTTGTCTTTCAAGTCTAATGTTGTAACGCTGCAACCTATTAAACTCGCATGTAAATCGGAATACAAACAAGGGTTTGGACGTGTCTTTAGATATCAGATAAAGACGGTGTGTTGTGACATGATGAGGGCCTTTTGAAAACGAAGTACAAGGAAGCATAAAAGCAAAGAGCATTTAACAGTTGGAGACGACCACACAAACTCGTTCAGATACACTCTTGCTGTCAGTGAGAGATTGTCACAATAGATCACACAGTAACTTCCTGTAGAGCTGTCTGTGCCAGTCCATCAGTCACATTAGCAATCTAAGTGGGGCTCAATCAAGTGCAGTCTTTGTGAGGGGAATCTGTCTGTCCCCAGTATGTGTCCATCAGAAGGAAAATGTTGAGTATTGATTTCATGTCTGGAGGGCCTACAGACTGCAGCTGGTAGTGACAGTCAGTGACTCCGCTCTGTTTTGGTGACGAGCAAAAGCTGAAAGAGAAGCTTCAAGCAGATGTTTATTATAAAGACCGAAAATAATCTGGTCCCGACAATGTCACACAAACATTCGGTGCCAACTAGTTAACATACTGAACTCTTAATGATCTTCTAGCTTATTTTTGATAAGAAGAATGACAGTATTATGCCAAGTTTATGGCAGTCTGCCAATCTCTGATGCCAAGACAACAGCTCTGAGTAAATTCACATTAATCTTCTTGCCAAGAAATAACCACAAAAAAAGTAAGAGTAATGAAAATGATAGTATCAGTTTTGTCCTGCTTTCATGTTTGGTATGCTGCCATTTCTGGTTGCTTATTGACTGTTGATGTTTTCACTTTATTATGTTCTATGTGTTGGCGGGTTGGACCTTCATAATGAGGGTAAATACAGAGGCCACAGAGTATAAACACACAGCCAAGATTGTGTTCTAAAGTTAAATGTAAATTATTCCTGCCAAAAAAGAAGCAATAAATGAAGATTAGAATAATGTGGGAATGCATAAATATAATTTTCTCTATTATTATGTGTAATATATTCTTTTAAAACCACAAAATGCTCGATATTCAACATCCCCCCTCCGCCCCACCCCCCAGTATATTTGTGGGAGAAAACATACCATATGACATCCTCCCATCAGCAGAGCAACAATTTCATTGACTAACTTCATCATCTGTGAGAAGTCTCTTCCCTGTAGAGCTGCATGGATGAGACAGGCACATTCCCTTGTTGTCTTGTCTCTCTACTGTTTTCTTTATCATCAACAAGCAATTCTTAGAGACAACAATTTATTTAACTTTTCTCAGCCCACTGAGAAGGATTTTGTTCGGGAATATCGAAGTGTCAGAAACAAAAGTAAAAAAAAAAAAAAAAAAACATGCCATAAAGGCACAAGACAAAAGTTGCCTCAGTCTCCAACTCTTCAAACATGTGAATGAATAAAAAATAACTCCCAACATTTTATTCTATTTTGCAGACATTTTCACCAAGGCAAAATAGCTTGTATTCAATGTTTATTAACAAGCTCTTGAAGTCCCTCCCTCTACTTTGTCAAAGTAACAATACAATCTTCCTTCAATTTTGTTATTTGAAGACAAACAATTCAGTTTGAAGAGTCCTTTTTTTTTTTGTTATAAGTATGCAGATTTGGCTTGTAACCATGGATTCATATTTTTGTGCCACAAGATTTACATAAAAAGCCCACAGTCTGGAAAGTTTTGAACAGATTCTGGCAAAAAGTAGACTTAAGGATGAGCGACAAAATGAAAGCCTCAAGGACCGTTGGGCTGGGGCGAGGATGGGATGGGGGTGTTGTGAGTCTCTACTAGGGGGTGTTGGTGTTGAGGGCAGAGGGGAGGGACACTGGAGGGGGTTGCTGGGTAGCTGAGCTTTAGCCTGGCTGTGCATGAGAGCAGCAAATCCGACTTGGTTGGTAAACAGGGGCTCCAGGGACACTTCTTTTGCATGCAGGCTGCTGCGGACGAGATGGAAGCCCTCTGTGATTCTAATAGAGTAAGCTCATAGAAATCACCGTAGAAAATGCCAATAAGGCTGTCAGCCACCACTACAGCACAACACAGACTCTCACGTAAACACACACAACACACACTGGAAATTATACAACACACACGCACATGTACAAGCCAAATATGAGTTCATTTTTTGAGCTCCCTAGGTATCTCGCCTGGGTATATGCATGTCTTTCTGAAGAATAACTTCATTTAAAGTATCATGAGGATATCATCTTTCTTAATTTAACCCCTGTTGCCTTGAAATGGACTAGTTTTTAGGAAGCATAAAGCATTTCAATCAAATGCTACAGTTGTAAAACACATTTTTGTTCTGATTTTCAAGCAGGAATACCATATGTATGTTATTCTTTTGCCCTTGGTGAGTCAAAAGCTGGCTTTGAATGGGATTTTTTTGTTGTTGTTTTTTACATTTCTTTGCCCAAATGAGGTTTATATTCTGTAGATTTAAAAAATGTATTTTCAATTGTGGTGTTAATTTTGTATGGCTGCACATAGTCAGCAAACGGCAAATCAACAGGCCTTGATTTTGCACCCAAGTGCTATCACAAACTCAAGGATTCCGCCTGCGATGTGTTAAGGAAAGACTGATGCAACTTCAGAGAGATCGACTGGACCGTCCTGGGAAAATAATCTGAATACTCGAAATGGTTAGCATTACCATTTTACAAGATGTTTTCTGATATGGACTAATGCACCGCGTACAGTAATGGCAAGTCTTCTCTGAACGTATAAGAAGATCAGACAGACCTCCCCTGAGAGCTGTTTCCCTCCTTTTCCTTTTCCTTTAGAGGGAAGCACCTGTAATTTATCTTCATCAACTATTATGGACATCCTCAGGAACAAAACCCGGACCCGAAAAGTATCAAATCAACAGCACATTTTTCAGAAAATGGCAGATCCAATTTTATACATGTCCCTGAGGCTTCCCTCTAACTGTTGGTGTGCTGACCCTTCACTCATTTGATGCTGCTTTTCACAGCCAAGAAGGAGCTTTTCAAGATTGTTTCTGTCTTTTGCAACCTGTGAGATGCGCCTCGATTGGAGAAATGCTAATAAGATGTCCCGATGATGTTCAATATAACATCTCGGAGACGTGCAAACCTGCCTCTGTAAATTACAAATAATCTACATAGGACAGAAGAGATGGAGTATGGTCTGATTTTGACATCTGAAGATATGACGCTGTCTTGTTTCTCACTGATGTGTGGTAGCAAAAGTGCTGTAAATGTTGATTTGTATCTGCAAAGTACTGACTACACTCCCTCTACAGCTTCTGTTTAGAAGGCTATGTGGAAATGAAACATCTGAAAGGAAGAACTGAACTTAGGTCACATGTTGCCCTGTGGATGATTGAGAACACACGTGTCAAACTCCAGTCCTCAAGGGCCGGTGTTCTGCATGTTTTAGGTATTTCCGTCTTCCATCCCACATGATTATCTCTTGAACTCCTGAGACTTTAGCAGTTCCACAGTAAAAAAAAAAGAAAAAAAAAAAGAAAAGCAACAAAATTAACAAAAATGAATAATAAACCAACAAAAATAATTAGAAATATGAACAGTCAGACACAAATCAAACAAAATTAAAGAAAAAAATAATAAAATAAATAAAATGTAGAAAAATAAAGAAAATAAGTAACAAAATGAACAAAAACGAATAATAAACCAACCAAATAATTAGTAAGATGAATGAAGTAAGACACAAATGGAATAAAATTAAAGAAAAAAATAATAAAATGAAAAAATAAATGTAGAAAATAAACAAAATAAGCAACAAAATGAATGAAAACTAATAAATACTTACAAAATTAGAAATAACATGGAAAAATTTGCAAAATATTTACAAAAAAATTAAAAACGAGGGAAAAAAAAGAAAGAAATAACTAGTAATATAATTTGGTCTAGGTAGTTTTTGGCTTTTTCTAAATAATTTGCTTTTTTATATCTGTTCCATGAACAAAATTCAGTAAAAACACAGTCAAAAAAATAAAATAAAATAAAGGCAAACAGTTGAATTTTTCTAAATATTTAAACTAAACCATCCATTCAGAGCACATCAGGGGTTAAAGGGTTAATAATCAGCTCCTCATCAGTTCTGCAGAATCCTGATAGTGATGGAATAGTTTTGAGGTGTGATGGAAGAGGGAAATATCTAAAACATGCAGGATACTGGCCCTTGAGGACCGGAGTTTGACACCCCTGATTTAGAAGGATCACAACATACATTCGCTGACCCAAAATCAGTTTAACAAATGTTAAATGATTATATTTTGACAAGTTGTCCTGTTTTTTATTCTGTTTCCATCAAATCGAATTCAAAGCCTCCTTCAAACATGACACAGCCAGACAACCTCATAATTGTAATTTAAATCCATATATTTATGTAATTTGTGCTTGAATCTTCATATTCATGTTGGTTTAAAAACTGTGCGCTGAAAAAGATGTACACATTTTAACAAAACCTGTAATTGTGTCATCGCTTGGTAATTAAATGGTAGCATTAAGAATGTAATTATATTTCCTGTCATACTAGAAACCTCTGTAACATTTTTCATGTTAGTAGAGATTGATTAGTGCTTGCCCAATTGCCTCCAACATTGATATTCAATGTGGAAATCCTGCGTGCATAAACAAACAAGGTTTTCCTCTGACAGTAAAATCACATTTGAGCAACTTTGATTGGAATACTTTATGGGTGTGGGCCAAGAGTAATATCAAACAATATGGATTAGGTCTGCTCAACATACTGAAAACTGTCAGGTTCAAATGATAAAACCAGAGTGAAATTGGCCTGCCTGGAACGGATTGCTGAGGGCAAGGATTATAAAGGTTTTTCACCCACCACCTTGCCCTTATATTGATTCAGGTATAACTAGGAGATTTATCAAAACACAATGTTTGACAGGGAGTTCAGTAACACTTAAAATTAAGTTGCAACAAGCCAGGTGGAATAAAAATGCCACTGCAGCAGAGATTTAGGAAGGGACAGTTGGTTTAGACGGTGATAATTCTGTACATACTGTACATATTTAATATGAAGCTGGTTTACGTGATTGGAGTTGAAATTAGATTTTCTAAAGCAGTGGGTCACAGCTCATAATCTCTCTGGGTACGGACACAGAAGAATTAAAACAAAAATCCTGGCTGTAATCAAAGATTCACAGGCACTCCGCGTAACAGGAAATCATTGTGCTCCCAGCCTTAATTTGGTATTTTATGGGCTTAACATCAAAATGCTTATGATGAATTATGATTTACAGAATATGAATGTAGCAAAAAAAAAAGCATATATCACAACCTTATGCTTCTTGTCTGAGCCTCCGTGTCTAAAATGCATTCTTTATTCTTTTTGCCATGCTGTATGTGATGAAAATGCATATGAATAATAGAGCTATTCGTCTATTCGCTCGTTTTGTGCCAACCTTTACACTGCTTTACAGATGCAGTGGTAAAGCATTACAAACTGCACATTTCATTACAACTATTAGTGGAGGCACATTCAAGACAAACATTTGTCCACGTTCTTCCCTATCGGCTGTACTGGGGGATGAAAATAGTCATATAAAACATGTTTTAATATATGAACATAAGTCTAATGCCATAACTGTACTCAAGTTTTAACATTTTTGTTGAAAATTCAAGATACTATGAATAATCCCTTCTATCTCTTTATGTATCTAAGCCAATACTTATCACTGAGAGAACATTTATACTCCATCTGTTTAACTCTGCAATGTTATCTTTATGGAAAGCAGGCTGTGAGACTTGCGTTGCCTGGAAGCACATGTGGGATGAGATAGGAGACGAATACAAGAAGATGGGAGACAACACAGTGCACAGAGCACTGAAGCAAAAAAGCAGCAAGGGAATATGTCAAGAAATCAAAGCCCAGACAAGTTGAAGGGGAGAGGATTCACATACACTGTGTTTTTCTCAGACCTGGGGGTGGAAGAGTGCAGCTTAAATCAAATGCCACTTAGCTATTTTCAAACCGGGGTCTGTTCTCAATGTAAAATAGTTTTTCACAACACCTTGTTCTGCCTCGAAGTGGGACGACCAAGCCTGAAACTGACCCAATTGTATAAACCTGTAATGTTAACTCTAAGGACATACTCATGTACACATCCCTCCGGAGACATTAGAAACCAAATCCCACTCAATATTTTAACATGCAACAAAAAACAAATCAAAACAAAACAAAAAAATAATAAAAGGAAAACAAAAAGTAAACACTGGAACATTTTTAAATTAAATAACTATTTTTTCTTCAGTTTCGCCCTCTACTGCTTCATGAGAATTTCTAATGTCTAATGCAGTTGTATAAGGCATTACTAGTGAATTTTCATTAATATTTTTACTCAGAATATCTTAAATAGTGTTTGCATTACAACACACTTTTTGTTTATAATTTTATATCGCAAATTTAAAAAAAGAAACAAAAACATAGCAAGACTGAGATATTAAGGGATCGAAACTGCATCTGTAAAGTTCTATTTCCTGTTTGTGTTCAGCCAATGGGTGAAAAGAGGAGAGACAGTCCATTGTCCACATGGATGTATGTTCATTACCAGAGACGGCATAGTGGGCGATAGTGTACCGTCCTCCTTAAGCAACACAAAGAGTTTATTTTTCTGGTCTAAGTCTTAATATTATCGTCCAATCAGCAGCCTGAATATTGCTGTGATATTCAGCTGACGAAGAGTGTGACAACTCTGACAACGAAGGCAACAGGAAGTTGGAGTCTGTGAAGGGCAGCGACAGTAAAGTCGATTTCATCAGACAGAAAACTAAGTCCAAACCCTTCAATTTATATTCAGTGATATTGGGACTAAAAAAGTAAAACAATCTGAATGTCACTCCGCAGCCATAAGCCCCACCCCTTTGGAGCGATTTCAGCTGGACTGAAAATTGCCGCAGAT
Source organism: Siphamia roseigaster (assembly GCA_029814505.1). Classification (NCBI taxonomy): domain Eukaryota; kingdom Metazoa; phylum Chordata; class Actinopteri; order Kurtiformes; family Apogonidae; genus Siphamia; species Siphamia roseigaster. The sequence continues at coordinate 22,568,770 of JAPTYR010000002.1, read as the reverse complement.
GCTCTCATATCATAGACTTCCATGGTGAGAGCTTTTTTTTTCCCCCAAATTTTGGACCTACTATTCATTTCTATGGGCTCCGGGGAGGGCTTGCCCCAATGTAATTTCGTCATATTGATTGACGTGTGCTCAGACAATATGCACAGCGCCCATAGTGTGCAAGTGGCGGGACATCCAAGATCAACATCAGCATGGCTGGAAACTCCATCATTTCACTGAGGGAATTATCATTCAGTTGTAGAAGTAATGTTGATAAAGTGGCTGTTAAAATATTGGGACCACCCAGACCACATTTAAATATCAAGCAGGTGTCAACGAGAGCGGAAGAACCATACAGTCGCAGATTTTCCCAGAGCTGGTATGATTGGAAAACATGGCTAGCAGAATGTGAAGTGACTTTGTTCCGTTAGCCCTGATTACTAATTCACCCTGATGTCAACACGGACACCGTGTGGACACAGACAGGTATCAGTGATATGAACCATCTCTCGGAAATGGTGAAGAAACATGAAGCATGGAAGATGCATATTGACAGCTGCCTAAAACTTTGGGCCTTTTGGAGAGTAAACATTGCAACACAGTTGGGTGTGAGCTACAGGATAACTGTGTGTCAACACAATGATGAGGTGAGGATGAACGGGCATATCCTAGAATATGACTTTGTGTGGAACTGTGGAACCAAATGTATTGTTTTTGAGAAATAATTTTTCACATAGCTATGCAAAAATACTGCACAGTATGTTCAGTTTATGTCTGGTGTTGCCATCTAG
>JAPTYR010000002.1:22290697-22302565 GCA_029814505.1 Siphamia roseigaster | reverse complement strand
TATATCATAAAGTAACCAGATCTAAGAAACGGGGAAAAAAAAGCACAGGTAGTGGAAGAGTTATTTTCAAACCCACATGTTTAAATATCCATTTGTAATTAAAAGTAATGAATGCAAAGGTACTTGAAAGGCAACTGGTTGCATCATTGGTTTTCTGGAAGCCACAGCTCGTCAGTTATGATCATTCATTGCGCGAGAGTGAAGCTGAAGACCTGTAGATTCATGACGGAACAAACTGCAGGATGAAGCAAACTTCTGCAATATCATCTATCATCCCTATTCACAGGTTGTCAGATACCCACCTGCACTGTGAACACACCGTTGTTCTGTGATGATGCCGACCCCGTGGTTAAGTAAGGCTAACATTGTGTGATGTGTTTGGGGATTTTTTTTTTTTTCCCCTTGATCTGAAGATGCTGCCTGCATAAATTGAAGCTGTGTTCCATGTCTCCTCAACAGAAGCCCATGCTGGCAGCCCTCCAGCTCAATCACATTGATTTTCCATAACAATATGAAGAACACTGTTCACTGCCGAGGATTAATGAATTGCATCTTCAGAGTCACTTTGGCATTCCTAATGAAGGTAGATGAATTTCCCTGAGCAGGCCAGCTGTGTTTGAATTGGTGCTGACTGTGCCAGGGCACATCCATGGCGAAGCTGAAGAAAAACACAAATATTTCACAGACTCATAAATCTTCCTTTGGTCTGTCAGATAATTTTAGTAAAAACATATGATTCAAAGTGTGACATTTATCATCATCAAACCCAGGGCCCTTCATCTTGTTTCTTCACCCCTCCTCTTTTCTTCACCTGATGTGAACATGTTTGCCAGTGGCGGAATCAATTCAGAAAGCATTTTTGACATTTGTTTGTAGCTGTTGTGTCACTTACATTATAAGATCTGACAACAGATATTATGTTGTATGATTATCACACTGGTACAATTATCCCCTCCTGCTTTCTTTTTTTTATCATCACTTTCTTATCTGCAATTTACAGGTACATAAATTTAAAATTCACAGATTTGCAGTTACACAGACACTGAAGAGAAAAAAAAAAATTCCCCAAAAGGATTCACTTGTTTTTGGTCGTTTTTTTATATATATAACTTAAATGAACCGGTGCACCCTAGCGGTAACAATTATCACATAATATTAAACACTTTCAACTACTATGACCTAAAACACTTGATGAGACTTAAAATATCTTACTGGAACATTGGTTTCTGCAGCATACATCTCCTGACTCCCACTGCTGCAGTTTCAAGACATTTAACAGAACAATTTATTACCAAAGGATATTTCTTTGTGATGAACAGATTAATAAAATGGAAATGAGAAAAAAAAATACCTGTAACACAACTCTCTAATAGGGTAGACAAAAACTGAAAAGGAACTGTGGTCTTATGTCTTGATATAAAAGTACACATTCCCTCAATGTGTCGGATTGAAAAACCTCTGCGGAATATGTAAAAAAAAAAAAAAACAACTGCAAAGATGAACCTGCTTTTCATTTTTATTTTCAACAAAACTATTCAGTTCAACACTCAGGTGTCTATAAAGCAATACAGCTTTTTTTTTTTTTCTTATACGTTTGGGGCAAACCAAGGGGGGGTAGGTTTCACCAATCATCTTCAACCCTGATTGTGTTTGTTTGTCACATCTGAAAACCCTGTGGGCAGATCCCTGCGGCGCCGGTGGCCTCCGACTCGTGTTCCTGAGCTGATTTTGATAACAATTAATTCACTGAATCAGAATCTCTCCCTGACATCCATTCCTATTTCAGACCACCAGTTATGTGAACATTGACTCTGGAATAACCATTTGTTGAACTTTCACACCAGCTTTCTTGATAAGCAAACCTTTGAATTATTTTTCTGCTTGGCTGTCCCTGTGAAATAGCTCTTGGCTAATGTAAGCCTGTTTCAGATACAGTGAGTGTGATCTGTGGCTGTGGGAACAGGAATTGCTTTTACACCGAACACTGATCTGATGGGGGTAAAAACATGCTTTTTTTCCCCAAGGTTAATTGGCTTGTTTAGATGAGAGTTTTTATTACTGTTTAATTCAGAATAAAGGTTAATTCCAATTTAACCCTTTCATGCGTAGTGGTCACTGTAGTGGACAGCTGTTCAACGCTGTTCTATATTTATGGATTTCATTTTTTTTTAGTTTCATATATGCCATCACAGTGGACGTTTTTGTGTGAGTGTTCTCTCTTGCCCCTTAATGATTTTTCCTGATATGAAACAAGAGCCATAAATCCACCAGAAGCAACCGCTAAAACCAGTGTTGCGCAAATTACTTCCAAACTGTAATCTATTACAGATCGCTTGTTACTGTTATTTAAAAATATCCTCAAAATATTAAATGTCATGCATTGTATAATTACTTTGAAGTTATTTACAAGGCAAGGAACAAAATATGTTAACTTCACGAACCATGATATTCTATAGAACAAAAAAAAAAGAGTTTGAAAAATTTCATAAAGTAATGAATTTTTATGTCCAATAATGCACAAGGTTGACATTTTGAATTTCTGAGTATTTATGGGTGTCTTATAAAGGACAAGCAATGGCAAAGTTAAAAAAAAAAAAAATTATACATATATATATATATATATATCAATACTACTAATTTTCATCCTCAGATTACATTAAAAAGACTTTCCACAACTCATAAACAGTCTCAACGGTAAGCGTGTGCTTCAGTAAAGAGGCACTGAATAGCTGAACAACAACGACAACAATATATGGAGCAACAATCATGTTTGCCTGAATGGAGTTTGACCATGTCACTGTTTTTGTGGGTTAAGGGGATGCAGGACACTAATCCAAGTGGTACAGAAACATGGATAACAGGTACAGATAAATCCCATTTCTCTCCATATCCTTTTTAATCTCTGTCGAGCTCAGTCTCTAGAGGCATCAGATGACACAAACAATGAGCAGGTTGTGTTTCTCACTCAGTTACAACATGCTTCAATTCATGTTTCTCTGTGGAAAAGTCTCTCCGTCTCTCTTTGGTACTTTCTCTAACACGTACACCCTTGCCTGACACTTCTTTTTTTCTCTCTCTCACACTCTCTTTTTTTCTGTATATCAGCAAACACAGTAAAAGCATTTGTGAAAATACAGCTCTGAATCCAATTTTGACACGAAAATGTAAAATGCTTTTTAAACAGAACGCAAACAAGATGGACCGGGTGAGCCTGTTTTGAGAGTGTATGTGATTTGATTCCTAACAAGCATGACATCACTTGCAAGCAGCTAAAATAAAAGGGAGAAAACATGGAGGAGACCTGCATGGAGGCTTTATCCCCTAGTCACCCAAACTGGCTTGAACCAGCGTGAAACATTGCTCACAGGCAAACGAGATGAGGCACGCTTCGAATTGGAGGCAAATAAATCGACTCTCCACACTTGCATATGCTCTGTTTCTCTGCCACGACCGATGACGCTCTTCCGTGCACGTAGACATACAACAAGGAGGAAAACAAGGGGGATGACTCTGCCTGAGGCCACCTACACGACACCCTGAACCATGTGTGGCTCTTTGTGCCAGCTTTGAAATGTCTAACATTCAGGTCAGAACAGGGAAGTACATCTATCTTCTGTGTGTCAGGGCCCGGCAATGATGGATGACCTGGCCTGTTGAGTTGTGGTGGCCAGGTGACAGAGCTCCATTAATAAACAGATTGGAGGGCGTCACTCCTTTGTGAGCCATCAACAAGAGGTGCTCTTCTTTATTATTTCCGTGCCACAGATAATAAATACTCATAAACCTAATGACGCCTGATTACTGCTGCAATCTTTGGCTCATTAGGCTGATTAGCTGCAATTGTGCAACTCTGTGGATGCCGGATGGTTAAAAATACACTCCTGGTGCTGTGCGCGCATGTATGTTTTAGGTTAAATGACGAATGCAATGGATAATCTGTAGTTAAACATGCCTGTTGGTTGGTGTTTAAATAGACGGTGTTATTTCTCCAGTATATCTTTTTAGCGAAGGCACACTTCTAACCTTAAAGCCCAAAAGTGTTGTGTTTGTGTGGTTTACATTAGCAGAGTTCGTCTATAGTAAAACGCTTCAATCTTCACTGCCTCACATAAGCTGCTCAGTGCAGGCATGTCTCTTAATTTACAGTCCTTGGTGGTGGAAAAATGTCCTTCAATGTCAGTGTGAGCCTTCTGTGTCCACAGACAAATCAACAGAGCGGGTGGAGTCACTGACCCCAATAATTTAGTGTATTACTCTAGACGTTTTCTGATGCCATTGAAAGCGCCCATTTTTCCCAAATCGAGCCTCGGCCCCTCCTGTTTATTACAGGTTTGTGACCCACACTGGGCCCTGCTGAGCTGGGGTGCAGGAGGGGGGTGGTGTAACAGCAAACAGGGGTCGTAGCAATGACACCATGCATCTAGACATCAAACAAAACAAGCTGAAAGCCGTTAACGGAAGTAAAACTTCCAAAAGTCCCTGAAGCGATGGATTCAGAGTCTGCAAGTGGGTTTAGATGTGTGCCACGTAATGAATAAAATACGAATAAAATGTTTTACAGTTGTAATGTCATCAAAGTACGGTAATGTTTTTTTTTTTTTTTTATTCATCTACAATGAATTCTTCTTGAGGGAAAACCACAATCTACATATATGAATATTTTGGAGAAAAAAAAAATATTTAAAATATAACCATTTACTTATTATTATTATTATTATTTTTTTTTTTAACTTTGTCCGATTTAGCCTTTTTATGTTGACAGTGATCACAGTAAATCATATCTAGTAAGTCTTACCTGAGTGTTCCCTAAAACAGCAACAGGAAATTAAAATTTAACAGTTTGACAGTTAGCATATCTGGCTGCCAAGCATGTGCCAGAAATGTGTTGATGCAGATGACATCCCATACAGTACAATATAATTGCTGCTAACAAAAAACAAAAAAAATAATATAAGTGAGGATTTTTGTAACACCTTAGACTTGTCAAACAGATTCATTGTGTGTTGTATGTTAATTTTTTAATGTGCAAATGTATTCATCTCTCATACTATCCATTGTATTTGTAGGTTTTTATTCTTCCGGTTCACCTTTGTCATTAACGTCAGACACAGTGCATCAAAATCAGACTGCTGTCTAAAAATTGTACATCGCGCTCCAGTTGTTGTTCTGAGCAAAATAAATCGGATAAATCCTTGCTTTTATGACTCTTCCCTGCAGTACCTACATTTGCAACAGTCAGCTAGTCAAATGAGTGTCACACCAGCATTGCCAGTGTTGGCTGCAAAACCCGAGTCCCTATCCCTGTCTCCTCAAGTCACTGATAAGATAAGAAAGACTCTTCAACATAGAAACATTGAACTGTTTCAGCTGCTCCGACGTGTGTGTGTGTGTGTGTGCGTGCGCATTTATATTTAGTGTTATTGGTGTGGTAAACAAATCATTAGCTGGAAAACCTGATAAAGAAGTAATCTAGTCCAGTCAATTTAAAATCACATCTGTAGCAAGGCAGAAAATTGACATGAGTGTGCCAGTGAGGGGAGACGCGAGTGTCTAATTTTGCCACATATCTAAACATCTTTTTGCACAAATGGAGAAACATCATGATGACAGTTCCTCACTGAGGGTAATGAAACCATTTCACTGACAACAATGGCTTTCATTGTATCTTTCAGCGAGGGGGCTCAGAGCGTTTTTGTTTATGCATGGCGGAGGAGGAGAGTGAATAAGGGACAGCAACATTGATCTAGGACCCCAAGGCTTCATTTTCCCATGGAGACAGCATGGCTAATTAGGCTAGCATGTTGCCTGTTCCAGCACAGCTGCAGTGAGAGATTAGACAGACAGAAGCTGCCAGCTGTTACTCAGATGCAGTATCACTAACTAATTGAGACCAGTGATTGTTCATGGAGCAAGGCCCATGCCTGTTGTTCACATCCCGTCGTTCATAATGTGTCCGAAGTATATCATCCCGTGATAAGGTTAATCAATGGGACTGCTGCGGAACAGAGGACCTGATTAAAATGTAAATACCCCAAATGTAAACGACTCAATTGAATCACGGAAAATTACAAGGTTTCCTCTCGAGTTGTCTTGGTAAATGATTTAGGCTTTTGTGGGAATCAGGATACAATTTCACTGCTGAAAAGCTGGAAGCTGATAAAACAAAAGCAAAAAAAAAAAAAAATGGCAAAAGAACTGGATTGATAGTTGAATTTTGTGCTGATTTATTCAGATGTTCATGTCATGTTAATCATCCATCTTAATTCTCAGACATTTTCTTCAGGAGATGTAAATGTTATCTTGATTAATCATGTCATTTTGTCTCTCGTTGATTAATACAATACACTGTCTCTAAATGTAGACTATTTAACCTAATATTAAAATGTAGGATTTTGTTGCTTTCACTTTATAATCTTTAGTTTTTTTTTGACTCTGTGAATCCTTTTAATGTATGCAAGCTGTCATGTAAATATAGACTTTTTTTTTCCCCCTGTGGAGGTCATATGACATAATTGTAGACGGCGGTGAATGCTGTCTGTTATTGTCCAGGTCATCAAAGTGGAAGAATGACAGTCAGTGCAGCTGTGGTGAAGCTCCATAGGATAAACTAACCTCGAGCCTATATAGTTACATATACTGTAGAAAGTAGAAGATAAGACACATGTACACACACACACACACACACGTACACACACACACGCACACGTCAAGCTCAAACCACTTGCTCTCCACTCCCTGTGCACCTCCCCATCTCGTGACACACCATCATGTACAATCCTGCCACTGTATAGTGCTGTCAGAAAGCAGCCAAAATAATCTCTTCTGCAAGAGAATTTAACTCCATACCTTCTGGCACAGTGCAGCGATGCAATTTAATGCCTCCTGTGATAACTAATGGAAGAAACTCTTAAAACTTCAGAGCTTATAATAAGCTTGTCAGCTTATCATATTAGGCATGTGAGCTTATAACATTAGCATTTAAATGTTCCCTGGTATACAGTAATGTGATTGGAAGGCTTTGCCATTTTGACTTTGCCATTGAGGAGAGAGGGGCAGAGGCAGAGAGAGGAAGACATAAGGGTTGGCGACGCTGTTGTGAGGCAGCGCCACAGACAGCTGCATCATGCCCTGTGATTATTTACAACAATTGTGTGTCAGCCCTAATGGATTTGTAGGTGTTATAATGTACCGGAAATTAATACTGTCTATTAGAAGTAATCTGTTATGGTTTATTTTTATCGATGAAAAGATGTAGAAGTTAAACAAAAAACAACGAAAATCTATTATAGATGTCAGTAGGTGTGTGTGTGTATCTGTAATGAACCTGGTAACTTTCTTTTAAGTATTAACTCTTATTATCATCAAATTACTGAGATCAAAATTAAGTCTTTCTTTCATTTATATCTATAGCATGGTATTTGCTTTATCAGTTCTTTTTTTAATTCATGATTTAACTTCACCTTAATTATAAGCAGATATATGACATAAGCTAACAAAAGTAAAACTAGACCTAATCTGTATCAGACACCAGTGTAACACATTGACATTTTTAGCAAGACTTTCTCCTGTGGCACAAAGTTGAAGTAAACAAATTGACTTATTAGCATAACTTCACTCCAAATTTCGGAACATTTTACAGGTCATGCATTTCTTAGTATTTCCACTCCCCGCTGCCAAACTAGACACATCTGTTTGCTAAATATGAGAACAAAAGAATACATTGCTTGAGGGAAAATGCTGTACTAGTCGAGATCAGGCTATAGACTGTGTTCTAAATCTTTTACCTTCATTGAGAAATGTTCAATTAAATGAACGAATGTAAATTGCCCAGTGCGATTAGAGATTTAATGTCATCAGTTTCTATTTCCGTCATCATTTTCCGAACTGGTTTAACTATTTTAATTACATGTAGAAATGAACTGGCAGCTGTTGAACGTCGAAACGGAGAAGAAAGTCAAGTGCAGCGTCAAGAAAATGCAGTAAAAATGAAGAAAAAAAAATACATAAATAAAAAATCTTACTTTCGCTTGTTTTTTTTTTTTTTTTTTGTGTTTGCGACTTACATTTATCGATTGAATCTACGCGGAGGCCTTGTACTGTACGTACATGTATAAGGACCCTAAAATGAATGGTCTTCCATGTAAGATGTGGAACCTAACAAGTGAGCAATTTCAGGATTGACAGAGATTATTAAACAAAACTAATTATAGTCATTGGTACAGAACAATAATATCCTGCATATTAAAGTATTAATGTGGGAGATTAAAATAGGCCTATCCATTAAAAGACATGATATTTCATTCTATCTACAAGGAGGAAATAAGTCTAATAGGCCTTTTTATCTGTGAGGAAATGGGCACCAGCAGAGGTAGATCAGTTAATAATTGAATATGCTTTCCCATCAGATAGAATGTGGACTGTGTGTGTGTGTGTGTGTGTGTCTTGTACAACTGATAATAAACCTCAGTGATTTAGTATTAAACAAAAAAAAAAAAATGTGCAAATAGTCATCTGACAAATGTTGCCTTGCATACACTTTGGATTTGAAGGAATCTGACAGGTCACTATAGAATTTACTTACCGGTCGGTACACATGATTCATACAATGTTTTCAAGATCAAATAGCTCATTAAGCAAAAATGTTTGTCTGAAAATGAACTGAAAAAGAGCAGAGGCAGAAAAACACCCTAATATCTGAAAGAGCTGTGAGAGGATAAGATGCATGCACTGCTGAGGTGACTATCCTCATTATGTGAAAATAAGAAATAAAAAAAAAAAGAAAGCCACTGTTCTCTATGTAGGTCATCTATTGCACTCATTAATAAGATGACTGCACAATTAAGATGAAAAATCATTTCTTAATATAATTTTAAATGCATTATTGTTCAACTGTACTAATCCCCTGTGTTTCTTTAAAGTGTTAATTTAATGTCCCTGTTCAATCCAAAAGTAATTTTCTGGCACTATTGTGTAGTAAGTACCAATTAGGTCACAAATTACTTGAACTTAATGAGTATTCAATTGCAGACCAACTTAAATATATCTCTTTGTTTGTGCTATAAAACAGCATTGTGTTGCCGTCCCTTTTATCCAATTACTGAATTTTAGATGTTTTGGTGATGCATCACTGCCTTATTATTGCCTCCGAAGCCGCTGACACCGTCTCGTGTTGTTTAGCTATTGACTTTGTACATTTGCCTAAATGTAATTGAAGCACACTGGCTGCGACCAGTCTCTGTTCTGTTGCCCACCGTCCTTGTTTAAACTGCGACTTCAGGCTTAATCTCCACACCGGAGTAACATCTGCTCTTGACTAAAGGCCCGCCAACAAACACAGGTTCCAATCCAACAGAGATGGGAAAGGTTATTTATTTTTTTGTTTTCATTTGCCAAATNNNNCTGTTTTCATTCCTGTAGGAAATGTACCCAGTTTGAATGATAGGTTGCATATATGAATTTTTGCATGCAAACGAGCACAAAAATCCCCTGTTAAATATGTATTCTGATTACAGAGAGATAAATCAGATGTCAAAAACTGTCACTTTTGCCATGCTTCTCACCTTTAAGACTTACTTTACCCAGTTTTAAAGAACATTTGTAATAAATATTAATGATCAAATATCAGAGCAGCACTGATTAAATTATACATGGATCAATGGGGTTAGTGAGTGATTCATCAATAGTTAAAGAAGGACTAAACATGCCTCTTCCTGCAGAACATCTCTTTCTAAATGCAGCCTCATCACATAATGAGCTACTTAGCATCTCAGGACCTCTCCTGTCTCTTGCATGTCTTATGATCTACTAACATGAGTATGAAAACAACACCTCTCATCAATTAGTAAAGAGGCTGATTATATACTATTATAAATGAACATGCATACAGATGGCATTAGGAAATGTGTTTGTGATATGTTCTCTGGAGCTTTTCAACATCCGACTCTGCTCAGTGTTAATGTAAAAATGTCTCGATGCCATATTCTATTATAATTCAATAAAAATGCAAATGTACAATTAACTTATGTTCTCCCTCAATGTCTATTGAGTCTGTCTAACAAAATGGTTTTGGAAATTGTCAAATTGTACCGGATCCTTCAAGAAGGTTATCAAAAGAATGTAAAGAAATAATAGAATGTGTTAAAAAAAAAAAAAGGCACATCTGCACGCAACATCCTTCTGCTCACGTCAAGAGTGGTGTTCATGCTAGTTGAAGTGTCCTTCTCACTGCAGCCCTTTGGCAGTTGAATGCTTTATCAGTGTGGAACAATCAGGGGTGTATTCAGATCAAAATGACAGACAAGAATATTAAAGCTCAATGACATTTTACCGACTTTAATATTGCAGTAGCTTTTATGAATTCAGTGATCTAAACTGAAACCTCCAGGGAATCTCGGTGCTTCTTTCTCGTCACAGGTAACAACTGCAGCTTGGGAACACGGTATCATCATTTACTTAACACCACTTTGTGCTGAGAGTATTATGTGGTAATGGAACAGTGTCCACTATAAACAGATGAAAAGTGCGTGCCAGCTCTCATTACACCCCTTGAGAAAAGTTTAGAATATGGGAAACAGTTTTTTTTTTTTTTTTTTTAAATTCCACAAAAATCCATTATGTTCATTGACATTTTGCGCTTCTAACAGAGCAATCAAATAGTTCTAAGTGTTTACACTGTAACAATACTGAATGAATGCATAAGTAACCGACTTGACCTCCAGGGCTTTTAGTGGAATCATTTGACGACTGGCTTTAAGCATCCAAGCATAGTGTGAGTTTAATTAAAAAAATAAAATCCATAGGTGTTAATGCTGTAATTCCTGATTTGATTCTTTTTTTTTTTTTTCTTTACCCTGACATGAGAGACAGAAGGTTGGAGAGAGAGGAGCTGGAGCAAGAAGAGGAAAGATAAAAAAAATGAGATGTTTTTTTTTTTTTTTTTTTTTTTAAGAATTAAGAAAGTGTTCTTTGTTTAGTCAGGTGTGGAGCCCTGCGGTGATTAGGCACTCATATGGCAGCCATGGCTGTTGGAAGCCATGCAGAACTAACAATAAGCCTGATCTCCATGGGCCAATTAGCCTTTGGAGTTCCCATGTAAAACCTTTCATGAAGAGCCTGTGAATGGAGGCCATTATGGACAGAGAGCCGTGCCAGGAGAGCCGCCGTGTCTCCAGTGGGTATCTTCCTCTCTGTCCAGTCAAGCCTGCATTTGTGACAAGCAGCCATGTCCTGAAACTGTACACGTAGGCTACGAGGGAATAGAACACTGACACTCCACACTGGAAACCAATTACTGCTCTTAAATCAAAGTCTCATCGGCCTTTCCAGCAGGCAGATAGGGTTGATTGAGCCAACCTCGAATCATCATTTAGGGGCATGGCTATGAGGCATGGTCATCATGAACTGCTTCTTAGTTTCAGAGCTTACTTATTAAGATTGAAAAGTATTGAGGGTTTCATTGTTAATTCTATGCCGTCACGGATGTGGTCCTGCAGGGTGAAGGAATGCTTTTAACTTGAAAAGGTTTGAATGGCGGGTCGGGAATGATCCCTCAGTGTGTCTGAATAATCCCGACGGTCACTAGAACATTAGAAGAATGGTCTGGGCTTCCTGAGTGCTGGTATAATGTGTCGGATACAGAAAGTACAGTATGGGCAGGACTTAATTTATAAAGTGGGAGGTGCCGTAACACACAGGGTTCTGACAACTCAAAAACTGCAATCAATCATCACCGAATTTATTTGATATTCTCCCTCTCTCTCTTTGTCTCTCTCTCTTTCTCTCTCTCTCTCTCTCTCTCTCTCTCTCTCTCTGTTTCAATTTTCAAGAGATTAAACTGGACATGACTTGGGTCCGTGTACCATTCTTTCT
>JAPTYR010000002.1:22042300-22052387 GCA_029814505.1 Siphamia roseigaster | reverse complement strand
TGGTCAACAACAGTCATCTTCCAACGCATAGATCCAGATTATCAGACTATGGAAAGGGCGCCCAAGGCAAAGCCACGTAGTTGACGTTCAGTTCTGGGACACAGGGGTTTAATTTTTTCACTATCAATATTATACTCAGTAACGTGAGGGGGTTCAAACGTCGTGAAGTAAAATACTTGGGTCAAAATGTACTCGAGTAAAAGTAAAAAATTACATATTTAAAAACTACTTAAAAATGACAAATTACTCATAAAAAGTACTTAATTACAGTAATGTAAGTGTAATTCGTTACTTTCCACCCCTGCTGGTATCGGCCCCAGCCCCCCTGTGACTAGTGAGGATGAAGCAGGTTCAGAAGATATATGGGTGAATTTGTTTGTTTTGCTTTGTCAAGTTACATTTGTGAAGCCAGACTAAGCTTCACAGGCTGAGAACAAAGCGTTTTCAACAGAAAACCACAATATTACTTTGGGTTTTGATCCTCGACCACAACAAGTATTTCCAGTATTTCACTGACAGTTGGATATTAGAGATTCATTGTTTATAACTGCAGCTTGATAGTGATCACTGTATAAACATTCCATAATTCTGTGTTGAAGTTTCACGGATGATCTAATGTGTTCCATCTTAATTAACTAGTGGTGTGTCAAGCCATTTTTAATGTCAAATAAATGAGGTGTTTAAATTTAACAACATCACAGTCATGTCCGTTTTCCATAACTCTACTGTGGCAAATAGTCAGATGAGACTAATAAATCCCCTGCCATAATTTTTCCACCATGCTATTAAGGATTTGACTCAGATGGCAAACTTGATGTGTTACTTATAGACTTGTAATCCACCGCTGGTACATACTGACACTAAGGACAAAGGAGCTTAGCTGGATTTTGCTTTGGTGACGTGTCAACAACAGCATAATGCTGTGGGTCACCTTTGTGTACAGAATACTGTTAAGTGTGCTCATATTTGCAGTTCCAAGTGTGTCTCATGGTTTGCAGAAGGGCAGATAAAATACTTATGGCTAACAAATATAGGAGCCATGTAAGGGTACAATTCAAAAGATCAAAAGACTTATTCATATAAAAAAAATGTGGATTATACTTGTAGTCGCCATGGAGCTAATGAATCAGTAAGTTGTTTTTTTTTTTTTTTGTAGGAATCGAAAAGTTACATGAATTGCCCATGACATTGCATTTTATCAACAAAGCAAAAAACTTTTTGAATGTTTGAGCATGGCTACATAAAGTATGACTCTATTTTACCAAAGCTTTAAGAGTAAACCTTTTAAAACAACAACCTGCTGAGAATGTCAGTGGATTTATCGTGTTGTCAAGGGTAACTAAACATGAAACCACAGCAGTGTTGGTAAAGCAGGGAGATTGCACGGACATATGGTAAAGGGTGTGTGCACATTTCGCAGCAGATACAAACAGATCACTATGTACTGAATTACACAATAAAGTCCACAGCAATAATAGCTGCATTTACTCAGAGTATCAGTCAGTGTGTGTGTGTGTGTGTGTTTGAGGGTAAAAGTATGCACAATTAACCTTAATTCTCCACCACTTCATAGACACAAGTCAGTGGCAGAGCCCTTGCATAACCCTAGTGATGTGCAAAAACACTCATTCTGCAAAGTGTACATAAGACATTCACAAACAGTTTAATAAAAGTCCAGGCGTCATCTGGCACAGCACCAACGGCTGCCGATTAACACGGTCACAACACAACAAGACAAACTCAAGGGGTCCATTAAAAACACATTATTGTACATCCCTCTTTTAATTGGTCCCTTGGTGATATAATCATACACATTTTCTATTTTAACACAGCAAATATACACCAACATCTACTTGAAAGTCACAGTCTTTTCATTCCATGTCCCTTTTTAGCCTAAAAGTGGTCAAATCCTGTGTTACCAAGGAAACATAAAAACAGTTGTTAACAATTTTCATAGCCACCACAGAAAAGTTTCCTTTCTTTTATATTGAAGAACATTGTAATTTTGACCATAGACCTTCAATGGACACATTTCTGAGAAATCTACAAGGCTTTAATAGGGCACTATATTTAGCCAGTGCAGTACATGTTTTGTCTTTGCGCTGGCCTCCTGTTGGCTTGTTTGTCTGCGTCTCTGTGATTCTCTCCTGCCGTGGCTCAGACCTTGTGTTCATGGCCTTTGTTTGTCAGGGATCGGCTGCTCCAACTTGCCTGGCCATGAATCTGTTCTTCCACCCTGACATCCTTCCGTTTGCCTTCTCACCACTAATCTGACTTTTTGTTTACATCCGGCTCCCCCGCCACCTGAAGCTGTGAAGTTATGAAACTTTCCTTGAATGTTTTTTTTTTTTTTAAGGATGCATAATTTCTTATTACTCTTGAGTTTGTCTTGTTTCAAATGCAGAAAAGTCTTGAATGAATAAACTGTAACATGATACAGTTTCTGCTGTCGGCAACAATGTGTTTGAGATGCATAAGCCTTTAATGTGGGCACAAATGGACGATACAACAAAAGCACAGAGAAGAATATTTAACCTCAGTATGTTTCACCTTCCTAATGCAGTTAGTTGAATCCGTGCAGGACTTTAAATTACACGCCCTTTTAGAGGAATTTCTTTGTTGCTTTTGGAGGGTATGGGAAATTAGAATTTCAACACAGTCTCAGTCTGATCCTGATGCATGTTACATCTTGTAGCTGGTTACATATTATAAGACATTCACCAGTTCTCTGTTTGAAGAATGAAGATGTAGATATTTCCTTTATATTACATTGTTCAGCCAATGGGGTCTAATTTGAAACAATACAGTTGAAAAGCTTTTTTGTTTACCTGATCCTTAAATCTTTTTATCCCTGACTGATGTGTGTTCTGATACATTGTCACAATATTATCAACACAATAAGGCTGAATTCACTCTGGTAAAGACGGATGTCATTTACTGACAATAACTTATTTCAGTGCCATAATTACCCATCTTCCACAACTATTGTTTGTCATCCATTTTTCATGAAGCCATCAAAACTAAGCATGAAAAAAAAAAAAAAACAATTCACAAAACTCAATAAAAAACATGCAGAGGCAGAAAAGAAACAAGGTACACTGCCATCCCTCTGTGGGTTCACCAAAGTATGCATCTCTTGGGTAACGAGTATTTTATGGAAATGAGCAAGAAACCTTACTTTGACTGAGAATAGATAATTTTGAATGTGTGAATTGCATGCAAATTAATTCAGCCACTAACAGGATGAAATCTTTATCCAGTATTTTTTTTTCAGAGATGCATTTGCAAATATTAAGAAATGAGAAGAAAAAAAAAACACACATGGAGCTTGAGGTGCAGACTTTTTGTAACCTCCACAGTGGATCTCAGATAATATCTCCCCTCCATGATCTCCGATATCTTGCAGTGATGTTATTTAGTGGTTTATATTTGGATCACAGTGTGGAGCTTTAAAGCCTTGTGGAGTCTCTGACACAGCTGGATACTTTTGCCTCACGGGTATTGTGGGAGCATTAGGTCATGTTCAGTAGTTGGCTGGACCAGAGCCAGTGTCCAGTGGTCACCAAAGGCCAAACTATAATAAGCTTGTTGGCAGGACAAGAATTTACTTACAAGTGTCAGAGGGGCTAAATAATCACACAGCAGAAAATCGTAAAATTGACATTTTGTATGCCGCCTAATACTCATAGTGGAGGTAGATTTAAAGTATCTTAATCCATAAACTCCCAGTGCTACTTTAGTGAAATTACTGAATTAATTTTTCTCTCAATTTAACCATTAAGTGATTTACTACAATTTATTAGAATATTGTTGTCTGCAATTAGCATTTTTCAATATAAATCATGTATTTTTCCTTGTATTTGTTTCACTGATCATAAAAAAGTTCATTCAAACTCAAAGAAAAGTCAAAGCTTATTATTTTACAACAGAGGAAGCTGAAGAAAAAGCGACCTTTTCAGCAAAGATATCATTAACTGAACATTAACCAAGTGTCACTGTCATTGATCCAACTCCATTGGTTTTATTGGTGAATTAATGTTGTAGAAGATGACGGTGTTTCCATGTTCACTATGGAACTTCTAAATGTCCAAATGGGGCATATCTGATAACCATAAAAAGATAACAGACTGTATTTTATATGAATCATTTACACGTACTGATAAGATTAGTGTTAAACATCAGAGTTGAGTCCATCATTTTAGTCACCAAAACCTATTTGGATCATATTTTTTGGGTTAGATATCTCTTTTCACAAATAGTCACATGCTTTCCCACATACTGTCTTTCAATCAACAGACCTGAACTACGAAATGTCAGTAATTTCATCTGCACATACTGTATATGCCGTGTTTTATGTCCACGCTCTTTGTGTAGCTTTTTGTTTTGCTGCAGGCAACAGACATAAACATGACAGTCTGCATACCTTTGCAATACTTGCATCAACATTTTCGTCTCTTTAGAGATTTGATAGACAGAAAGATACCCAATGTTTTTTTCTCTGTCATCACAGTAAAGCCTTTAGCGTGTCACTGTGACACCCAGCCTGGCATTGCAGTTGCTGTTGCGGAGAAATCCTCCTTAAAGAGATCTTTGACACTGTGTTATCCTTGTGTGGAAACGGTTTTGTTTTAATGTTTTGACTACTTACTGAGAGACAGACTCATTGACAGATGATGGTGTCATCGCCATGGGCTCTTTACCCCTGGCATGTAATGGTGTTTAGTGGCTGCTAAGTTCTGACTGGCTGCCCGGTGTGACAGTGTGCAAGAGGATCTCTGCCTTTGCAGCCAAAGACAACGTTCTAAGCATTTTAGAAAATCACCACATAACACTTTATTATGTCTGTGGAAATCACAGACGGATTGTGTCCCCATGAGGCTCTGTGGATCGACCTCAAATACCCCAGAGGACATTCGAGTTCAAGTCCTCCTTTCAGCACATTTCAGTAACACTTGAACCATCTTCATGCAGTATCTACTTTGCAAACCTCTGCAAGTCGAAAAGATGCCACAGTTGGCTTCCTCAGAATCTGCTGAACATTTTATTTCGGCAACAAGTGGTGAGCGGGAATGACAGCTTCCCTACAAATTGACCACCCAGAGTGAGGTCACAGTATAAACCTCGGCAGGGCTTTCATCAGACGTTGACCCCCCCCCTGGAGTGAGCACTTGAAATATGTAGGAACTTCTGCAATCCTCAGCTCAGCAAGGCAGCTTTCTTGTCTTAAGTGACAGGATTAGGGTGCAAGTACATGTAAGAATGAATAAGTGTGTTTGTGCTTCTGTTGTGCGTGTAAGACCATACAGTTACACCGTTGAAATCAGTGTTTTAATCTGGCGAGAAAGCCTATCCATGAAAGCCACATGATCCGTGTCTGTGATTCCCTCTTGAGAAGAGAAGGGTTCAGGGACAAAGTGTTCTGGCTAAAGACTCTGTTTGTCAGGCAAACAGTTGAGTTGGCACAAGCACATGCACGGTCAGACGGCCCAGTGGTAGGGGTGAATGCACTGGTCCTGAGCCAGAAATGTCAAAAATAGATACACTTTCCACCTAATCTATGTTTTCTGGTCAATTTACCTTACTTTATCTTATCTTATCTCGTACCTTAAATACACAAAAAAAAAAAAAAAAAATTCCCGACTGATTTATTCTTTTAAATACAGAAATTATGAGTCATTGCAGTTATGGTGTAAAATTGTGTAAACACGGAAGTCTAACTATACAGAAGAAATACATTCGGCTGTTCTGGAACTGAGAGTAAATCTGAGAGGAAGGACAGAAAAGGTCTTGTGTAGCATATCGAACAAAAGCAAGTGATATTAATTCATCTAATCATAGAAATGGAATTTCAAGTCTAAGGAGAGGTTGAAAGCTGATATAAAAGCACTTTATTTCAATGGTTTACAAAAAAAAATAAAAATCTTGACCTGTTGTTCCTTGTGTATTATCAAAATGACACACCCTCGCTATCATAAATAAATATAGGACAAACTGTTCCAATGCACGTCCACCGCCAGATGAATACATAAAAAGGTGTCAAATAAATGAGCATTTAAACAAAGGAGCTGTTATGTAATTAAACAGATGGAGGAATGAATTCTGCATCTATGTGAAGATTAACTCAGACAGAGGTAATTCAATTGTAGCAAAAATTAAATGTAAAAATAGTTACTTTTCCTTGCAAGACTGACATAACTGACAAAAGCTACAAATGTCTAGTTAAATCAGATGAGGTGTTATCAATGCCATCTGTGTTGTATATAGATCAAGTGTTTTATTTCTGTGACATATTGTCATTATATAAGTTGAGTCTATCTATGGAGCAGGAGATAAGAACACTCTTTAACAGTTGTTGCATATAGCTAAGTTACACACTTAAGATAGGTTAAAATGTAACTCATTTGGGCAGCTTCACTTCTAGAGAAAATTGATAAAACACTGATAATGCTCCTTGGCTTAGAGAACATTGCTGATATCATTTGATAACGTCTGTAAATACTTGAATCAGTGATAACAAATCACACCGCCGTGTCCATTCCAGGCAACGTTTTATCAGGATTTTCTTTTTTTCTTTTTTTAGTCAGGGTGGAATAAAAATCAATTTTTACACAAGCTGCTTAACTAGTGTGACTGACAACTCAAGATTTGATTTTTTTTTTTTACTAGACTACACATGCCAGGGGAAAATAAATAAACAAATAAACTTATATGTGCTACATTTCCATTCATTCAGTTTGTTATTTTGATTCTAATTGATATTTTGATGTAGATTAGACATAAATATCTCTATTTTTTTTTTATTTTCCAACCAAGAAAAGTTGATGGAGCATTACTTCTTGTATGAGTAAAGCTCTGATAAAGTATTGTTTTAATTTAATCAAGCAATTTTATATCATGGCTGAAAAAATAAAATCAAACAATAAAATTAGGGGGCGTTCATCTGCAAAACCCATAGTAAACCATACTGTAATGTAATACTGAGACAAAGTTCAGTTGTGTTGTCTGCTCTTCTAACCCCATTAACAAGAAGAAAACCTCATTTTTATCAGATTGACATTATCTCATGACATAACCACGTCTTCGATGTACACATGCTATGAATGTATAAGTTTTACTGACACAAATGATAACGTGGTTGTGATTTTTTTTCTGCTTACTATTACTGTGTTTCCCCACAGTGTGCAGATAAGCCGACAGACTGTGAGTAATTACAGCTAACAGGTGAACGCTGTACTTCAGCTGGCCTGTGTTCAGGGGGTCAGCGACACACAAACTTTCAGCAGACTGGAGAGATGGTAACTGTTAATTTGAGGGTGAAGTCACTCAACAGTATCTGCCAAACAAACTATCCAACTGGCAGAAATGTTGGAGCAGGGCATTCTATTTCTCACAAACAGCGTGAGGAGTGTTGCCAAACACTGTTTTATAAACACCATTTGGCAGCTTCAGAGAAGGAGTCAGGCCCCTTTTAATTGACCTCGGACAATAAAGGATTGTTTTAATTGAATCATTGCTGCAACAAAGTTTTATTATAGAATAACCTTGTGTTTTTGCTTTGAATTTGTTTGTTCACTATGGAGTATTTTCTTCTTTAGGTGCAAAGATACTGACTTAAATATACCTTTAATAAAAACTGAATAGCTTCACAAAGGGAAGGAAAATCACGTGTCACGATGTAAGAAGGAACCATTGTAGACATGCATGTTTTATATAATGTACCTACACAGCAGATGTGAGAAACAAAAGTGGAAGGTGCGATCACACACACACACACACACACACACTCAGATCTGCGTAAATATTTATAAATCCACTTGCATTATATAATTCATTGGGTTTATTTTGCATTTTATTTCAGTGAATCAGAGATAAAGACCCAAGTCCAAACTGATAATCTACACTTGAGTTTCAAGACATCGCATTGCATTTACATCTCACAAGGTGCATTCCATCTTATCTTAAAGTTCATGTCTAGAACATAACACGGACAGTTGAGTCCACACCTATACTTCATCTATGACTGGAAACACTTACCAGGCTTTATAGAAGATCTGTCTGCTTTACTGAAATCATACAATCTTGCATTCCAACTTTTGTGATGCAACAGATTGAAATGTTTATACTGAATGTTGTTATTGAGAGGATTATAGTTTAACATTGAATATAAACCTATAATTCATAAATTAAACTTATAGTTAGCGATAACTAAGTAAATAACAGACGTACCTGTGAAAGAAGAGCAGTATAGAGAGCATGGTCTGGTCAATGTTACTGTTGCAGATTCCCTCATTCAGCAGGAAACAGGGGTCTCGAACCACCGACTCCAGGGAGTCCTGCCTCATGATGTTGTTCAGCTTGTCCGTGTTCAGGTTCTGGTACATCAGCTGGTTCCGAAGTTGGCGGAAATGACTGACACTGGGGCTGGTTGGACTCGCTGGCAGGCCGAGGCCCTGAGCTGGTCCACCTGGCATGGAGTCATCCCCTCCATTGGCCAGGTCCAGGCAGCAACTGCAACAGTCCAGGCCGATGGGAGAGCGGCAATCATCTTCTGACATCTCGAAAAAGAACAAGGTTGAAGAGAACAGACGCCCGAGTGGAGAAGGGCAGGTGCAGTAGAGGATGACACTGGGTGAGAAAGTTTGAAAGGAAGACAAAGTGACAGTCAGAGCTGTCAGCAGCAGGGTGTGTTGCTCCACTCAGACAGCCTGGGCTGGTCTGGTGTACCGCCCCGTCTCCAGTCCAGGACCAGGAGAGTGAATGGCAGTTTGAGTTCCTCCCTGAGAAGTGCAGTCACGCTGGGCCACTCTGCCTGCTTCTATCCCTGAGTTTCCCCTCCTGTGGCTCTGCTGCCTTTAGCCTTTTGTTCGGGGCCGCCGCCGCTGCACTGTGTTGCTACTGTAGCAAGAGAAAGAGTGAACGCCCCACACACACTCACTCACACACACACACACACACACATACGCCCTCACTCACCAGTTCAGCGGGAGAGCGCTTGAAAGCAAAACCCAGAAGCTGCTTGCTGCTTATCACTTTTTTCCCTGCACTTTTTTTTTTTTTCCTCCTTTGGCTGGCGTGCCTAGAGACAGAGGGAGGGAGCAAAAAAAAAGGGAGGGCGGAGAGGAGACAGAGAGGGTGGGGAAATGCCTGTGATTGGTAAAAGGCATCGCTGGTTGATCAGGCCCTCCCCTTACTTTTTCAGCCCTCATGTAACTGTGCACACATTAGGGGAAGGGAAACAGACAGAATAGGAATGGAGTTCAGAGCATGCTTTAAACATGTGCAGTTCTGCAGACTCCACCCTGCTGTCAGCGCAAGGGGCAGCCAAGAGAGGGAGGATGCAGGAACACACACTCTGCCACGATAGCACGTATGGGTTGATGATTTGTGAAAAGATAAAAAAAAAATTAAAACCCTTTCCAGCTGATGTTGAACGAAACTGTGATGTTTATGAATTGCTTAGATTTTCAGTTTGCGTTTTTGTTGATATTTATGTGCATCAGTTAGGTTTATACTTGTTATAAGTTCCATCCATCATCCAGTTTGAGTTGAAATGCGCTCCCACTCTTAAAGTGTTGGTTCGACATTTTGCACATAAAACCCTATTTTTAGGTGGTCTGTGATGACTTAGAGCCATTCCATAATTTGGACATTTGGTGCTGAACTGAGCATTTTAGGTTTCTCTGGTACAGCCCCCCCACCTTTACATTGACTCCCATGGTTCACTTGAACGTCCATAAAACGGCATTAAACTTTAATTTTCAAAGACATGGAACTCACCGTGTTATCAGGGGCTGACAGTGATACGGTGACAACATAATCTTCGCGAAGCATGTCTTCTAACAATTTTTTTTAGCATCTGGTGGACCTATTTTTCTGGATGCATTTCTACCCTTCTGTTGAATAGTACTGTTCCACCCCCAACCAGTTGGTGGCGATAATGCATCTTTTGTATGCATCCCGATCAGTCACACAGTTGGGCGATACATCTGTTTAATCAACAGGAACGTTCTGATTTTCCATTCCCTCTGTGACCAGTCAGTCCCATTCTGCACAACAAAAACTTTCTTCTTCAGTGACATCTGTCTGC
>JAPTYR010000002.1:21899058-21918524 GCA_029814505.1 Siphamia roseigaster | reverse complement strand
ACTCGGGAGTCTCTGCTGAGTGGAAATGCAAGACTGAGAGATAAAATTTGGTATACCTGTGTTTGTCAAAAAACATACACAGACACAACATTACTATGAAATGAAATTGGACATTGGACAGTCTCTTGACCTTTGGCTGCACGATCACTAAGGCCAAGTGGATCCATGCCTGGTTTTGTTGTTTTTTCATGTTGGTGTCTGCTTTTTACAAAAAAATAAATAAATAAATAAATAGGCTTTGGCATTTGGCTACATGACCAGTGAGGAGACATTTTGGGGGCAATAGTGAGATATCTCTTCAAAGCATTCTCTGAACATGGTTTTTAAGCTCTGTTTATCACAGTACCACAGTGCCTTTTTGCTGAAATGCCAAATACACCTTTCTAAACTCTGTATGAGCCTAAAGATAATCTTTTTTTTCTTCACATCCACATTGCATTACATTTACATCAAAACTGCATTACTTTGACATTTTTTGTGCCTGTTTGTTTTCATAAAGCGAGCACAGTCAGAGTATGGGAAGGAAGCTGTATTACAGGCGGTGTTAAGTCAGACAGTTGCAGGACAGGCTGGTTAAAAGCAGCTACACCACACTAGAGCAGACTGCTGGGAAGCTCTGTGAAAACCCTTAACCTCTGCACTGATTCCAGGCTCATGCCAAAGCGAGAACACACACCTACAGGCAGACACACTTCTTTAGAGAGGCGTTACAGCTTCAAAAAAAAAAAAAAAAATCCAGTGATATTTTCGCCTGTATGATATATTCTTTCCACACTGTACCACAATATAAGATACCAAAACCTGCACACAAGCATATAATTAATCCAGGAAATTAGAGTGTGATATCTCAATTATTATAAACCACTTTTTTTTTTCCTCAAGTTAAAATCTATGAATATTCTAATTGCTGCCTTTAGGCCTTGTGCAATTGAACAAGATATTACCTCCATGTTTTACTTATTGATAATCATGAACAACGTACGCCTCTTTAATATGTGAAGCCTGTTTTATTGCCCAGAGTTACATCATTTTTGAGAAAAAGAAAATGAAAAACATTGTGGTCATTAATCCATGCGTCATTCAGACTGGAAAATTACTGTCATGAGGGATAGGAAGGTGAACACAACCAATGACTTGCACCCTGTCACTGGTGCGCACAAGTTGCTGCAATAATTAAATAGATTTGTGAAAATGATATTACTACTGTTTTGGAAATCTGAAGCTAATCTTTGCAGTAAAATGCACGTGAGAATGTTTTTTTTTTTTTTTTTTTTCCAGTGACAGTTTGCAGTAAACAGTTGCTCCCAGTGGATGCACATAGCCTCTTTGTGCTGGCTTTTGCGTTTTGTATTGTATATAAGTAGGAGGAGCCGCTTTCCTGTGATTGTCTGGCTCCTCTCCTCTCTCTCTTTCTCTATCCCTCCCTCTCTCTCTCTCTCTCTCTCTCTCAGCGTTCCTCCCTCGTTTTTCCAAAGTTGAATACCCAGCCTGCCTGCGAGCTGTTGCCGGCGGAGCAGCCCACGGACGCACCGGGCTGGTTATTTTGGGTTTTTTTTTTTACGCAGCGCCGTTTGGAGCAAAAGAGTCCCGTCTTTTACTCCTTACTCCTTTGTCATCGCTTCTGTTCTCTTCACCTTTGTGTGTTTTCTTCCAACTTCATTCCAAGGCTACTTCCAAGATGACAGAAGAAAAGAGTGTTCGGCATTTAAAGCTGGTAGGTGTCTGAAACCCCTCCCCTCTGCGCGCGGAGGTGTCTGGCTCGGTCTGCTCTGTGGCACGGGCAGCGCAAAGACACGAGCGGATCTGGAACCGGCTCTTTATTTATTTATTTATTTATTTATTTATTTATTTATTTATTTATTTATTTATTTTCCTCAACATCAGACGGAATTTTCTTTATGTGCTTTTTTTTCTTTTTTTTTCTCTTTTTCTCTTGACTCTTGAATGGACACGAGTAAAACGCGTGCGACCATGTCAGAGGTAGGCATCTGCTGTTAGTGATGGAACTTAAACACTTTAGGGTTGTTGTTGTTTTTTTTTTTCTTGTCTTTTTTCTTGTCCAGAAAATAACCACTGGAACCTATTAGATTGTTGTGCTAAGAATGGACAGATTTGTGTTAGTGGTTTAGTTTACTTACTAGATGGAGTAAACAGCGTAGAGAGTAAAACCAAACATTGCTCTGTTTTTACTTGTATAGTATTTTCGCGGACTGACATTTCTTTTAAGAAAGAAGAAATGTTGCTGTAATTCTAACGGACATAAACCTAGAGGGCGGCCCCGGACCTTTTGGATACCCTTTAGTGCTCAGAGGATCGCAGACTCTTTTTTTTTTATTAGAATGATTCAGCTCAGATTTACGCGGTAATGCAAAACGTGGAGCCGTTTTATCAACACGTGTATCTCTATTTTAGTGTGTGTGTTTTTTGCACATACATCTGGGGCTATAAGCTGTCTGTTGTTATATCTATTATACTGAAATAATTGTATTTAATACTGTTTATCAGCAGGAGTGAGGATCTGTAGTGTCTTGGATGCAATAGAAAGGAACCTTAAACTTTTCTTGGAACATTTTGAATCTGTGCATACGGATTAAAATCTATTATTACCTAAAAATATTCACAGATTCCTAGTCCAGATGCGATGACAGAGTTGTCAGGTGTGTTTAGGTGTCTCTGCATGGTATTTAGATTATGTGGTGCTTAAAAGGCACATATTTAGGTTGTACTAAGTACTATTTAAGTTTTCTGCTAGAAGGAAATCCTGAGGACTTTGCTCTTTTTCACCCTAATCTTCAATTAAACAAGTGGTTCTTTGCTGCATCTTAATTCCTGCCACATTCCTTACCTGTTTTTCTCTCAGGGTCAGGGTCAGTCGATGAAATATAGCAAGTTATAATGAGATTCACTTAAAGCACAAACCCAGTAAACCCCGTTGGACTCATGTAGTAATTTACCCAGCCTCCCTGTCATTGTCATACTATTACCCAACATGGCTCATCAGGCCAATTACACATCAGCACACTCATGTACGCTCCCATCACTGATAGACAGAAGCAGAGGCAGTGCCCCAGGCTGACACCTATGTTCTCTAAAGACATACGCTCGGTCTCATGTGTCCTTCTGTTTTTAGAGTTGTTTTCCTGTGGTCTGTCTTATCTTTCCTTCCTTCCTCTCATTCTTCCTGTCTCTGTTTTTTTCCCATGGATTATCCGTGCATCAATCATCTGTCTCCTTCAGCTCTGAGTCTTTCTCCAAAGAATGATGGGTGCTGTTCTCCCTCAGTGCTGTGGGACACGAAGCGTGGCTCGCTGTGTTAATCTATTTGTGCTTTATGTGAGGGTCTGGTTATTCAGCAGGGTGATTAAACCAAAGTGGTAGCTTTAAAACACATTGTTATCCATTGATGTAGCGTGTCCAGGCTGAAATGAAGCAATCAAGGGATATCATTGTTTATTTTA
Source organism: Siphamia roseigaster (assembly GCA_029814505.1). Lineage (NCBI taxonomy): Eukaryota > Metazoa > Chordata > Actinopteri > Kurtiformes > Apogonidae > Siphamia > Siphamia roseigaster. The sequence continues at coordinate 21,915,066 of JAPTYR010000002.1, read as the reverse complement.
AGGGGGTTCAAGAAAGCTTGATGCTGTTTTAAAGCCTAATTTCAATCAACAGACTAAAGTTATTATCTCGAACCCCACCACGACTTAAACTATATCGGCAAACACACAATATGAAATCAGTGCAATCATAAAGATGTTAATCAGAAAAATCATCCATCTATTATGGGTGTGGAAACCATACATGTGCACTGAAGTGATGAGTTTTCATTCATCTGGTGAACATACCAACGCAAACCATGAATCTGCACCCCTGATGTTTTAAAATCCCTGCTCTCCATTCCAAACCTCCATAATTCGTCACAGTTTCCCAGCTTTCTGCAAAGAATCTGGACCACAGCAATTCCACTAATTCTTCTCAGCAGTTCAAATAAATCATCTGAGTGAGCAGCGTGGCCCACTTTAATAAACAATGCTCTCCTGAGTTTTTACCCTCTGCCATCGACCTTGTACACGTAGGGATAGTAAATGAGCTTGGAAAACTGTTATGCACTGGCAAATTATAGTGTAGACCCACATCACAAGAGGAACACTTTGGTTAAAACATGCTGCTACTCCAGGTCTCAGGGCTTGCACTGCCATTTGTCACACATAAAGTGAAATGCCAGTTTTATTACAGTTTGCTAAAGTAAGCCTTAAAAGAAAGTCCTATCACTGTATTGAATGTTCTTGACAAAATAGATATTTAGTGAAATATATCTTAGTATAAACAACCACAAGGATCTGAAACAGGCTTTATATGTCCCGCAAGAGCTGTCCTAGCAAAAAAGTAAAGTATGTCTTCCTAAATTAAATGGGAAGCGCCAGAACAGGTGGCACAACAGTTACATTTCTGGGCTCTAAACGGCTACTGCAAGAAGAGAGCGACATCCCATTGACAGTAAAAATGAGATGCTGCAAATTCAAGATTAAAATTGCTTCCTGGCAAACAAAATAGCTGACATAGAGCCAGTGATAGATGCTTCCCATTATTCATAGTGTGTTGTGTAAAGACTCACCTTTATAGATGCAGATTGAAATTTGCACAAGATGTGATATAAAGTGAATGTGAAAGTAGTTGATTTGATATTGTAGGTGGAGACACACCATCTAACTACAGTTTGTCAAGTCTCGCTGGAAAAGTTTGATTAATCGAGGAAATGGTTTCTATGAGATTAAGAATTGATCTGGGGAATGGCTTGTGATTTGTTGTTGAGTTGAGGCAGACATAGCCTGGCTTTATAGTGTGACAGATTACCTCCTGTTTTTGTCTCCAGACTCTTTTTGATCTCTTCATTGCACTCAGAGCGGTGAAGGTCTCTGCCTACAGACATATAGACCGTCTCCCTGGTGCATTTATACTGCATGTAGATCAGCAAAGACCACTCAAGCACGGGACCACTTACTGAACTTTCTGCTTTGGGGCAAAAACAACATTAATATTATTTTATGGTTATGTTGGTCGCCATTAAACATATCTTTGCTGTGTTTTGACAGGCAGACGACCTTACTGCTGCTATAATTTGGGTTTAGGCTGGAACTGAACAGCACCCAGCTGGTCACCTGGCATGGAGCATGATTTGAGCAGAATAAAGCGCAGAAAAATAAGGAAACAACAGTACATTTTGTAGAGAATGCTAACATAAATGTTGTGCTCTATATGTTCTTACATTTGTCAAATAATCTTTTAACTGTAATATATGCAAAGTAAACTATGTCTTAAGATGCCATTCTACGTGCTTCATGTTTGTGATGGAAGTCTGGCATAGTCAAATGAAATCAAAATCCTTTTTTTACTGCCGTAATTGTAACAGACTGAAATCATATTGCATGCACTTTAGCTAGTACCTAGTCAGAGCTGCAAACATATTCTCATTCTCATCATCACATAATCCTCTTCCAATAGCTTGTTTGTGCATTAGTCTGTCCTCCAGTTCTTAACATTCAGTCAAACCTCGCTGGATTATTTTGCAGACTACTACTGCTGAATAAACTCTGATCTTCCAAGATATATCTGCTTCTGTAAGGCAAGATTGGGATCAATAAATTATTATTGGCCTAAATATAAGAGCAGAGGTTAACTAACTTGCTGTAGTTGTCCTCCAGAGCTTGAAGATAATATTGTCCTAAGATTGTTTATTAAGGTAAAACCTACCTCTGGCTAATTATAAACAGTGGAGGTCAAGACATTGATCCCATACCTTGCATACAGTATTAAGTTGTAGTGTATCGTTGTGCTTTGGGGTAAATCAGATTCTAAACCAACTCTCGGTTGGATTGTAAAGGTTGTACTGTGTCTGTTTTCCACCTCCGTTTTTTTGCAGTTGCTTCATCTACTACTATTCTCTTTTTACCACACTAGCTCTGAGTGTTATCTGTAACCTTTTCAGTTGCTGTAAATGGCAATATGATTGGATGTTATATATGAAATAACTACATCTCCAGCGATCTAATAGCAACAGCTGACCGATGTAAACCGTTTTTCCTTAATTAAAATGTTATTGGCTGTGCTGCCCTGGGATTGAGGTCAAAGTTTGGGCAGAGTTATAAGGCACCATTGTCTCCTGGAAGCCCTCAAGGCTAAGGTCTGATTGTCTTCCGTTGCACCTGGAGTCTGTTGGTGTAAGACTCTGCCAATTTATGTTTGGCTAGTCAACTCTTCTGATTGAATGCCACTGGAGCGAAACATTACTCACAGGAATAATCTTTACATCAAATCTTAATTTATGCTAAGAATAGTTCAATAGTCTTCATATTATACATGTTTCCATAAATTGTCACTTTGTTTTGTGAATAAAACAAAATTAATGAGTAATATAACATCAAACCATGTGATGACTATGATGAAAAAGCGAAGTTAAAGAAATGTTGAAGATTGAACATATGAATGTAACAAGGAAAAAGAGACCTCTGTAGTAGAACAGAAACTAATGAAAAATGTAGTTTTGGTTTTCAATTTAAAAATGTTCTTGTCCACGTACAACTAATTATGTTTATAGCCTATATACATGTAAGTTTGTGTGGCCATCATATAAAGTAATGACATCTAAATACTAAAAGTCCAACCAAATATTTTGAGAGCGGAGGCTAATGGCAGCAGCTGAGCTTGTGGAGGTGTCCAACCTCCCACTACGCAAGTTAACATCCAGCTGCCTGTGTACAGTCCCACAGTTTTGCATGCGTTTCCCATGATCTCACCTGCTGGCACCAGAGCCTGGGACTGCGTCCAGCTCTGCTGTCATGGCTCCCACCTTAAAACACTCTCTTGTGGGTAGAGTGTACAGTACCACACCTCATCTGTCTGTGACACAGCAGCCATGGAGGCTGTGAAGGTGAGGATCAGGGAGTAGCACCATGTGTATAGCTACTACAATATGGAGCAGAAGGACCATTTGATGGTCTTTACTGTTTTGATTTTTATGATGACTTATTTACTCCAAATTATTATAAATAAAATGTGTTCTATAAATTTTAATGAATGGATATCAGTGTGTTGGGTTTTTGTTTTTTTAATAAATGCATGGATTAATAGTGTCTCACTGAAAACATATTTTGAGTTCTGTTATTAAGCATATTTTCTATCAAAATCCATCCATAATAGAACCCTATAATTGGTCACTTTACTGAGTACTTTTTGTGTAGGTTGCTGCTCTACAGCAAATATCCTTACTCTTGGCTGGACAAACCGAGGCTTTATTGGTAGAAGCACCAGACATGGTAAACAAATGTTAATAGTAACAATAGTAACAATGTTAATAACAAATGTTAAACTGATCAAGAGGAACAGTCTAAACAGGAGGATGCATAAAAAGATTGCTAAGCTTTACAAGTGTTCGGTCTGGTTAATAGTGACTTTGCAGGAAACAAAGACAAAGGGCCTGATTTAATAAGAACACAAATAATGGGCACTAGTTTTCTTGCTTGTGCTAAAAAATGCACGTGCTATTTATCTGTGTCATGGGTGGTCAAATAAGATTGCCTGTGCAAATGACAACAGGTAAAAAGTCCTGGAGAACACTTTATTTAAATGAGAAGTTTGCGTGTGCTACTCATCGTCATGGAAACAGTACGCTGGAAAAACTGTTCTGAGATATGCCAACACTAATGGCAACAGTGCACTGGAATGACCCAGACACACTGCCTCAGACATGCTAAATATAGACTCAAAATCACTCACCACAATCAACTTCAGGTTTGGTAAATCACATTCCAAGTGCTTAATAAATATGTTCTTCTACTCTTCCCAATAATTTGGCTCGTTCTGACAGAAACACTGATATTGCACATTCATGAAGACACACACGCTAATTAGATTATGCAAGCTATTTTGCCCATTTGAGAGACACAACCCTCTGTGCATCATGTTAGTAGATATGCGTCAATGTGTTTTTGCATGTGCAGACAAGTTTGTTCATGGTTTTACATGTGCAAACCTTTATAGTAAAAATTAGGCCAAAGAGTCTTAAGGATGAAGAGGGGGGTGTTAACCTCGAGGAATGAAAAATGCACCTTTTTCTTTGACTGACTCATGCAGTTGCATACATACTTTCATCATACTGACATGGCAGTAGGAGTATTTTAAGAACACCTTTTCCTCTAAAAGCAGCTCTTTTCCCCACCGCTCCCAGCTGATGGGTTAAGCAGATCCCTTGAGCATGTGCACTGTCCACCACCATCAGTGTGTTTACATTCATTTCCCAATGCAGTTCAACAGTGTAGCGAGCAGTGCTGAAAAATGTACAGTAAGCACATAAGAACTGTTACCCACTGGAAAAGCACTGCCTGTCATGTTATATTCTTGGAGGTTTCAAAAAGTGTTGGGTAGTTATTATTGTAACTTAGTTGACAGTATTGGCTTACAGAAAGGTGGTATGTTTAAAAAAAAAAAAAGGAGAAAAAAGAAGCGTGCAGCTTTAAAGCGACCACTGAGACCACGTTTTAAACAACCGTGCAGCATCGCTTACTTAAGCACTTCTATTCTCCTAAACCAGAGCCATTTTTCAATGCCTGTATTAGTTATTTTCAGAACACTGAATGTTACTGCCTCTTTTAACTCAACCATTTTATCCTGAACCATAATTATTGTGAGTAAAAGTTCTGTGAACCAGCCATCAGTTCAGTTTGATATTGATGTAACTGTGGAAATTGTTAACCTTTTGTTAACAATTGTTCTCTTTGCATTTTACAGCACCGTGAGGAATAGCCACTTTTTAAATTACAGTAGTTCCAGGCAGCTATTGTTTATCTGACAACCTATCGATTTGTGTGTCGGCTTCACGGAGCATGCTTCTGTTTTTAACTATCACATTATTCAAAACCTTTAAGGGCTTACATGAAAGCACAAGAAACTTGAGACTGGGATTTTAAATGCTGTTTACAGTCGGATTTTATGATATATTCCATTATTCCATTACATTGCCTGGGTTTGTCATATTGTCATAAAGCTGTCTGATCCTTAAGTTGAGAATGATTGGAGGAATGACTGTTTATAAGGAGTGTGTTGCATATTATTGCGATATCATTGCTGCTCCAGCTGGAATCAACAGGCTCAGATCTGCCTTTGGATGCTAGTGTTATCCTAGTGTTGCCTCGGCTCAGATCTACACTCTGACAACCTATAGCGTGTCTCATATCAATCTTTCCTGAATAGAAAAACTCAATCATTTAAATCTGTCTGTCTGAGCTCCACCATTGTGTTCTGAAGCTGCACGTCTTATCCTCACTGATGCAAACACGATTTGATATCTAGAGAAGGAACAAATGAGTGTTTATCAGTCCAAAAAAAAAAAAAAAGCTGATTGAACAAATATAGATACAAGCCGCTGACATTTCGATGCATGGAGCTTGCTGAGCCAATCGAACGGCAGCCAAGGAAAACAATGGCTCAGACTCTCCCCTGAAGGAAATGCCAAACATTACAGCGCTGTATAAATAGAAAGCTTTAACTTTGTAGAGTGAGGGAGCGAGATAGAGGACAGGAACCCCCTCCCTGGGGTCACACCAGTGGCAAGGTCTCCCACCTCTCTGCGCTCTCGCTGTCTTTATTGCTCTTTTGTTTTTCTCCCTGTGTGATCTATTTTTGAGCTTATTCCTTTTGGCCTCTCTGTATACTTTTTCCCCCTGGTTTACTTATACACATACTGTATATATATATATATATATATTTCATTCCTCCTTCTTAGCCTGACACCCAGTCGTCATGAATAACTGAGCACCTTAACACATCACAGACACATACTGCTTTATTAATGCCACACATACCATCTACTACAACTCAAAGTGGCAAATGGCCCTTGTGGATGTATTATGTTAGGAGGAGTATAAGGACTTTGACCCAAGGTGAATGCTGTACTTAAAGCAAGAAAGCTTGTGTTTAATAGCTTTTGGTCACGAAGCCTTTTTTTTGAACGCTGACAGCTCAGTCAGCTCCATTTAATTTAATGGTTAGAAATTTCTTTTTGCTTTTGGCTCAGTGTGCCCCTGTATCTATAGGCGTACATGGTGAACAGCGTGAGGTGTCGAAGTAAAAGACCTCTTACCCTAAAGGCAGCAGTACAATATAAGAAGGATAATGTTTCAAAATATTGACTTCATGATTTTATTTTTATATTTGACTATTTTCCCCCCAGAGCACTATTGAAAAAAGTAACAGAGGGAAACATAAAGTTCTCCCCAAAACGAGGTTAGTTGCTTTGACTGTGTGTAATAGGGTTACAGATGATTCAGCCGAGACAATTCCAACAAGTCTTTCATCTGCAGTATCTTTTGTATCAGGCGTATAAATGTATTTCCCCTGGCTGCCAGGCTGCACAGACAGCTTGAAAGATTGAACCCCGGCTGCTGTTGTAGGCAGATTTAGGAAGCAACACGCACACGAGGTAGCACACACGTACACAATGACACACGCTTTGCCACCAAGACTATCTCTCTTTGACTTTTTGTCTCTCTTTATCTCATTCTTATCAGCACGCAAGTCACACACATCAACACAATTTTTTTTATTTTTTTTTTTGCTGCAAGAATGTACGCTTTTGTCTAAATAAATGATTTTGGTTTTCGTTTTTAGAAATGACTGTTGTGAAGAGGAAGAATGTCTACCTCTTTCACTGTCACCTGCAGGTGTCATAATAAAACTCAGGAAGCTTTAGTATTATTTTAGTATTATCATGGCCTCCTATAGTCTCAGTAACACCAGCTTAGACATCATTATTTGCTAATACATGTTGGCAAGCATCTGATGAAGTGGCTGGCGCCTCGCAGATCAGTAAGCCTCCTCATTTAAACCGCAAATACAATGCATTTAAAGTTGTCAGCTATTTTTCTTGATGGGAAAACTTTTCACAAACATATCGTCAATCTTCATACAGAGGGCAATTGTTTTCTTGACAGTGTATCCCAGCTAATATAGGTGTACAGGGCTCAGGAATGCAATTTCCCACTGAAAAGATCTTTCCGGAAGCTCAGAATAGATCTCATGTGTTGCATAAATTGCTTTTTCACATGATGTGGAGAAAAATTTGCATATTTATGGAAAAATTCTAGTAAAAGGTAAGCCATTATTTGGCACCATGTTTTTGTATACTTAAATATACACACATAGTGAGTTAAAAAATATAGAGAACTATAAGTTGAATTTGTGTCAGCTGTCCAAACAGTGGAAAGGTTTGTTTTTCCAAGACAGGACAACTGATTTTTGCTGAGCATCTCATCCTCATGTGTATCTGCAAGTTCCATTTCACCCCAATTTATTAATTATGGATTTGTGTGGTGCTCAGTCAAAGTAAATAAAGCACAACCAGTGCCTTAGCTCTGTCTCAAGTAATGTTCAAGGTGAACTAATGCTGAAAACATTAGTCAGTGTTCTTTGTAGATGAGATGACTTTGTCTTTCAAAGAGCTTTAAGCAGCCACGACGAGGCCTCAGAGGAGAGTAATCTGACAAAGACAAACTGCAGGATGAAATATATGCAAGATGGAGACAGAACAGAATGAAGGAAAGAGATCAGTATTTCAGTGAACAAAAAGTGGATTTTGAACCAGACGTCGTTACCCATGTCAGTTTAAACTAATAGAATAGATCAAATATACTATGGAATGTAGTATAAAATAATATATGGTGTGGAAAGTCCATCCTGCTGTCCACTTTACTGGCGTCTGAGTTATGAGCCTGATGGAGGGTTAACAGATCCTGACCTTAACACTAGTTGCTTGGGTTAAAGCCCATCTGCTGATTACATTTTTGCCTGTGTTGACAGTCAGGAGGAGGTCTGTTTTCCTTCTCCTTACATAGCCTCCCTCCCTCCAGCATTCTTTGCCACATCTAAATATCTAATAAACTGCTCTGCCAATTTCTGATGCAGACTTTGTTCTCACCTGGGCAAATGCACATGAATAATAGAAGTGGCATCGAGTAGAGCAGGGGCATGGTTGCATCACAGTGTTGTGTTGAGGTCTGATAAGACTCCCCAACCCCAGAAAATGAGCTGATGAGATGACGTCTGACAGTATTAACTTTATTTACAACAAGCTTCGAAGCTCTAACACACAAGTTTTAAGAAGAGTTTTTATTCTAGTCATTGTTAGAACTCTGTCAAAATTCTATTTCATTCTGGTTTCATGAATGACTGTATTAAACTAATTAACCCATCTGCCATGGCCTTGTGCTCAACAAAAATGGATTGTTTATTTTATTTTCAATGTCTTGCATCAGTACATGCCCTTCGGAGTAGAGCTCTCATCAGCAAAACTGACAGGATGTTGGAAATAAAAGAGGATTTGACAATGAGTATTAATGTATGCATGTCAGGACCATCTACTGGGACAAGTCTTGACTCATACTGGTCCATTTTATTGTGATACACCTGCATGAAAATATACAAACAAAACAAACACAGCCATGCATAACAAAGCAAAAATGCTCTTGTGTTGCATGCTGTTATTATTCTGTTCAACACCTATATGTAATATCTTGTGTGCACATGCTTGGTTATTTTTTACAGACATAATCCAATTTAATAGGGAAGCAGACAAATATTCGCTCATACACATATGATATGCGGTCAGTGTATCTTTTGGTAATTGGATTTTCCTTTCAAAAACTGGAGGTTAATTGATTTTCATTTTAAAATACAAAACATAAATTGAATTTCAATGCATTTTTCCTTTTCAATGTTAAATCAGACATAAACCCAATTTAAACAATTTAACTTTTATTTTCTGTTTCTAATAACAAAAACGAAAGTTACAACCTGACAGAAATAGTCCAAACTGGTCTGTTTTTATATTTTTGTCAGGTTGTCAGGCTTTATTTTTTTTTTATTAGAAAGAGAAAACAAAAACCAATCTGTGTTTTTCAGTTTGGTTCATCTGTTTTGACACTGAAAAGGAAAAAAAATGCTGTGAAATTCAATTATAATTCTGCTATTTTGAAATTAAAATCAATTAACAACTAGTTTTTCTTTTGTTTCAGGGAAGAAAATCCAATTACCAAAAGATGCACTGACCTTTTTCTTTTGGTCTGTTTACCCAGTTTTTTTTTCTTTTGTTATTCGAAAAAGAAAATGAAAATCAGTCTCTTTTTTTTGTTTAGTTCTTCTGTTTTTACACTGAAAAGGAAAAAAATACTGTGAAATTCAATTATAATTCTTTTATTTTGAAATTAAAATCAATTAGCAACTAGTTTTTCTTTTGTTTCTGGAAAGGAAAGTCCAATTACCAAAAGATACACTGACCATATGCCCACTGTTTTCTGTGTCTGTAAACCGTTATAAAACCTAATGACAAAACATTCTTTTTTTGCCACATAGGTAACACAATCAGTTTCTAATTAGTGATTTACATACCCAGATAAACAGTATGCAGTATTCTGTATTCATTTTAAACTAAAGTTAATATCAGTATTTCATTCCAATGTAGATACAAGATATTCATGTCAGTGCTAATGCTAATGCCTTACCTTCGGCAAAGTGGAATATTTCAGTAACCGGACCAATAACCCAGGTCGACTTCTGGCAATGTTATTAATACAAATTGTACTGCATGTGTTACATAATATACATATATATCAAGTTTGGTGAGCTCAGGTGAGACCCGGTGAGCTGAACCAGAATAACTTACCCCTAGAATGGAAATCTATGTTTTTCATGAATTAATTTTAGTGACATGGTAACAGGTACAATGAGTCACAGCCCTCCCCAATGCCTTTTTCAGACTCCATTGACGTTGTGGATGAGACTGACCTTGAAGCCAGATGCTTTCTAGGCAACTAAAATCAATTCCCTTTTTTTACGTGAGCTGTTTCTTTTCTATGTTGAAATAAATGCTGCAATTGCAAAATATTAATACTTGAATCAATAATCGATGTATATATTCATATCATGTCAATGAAAATATAGTTTTTCCCTAAAACCGCAAATCTGGAATTGACTTGCATTGAGATATGATACATCATAAAAATGTAAGAAAATGAGTAATAGTATGGCTGGTTTTGTACTAAGAGCAGTGAGAGGGTTAAACTTAAGCCAGTCTGCTCAACTCCACTGAATGCGAAATGGAAACACTGGCTTGGCTGCATTTCTGTTTACATTCTATGAATAGGAATCACATGTTTGATGAAACCTGCCTACTCTGTGGGCTGCTGCAAAAAGAAAGAGAGAAAGGCAGGAAAAGGCACAGTGAGAGAGGAAAGCTCGGGCAAGGGGACACAAAAAGTGACGAGTGAGAGTAGAGGGAAGGATGAAAGAAAAGAGTTTGAATGGAGGGGTTGGGAAAAGGGACCGCAGTCAGTTTCTCATATTGAAAAACCCTTCTCTTTTATCCCAAGAAACAGCTGCATTGAGGCACATGGCTCCTGTCAAGACTGTTCAGAAATGCAAGATAACAAATTGAATGCACAACTTGATCCCACTTATATAATCATATGTTGAGCTCTGGCATATACTGGTCAACTGAAGGACTCTTATACACTCAGGGCTGCCCCATTTCCGTTTTCCAAAACCATAGTGGAGAAGAACTGTAGCCTTTTGGTATCTGGCAAAACTCAGCAATGCCTGGTCCTGACATATGCCTTTGCTTGTGGTTCATTTTAACCTCAATTACTGAAATGAATTGCCTTCCAAAATGCTAGTGTTTCAATTCGCTAATGCAACTGAATTCCTCTCGATACTCTGTCTCTTTTTTTGTGTAAAGTTATTAGGGTGCATGTTATGCTTTAGGGCCATGGCTGGGGAGTTATGTTTGCTGACACATTCACTAATGAAAGCAATGCTGTGTTGAAGCATTTTTATTGGCCGTTTTAATGTGTGTTGCCTTGATTAGTACCTGTGGCTTGCCAAATGTGTGAAGGTCTGTGATTTACCAACTTTGAACTAACAGGTTAGCCTTTCTGCGGAAAGACACGTGTCAACGCTGCCGTCATATTAGGTTACCTCATAAAGTAACATATGAAAGCTCCTTATGTTAGAGACTGAGACTGGGATAGAAATCAGACGAGTATCTTTTCGTGCTTCATAAAGGTTGGGTATTTATTTTTTAGTGTTTTTCATCAGCATTTTAATTAGCAATGGTTTGTTATTTCCCATAAACAACCTACTAGAGAGACATTTATTGTTAGTAACTGAAGCGTTTTACCTGTTTGGAGATATTTGTGGAATGCTGGCTGCATAATGCCAGGTCTGCAGGTCATGCGCTACAAGCAGGGTTTTCCACTTGAATAACACCAGTCCTTGTTTAGCACCAAACCACTAGAGATTCCGTCCAGTGGTGTGAATGTATCTAACCTCTAATACAACCCTAAAAACAAGTAACCTTCTGAAATATTTAAGCTGTTTTTTTTTTGTTTTTTTTATGTTGTAAATTTCACATGCACAAAAAATACACTTGTAAATGACACAATAGCCTACCTTTGTTTTGAATAGGACTTTCACATTAAAAAGAATTAATTTATATATAGCACTACATTACCAGACAATGAAAATACTAAATGACCTTATTGAATACATCTTCAATTAACAACCTTTAAACAGTTCATAGGCTTAATAAGAAATGGTTCAATTATTTTCAGTCCATTCCCTTTATACTATAAAACACTTTGTAGGGAAAAAACCCATTTCACTCCGCACAAGTGATAGCATATTAACATAATGAGAATGCAATTTTTTACCACATTTAACATCCCATGGGATAAACAGGGCAATTTTTAGGCTACGCTGAAAAACAAGGCCGCCGACCCCCTGCTGGTGTTGTTTACTGTCATTTTGCTCTCAGAATCCTTCAAACCTCAGGACTGTGATTTTTCTGCTCTTTTTCCTTTTGCTGTGATAGACCCCTGATTGACAACTACCAGTGAAAAAGATAGATTCAAGTTATGTTTTGGGGGGAAAAGAGCAGCAGGAGTAGTGCTGGGAGTTGGAGGAACATGAGGGTGTAGGGGATTAAAAAAAAAAAAAAGTGGTGATTCACTGTAGATTGTCATGGTGTCGAGACAAAATCAGTAGCCCCAGATTAAAGCTGATAGTAGAGAAACAGTAGAAAATATTCATCTCATGTGTGTTTGGGTGGGTTAAGGTATAATTAAGTGCCTGTGTACCTCTTTATATGCCCGTCTAGCCTTATAATCTACCCTTACCCTGAAGCACCGCCTTTCCTTGAGGTAACCTTTTACTCAGCTCTCCTCTTGGGTAAAATCTCTTTGATAGATGGCTAACATCTGGCCCTGGTTGCACCTCACCTTAATAAATTTTGAAGTGAAATCTTTCAAGAAAATAATAGTTTTTTTTGCTTTTGGACAGACAGTATTTTTACTCACACGTTTCTTTATGAATCCAGTATGATAGATACTGTGCTTTTGACAATATACTGTGTATTATAGTGGGATTAAGTGCTGTGTGTAAAGTAAAATGCATTTCTACTGTCATCATTACAATATACAACGCAATGAATATGAAAAGTAATTTTATCTACATACAGCGTGTCGAAAACACAGCCACTTTGAGATTAAATGCTGTCAAATGTGTGCTAACTCATGTCATTACTGCAGTATTGAATGATGTTATCGCATGTTGATAACATTTTGTATATTGCACTCATTTATTTAAATTGAATGCACCTCATTATGTAGTTAGTTTAGTGTATCAACATTCCTTTATTGTCTGTGTCAAATAAATGCAATTATAACAGACATTTTACATTGAAAGTGTTACACACCAAAAAGTAAATGCAACAAAATACAGGTGTACATACAGACCTCACTATAATATTTCATAGAACATAAAGAGAAGTCTTGTATTTGATTGTCCTTAATTAGGTCTGAAGTATCCTAAAAGTTTGTCCTTAAATCTAGCACTGAATGATCTTTAAAATTTCACATACACACTAAAAAATACTGCTATATTTGTGTTGTAAAGAATGTGTCACATGAGTGGAGCCTCCAGTGATCATTCATGGGTGGAGGGGTTCAGGTAAGAGCTTTAGCTGCTTGAATGTCAGCAGAAATATTAATCATGAAGAAATGTAAACAGAACATCAGCTGGATTGAAACATGGTAAAGGTTGGTTTAAGGCAAGGTTTAACTATAAGGCCAGTTATACTGTTATTTTTCTCAATGTAAGGTCTTAAAATTAACCAAAAACACCTTGAAAAGTCATAAATTTGGCTTCATCAGGTTTGAGGAACCGACACAGGACCGTGTTACAGTTCAGAGGTCTTGTTATTGACATTTGTCTTGACATTTCATCCCAATATCATTAAATGTCCATTTGCCTCTTGTGTTGCCTGTGAATAGAGAGCATTGTTGTATTTTATTTTTATTTTGTTCTTGTTGTTGTTGAATCAATCACCTTTATTCTACAAATGCATTTTCTCCACACTAATACATGTGACAAAGCAAATGGGTACACATAAGCATGCACTCAAAGGACTGTGGCTTTTCCTTTTAAATAAACAGCTTCCGTCACTGTTCTGGTTTTTGCAAGATTATGAAAAGAAAAGCATCCTGTCATCGGAGTTTTTGATTTCCAGACATTCCCAAAGGTTATGCCGAATAAACCTGGGAGTGGAATCATACCTGTTGCTGTTTTTAGTGTATCTCAGTGAAGTGTAATATCTCGATTCACATGAGTATTTCAGCTCTACAGCTACCAATCGTCAAAAGAACATTAAGCAGCGTTAGGAGAGATTGCAGTGGATTCATAAAATTGAATTTAAAATCAAGTATAAAAATTACAGAGTTAAATGTGTGTACTTTTACCATTTTCTCAACACACACACCCTAATGAATATCAATGATTTGCCTGTTTTAACACCTCTAATTAAAAAAAAAACTTAAAACAATAATGCATCAGAGGAAGTGCCTCGCAGCTTTATGTTTGTGTATGCGTGTGCTGTGTTTCATGTGACTGTGTTTTTCCTCAAGCACCAGCTCAAGCTGTTCTCCTTCCAGATGGGACACTTCACCTTAACAAGAGTGGCAGATGAAGAGAGACAACGAGACAGAAAGAGTTTGTGCTTGTAAATGTGCAATGGTGTGTGTGTGTGTGTGTGTGTGTGTGTGTGTTTGTGTTTGTTTTGTGGAGAGTGCCTCCACCATGATACTAGTGATTCGGTCCCTAAGTGTCCCCCCATCATAGCCGCCATTGTTTCCCTAGTGTGACATAGCTAAAACATAATGGGCCTGTTGATGGTGTGTAAAACCATGGTGTTAATTATGACACCACGCTCTGTTAGACACAGTCACATTAACATTAGGCTGAGCTGTGCTGTCGGGATAGGGAATCAAGTAAGACTGTGAATTCAGTCAACACTCCCACTGGACAGGGGTTAAAATCAGGTTATGGGTCACAAACTTGTCAGTGTTGATTTAAAGGGATTAATAAGTAAGTGTTTTGATTCTGTTTCTGTGCCTCTACAGACTGGACAGAGCTTTGCAGCTTTTAAGACAGCTGCACCATTAATCCATTACATTTATTGTGATGTTATAACAGCAAATGTGCGTTATTATGTATGGTTCATTTGTCTCAACAAAACAAATTACACTAAATCTGTAATATTATGTCCTGAAGCTATGAAGAACTAATACTGATTGACTTCAAACAGAATCAAGTTGATCAAATACTGTACTGTGTGAGCTGCTATCAATAGTTGCTGTTGTTTGTTTGTCTTCCACTTATGCTCACATGGCTACACAATAATCTGATGATCAGTATGACTTGACCGCTGTAATGAATATATGCCCTGTTTCTTGTTGTTGACATACCCTAGTGAAACAGCAGTCACATGGACCTGATTTTAATTGCATACTTTCAGATAACAGATCAGAATCAGAAGAGGCTTCATTGTGCATTTCTCTTACTTACTTAAGCTTGTCTTTGAATGAAATCTAATGGAAAACAAGGGGGGAAATACCGTCTGTTAAGGCCGTAAAAATGGACTAAAATTAAAATGTCAAGTTCACAGTTATATACCCTGTAAAGGTCAAAGATTTAGGAGCAGATTTATGCCAGATCCGTACCCTGAGACTGTAAGATCTGTGGCCAGTGACCTTGTTTGTCTCCTAAAGGTCCTAAAGGTTGTCCTTTCCTCCCTTCATCACCTCCACCCACTTCTTATCTCTGTTCTTATTTTTGTTCGACTGCCCCTCATAATCAACTACCTGATATCGGAGAGATAAATTAGACCTGTTCTCAGTGTGGTGAAGTAGAACTTCACGCTCCCTCACTTTGTAGTAGCTTGTTACTGATCTCTCATTCTCTCTTTATTTCAAACACAGCCAGGCTGCAAGATAACGACCACATAAAACATCTGATAAATAGCAGCGTGTGTGTAGACACGTACAAACAGCCACAGTTATATGTTCTTATAGACAAACACCTCAAGTATAAACACATAAATTTGTTCACAAACACAATGGCCATTGTCTTTTCTCAGCATAATATCTGCATGATTGGCTGCAAGCAGTTATTTATTTCATTTCTGGATAATGAATTTTGTTAGGAACCCAGTGCATGCATAACTACTTTCTTTTGTTGAGTGCCTTTCG
>JAPTYR010000002.1:21705616-21715784 GCA_029814505.1 Siphamia roseigaster | reverse complement strand
GAATAATGGGTCACTAATGTAAAGCGCTTTGGGTGCTTAGAAAGGCGCTATAGAAATCTGATGCATTATTATTATTACTACTTAAAATAGAATATATATTATATTATGTTAGCATAACATGTTATACTTTTTTACACATGTATATATAATCTTGTCCAAAAATTACCACTTGAAAAGTTAAGCAATGACTTAAAATAATTTTCAGCTCACGAGGGTGCAAATTTAACCAAAAAAGTGACTGTTTGGAGCAAAGCGAATAGAACTGGTCTTTTTTTCAAGATCACATCATATTACATCATGAGCTAGCCGCTGCAATAGTTTAGTGTGGTACTTATCAGTCAGAGCGGTGTGTTATAGAAGGTCAGTGTGTTTTCAGTAGTTTATTTTGGTTTATCATGGTGAATTACTGCGTGTGTGGAGGTTCACCTGCAGGTCCAGCCTGTCAGGACCATAGACATAATATACGTATATAATATCTATGGTCAGGACACCAGGTCCACCAGTTTCTGAACAGGAAAAGAAATTCCAGGTGACTAACTCATGAAGCTCACAGACAGAACACCAAGGGTTTGCAGCACTATTGAAAAAGCAAAGGGTGGATACTTTGGGGAATCTAAAATATAAAACATATATAGAGTTATTTCGCACTTTTTTTAAGTACATAATTCCATATGTATTCATTCATAGTTTTATTGCGTTCAGTGAGAATCTACAATGACAACAGTCATGAAAATAAAGAAAAGGCATTGAATGAGAAAGTACATCCAAACTTTTGGCCTGTACTGTATTCTTAATTTAAAAAAAAAAAAAAATAACTATATTATTTTTCTAAACTTTGGTTAAAAGTGGTCTCTAACCTGGGTTTTGTTTTTTTTTTTTTTTTAGTTTGCAATACTTTTTATTTTTTAATGTAAATAACTGTACCCTTTACTGATATTTGCTGCTGTTTTACTGATGTTTATTGTCTGTAAATTCTTGCACTGCGAACTCTACCTGTTTTTTTGGACTACAATGACAATAAAGAGATTTGATTCTGATTCTAATATGGGCAAACACACATGGGGTCACCATGGAAACTGTGGACAAACCCACGTGGGGCCCTTATATATATATATAGCCCAAATGTGACCCTTCTAGGGCCCACATGGACAAGCTGGCTGGGATGTAGGTGTGTATAAGGGGATTATTCTTACTTTGAAATGATAAGATTATGACATTAACATAACATTTTTTAGAATTACATGCAGGACACACATGATGAAACTCCAGCAGTCACTGATAATCATTGCTGTCTATTGCATATTCCACCCCCTCACCACCACCACCACCACCACCACCACCACCTGTCTGAAAACACCTGTTTTTTTAGACAAAAGCAGAGTAAATCTTCCATAACTCCTTAACCAGGGGTGACAAACATATGGCCCATGGGCCTAAACTGGGCCTTTTATTAGTGAAACTACTTGAGCTGCCTTTTTTATACTACCATAAATTATATTTTTTTGGGCATTTCCTAGAAAAAGTGTGGTGACTCATCGTGTACACAGAGGCTTATGATCATTTTTAATCCAGTGAAATACTTTCTTTAGTGGAATTATGAGCACATTGGGAGTTGTGGGTCATCCCTGAGTCAGTACGGTGGTGGAAAAAACTTTTGGGCGCCCCATGGATTTGTGATATATTGTATTAAAAATAATTCTTATGTAATAATTCTTAAGTATTGTTCCCCTCTCCAAAACCCACATGCTCCCTTCTGCACATGCTCTGTTCTGTCAAGGTCAAAGCTGAATGTTTCAGCAGAAAAACATCCAGGATATGATATGTTGAAACTGTAAATAATTTATTTTTGTTGTTTTGTTTTTCTTATAAACAATAAAGAACAACAACAAATAAATAATTTGCATATGCTTGTCTGATGCAGCCACATCTTTTGAAACATAAAAAAATATTTTTCTGTGAATATTTCATGATATTATTGGAAACTGTGTGAAATTTTAAGGGTTTGCAAAAACTGAATTCTTCATTAATTCAGCGCCACCCTATTTCTGAGTGATGACACCAGAAAGGTTGTTTTGAGCGCTGGCCCTTTAAATGTAAATGAGCCACTTCATGACCACATCTCCTCCAGATTGTTGACTGTGCTGCTGTGCTCCATTCAACTGATAACTGAACATTTTAGGTAATCGGTTCGAAGTGTGGACATTTTTTAGTAAGGACAACAACCGCTGCTCCTGACAATTATGCCATACTCTGAGAAATGTTCATTGGAAGTCTTGATGTCATACAGTTGTGGAAAAAATTATTAGACCACCCTTATTTTCTTCAATTTTGTGTTCATTTTAATGCCTGGTACAACTGAAGGTAAATATATTTGGACACATATAATGATAAAAACAAAAATAGCTCATAAGATTTTCATTTCAGAGTTGAAATATATTCATTTTCCATGTTTTCTTGATAATAACAAAAATTACTTAAGTTCTTATATCAATATCTATGGAATTGTACTGACAAAAGCAGTGCTTTTAGGCCTTCCATGTTTTCTTTTTTGTCTTTTTTGGTTAAATGATAAGCACAGGAGTTAGTGCTTGATTGCATAACCACTGTTTTTGATGACATTTGATGGCCTAATAATTTTTTCCACGGCTATTTGCAAATTTCATGATGTAACTAGCTGTAGACATAAAGCATAAATTAAAACAAGTTCCATAAATCCACTTGATTTTAGCCAAAATAAATAGAAAATTAGCCTTACAGGACCTGGAGGCTTCAAATTCCAACTTTTTGAACTATGAGGGTCCCCAAATACACAAATAAATGTACCAAAGACCAATAAAAGCAGGTTTATCAAACTATGACCCTTTTCAGTAATATCGTTTTTCATGAATTTGCTCTAGTTTTTGCTTTTTTTTTTGTTATATTTCCTGCTGCATGAGTGAAAATAAAGTTGCCATATATGATTATGATATGTCCAGGTGTCAGTGTATAGTGACGCATTTATTAAATATAGTACGCATTTGTTCTTTGATCAGCATGGTGCAGGAGAAACTACACGGACTTCGAAACAACGTGGTGGTCCTTCTCACAACTCTACTGCCCCAGCTGGACCTGACAGGCATCAGTTTAGACACCAGTGATGTGGACAACATCCTGCAGCAGATCATAGACGTCAATTCACTCAAACTGTGATTGCTGCACAAGTCCAGGATGCCAGGATCTCCAGTAGTTTTGAGTGATAAAACTATAACTATACCACATGTACATATTCTATGACCTTCTATGCCTGTGTGATATGAGGACTGTATGACAATAAGGAAAATGTTATCCGTTATGTAAGTCACACTCTTCATAGTTCTTGTTGTTTTTGTTTTTTTGGTCATTAACAGAAATATTTCCATTAAATTAACAGAACAATTACTTTACCGTGGAAATATGCAATTATTGTCATAGAAAAGTTCTGTATTGTTAAAGAAGAGTTTTATTATTGATGACTAGTTTAACTTTATATATTCGTGTCATAATGTTCATTGTATTGTTCAGTTAATTTTATATCAGTCTGTGTTTTCATTAAAAACTGAAAAAGAACGTAAATCTCCTCATTATTGAATAGTGTCCAAGAACAGATAAAAATGCAGTTCTGCAGTACTTTTATTTGACACAGGGTGGCATCAAATCCCTCTGAACAAATAATTTCCCCAAGATTCTAAAGTTATTTTTACTTTGGATATAAGGCCAACAGAGACAGAGATAAAACTACGATATGTTCGCTGTTAATCAGATGCATTATGCAGTCATTGCTGAGCAGCAATTATTAATCAACTACACTATTAATGATTAATAAGACATTTATACATTCATGCATATTTTTTTAAATTATTAAATAGTTACAGATTGGACAAAACTCAAACACTGTGAGTCTAACTCTGATGCACTATGTGTATTTAACTTTTTCTGACTGAAGAAAAATTCCCCCAAAAGAAAACATTAAAATATGGTTTAGTCTTATTACTAACCCTAACCATAAGTTGTCAGCAAAAATTTTAAATGAAAACAAAACATAAAAGCTACAGGCCTCCATTCAGACCCCAGAGGATCACCATAAGCACATTAAAGGTTCCTGTTTACATGTTGATTCAATCGTTGCCAGTTTAGACAATGCTAAGATGCTAATCTCAATGCCCTTATGAGTCAGTTCTCTTCTGAGCAGCTTTATCCTGGAGAGGGTCATGGGGCTGCTGGAGCCCAGCCACCTATGGGTGAAGGCTGGTACACCAGGTCAGCACAGGGCACCCCTATGAGTAGTAATGATAATAATAATAATAATAATATCATTGATCTTAAGTATTCAAAACAGTATTTTTAAAAAATGTATTTTAAGGATATGTCTGTTCATTTATTCTCTTTCTTATAATGAGTTTAAACTATGAAGATAGAGCCTATGACATAATGATTGTATTATATTAAAGTAATTGTATTAACGGTTTTATGATGTAGGTGACAACTTTCTACCAAAAAGATCATCCGTGAACGGGGGTGACGTGTGTTTCCTGTCCCTGGATGAATGTCAACATAAGGTTTGAGACACTCAAAGAGGACAGACAGTTTGTCCCAGTATTTCACACACATGGGGTTTACAGAAGAAAAGCACAAGTGACATCATTTATTCATTTCCACTTCAACAGTCTGTATTAAATTGTGCCAACAGAAGATGACGTTATTCTAGTGTTCTTTTACAGCCAGATGTCGTTGTAGTCTACTTTGACACCAGCAGAGACGAATGTAAAATGGTGCTACTGGAAGAAAAACAGATCTGTTATCCTACAGTAGCTACAGTACATGGTCTGTAATAGGACAATGTCAGCTGAAGCATTAGTCAGGATGGTGGTTCAGTATCAACATGAACCATGACCGTGGCTACTGTCTGATTCTATAGGAAACACATGCAGGAAAATAACAATGCTGGACTTGAAGTGGACCAACTTAACACATTAAAGTGAAAACACTCCAATATGTGAATCACTGTAATCATTTTGGTTCCACATCCACAGATTCCAGATATCAGCTCATGATGACTTTCAATGGCATCACTGTGTTCTGATCTCTTTGAAATGGGGATCAAAATATCTGTAGTTATCAATAAGAGCTGATAAAAAGAACAAAACAGCCTACACTGATATGATATATCTTGATATGTCAGAGAAGAAATTAACTGGAGAAATGTCTATGGTGTTCTCCACCTACACCTGATATAAGGTAGGAGCAGTTCCACCCCATGACCCTCTGGACCATGGGTGTCAAACTCAGAGAGCCCCATTTGATCTGGTGTGGTTTGGACCAATAGAATAATGGCATAATATCCCCTAAATTATGTCAACTCCAAATGTATTTCTATGTTCAAAAGTGGAAAAAGTACAATTATAGCATCAAAATGTTTACAAACTACCTGTATAGCCTGAACAACCATGAACAAACTGAAAATTCTTAAGAAAAATAAGTGCAATTTTGACAATATTATGCCTCAGGTTATCATTTACACATGTACATTATATCTAACAGATTACAGTGGGTGAACAAAGACAAAACATATGGAAACAGGTATGTTAAACTTAAAAATAGCCTATACTTATGAACAAGAAAACTCAGAGATACCCTTGACTATTATCATCTGTGCTGTATTTACTCTGCTCTTGACAATTAAATGGACAATGCATTTATGAATGAATATTATTTTATTTTAGCATTTTCTTTTTTTATTATTATTATTTTGTTTGTCAGTGAAAGGAGTTGAATCCCTTTTCAAACAACATATTCCTTTTTTTTTCTCAAAATAAACAAAATGTTTCGTAGTAGCTGTTTAAAATATAAATAAAATATTAGTATAACTGTGTAGGAAACTTTAAGATAGACATAAGTTTATTTGCAATTTGTGCAGGAAACATAGGAACTTTTGTGCAGTTGCTCCCAAAATCAAATCAATCAAACAGACAAACAAAACTATGTAAAAAATATATATATATATCTATGTCTAAAAGTGCATAAAAAACATTATTAAGAACCCCATGAGAAGTGTTTAAAACCCCAGGAGACAATAAATACAATAATAAATAGTAATACAGTAAAATAAACTAAAATGCACTGCAAGAAGAAGGAGGTAGTCATTTCACACATCACTATACACACACATCACTACACACACACACACACACACACACACACACACACACACACACACACATTTCACTTGCCCTCTTCTTAAATACTGACCAACAGTCTAACTGTAGCAGGGAAGAAGCTGTTCATGAATCCTGTTGTGCGTGTAATAATGCTGTCTGCCCGCCTGTGTCTGAGGTTTTATGTTCTGTCTTTATGTTTAAACAGATGGTGTGTGTCTTTCTTAATTCGCGCAGCTCTCTTTTGACAGCGCTGTGTGTAGATCGTGTTCAGAGACAGGAGGCCAGTGCCTGTGATTGTTTCTGCTGTTTCTAGAGCCTTCCTCTCCCTCTGTGTTGTGTTGCCATACCAAACAGTGACCCCGAATGTTAAGATGCTCTATGGGCTATTTATTATCAGATAAGGTAGTACATTGAAATGTATACATGTGTTCATCAGCGTGCTTTCTTTCCCCTAAAATAAATATTTTTTTCTTAGATTATTATTATTATTATTAGCAGGAGCACTGATTACTTTTATGAGACACTGAGTCTGTTTACATTCACATTAAAACTAAACTCATTATCCAATTTCTGGAGTTATCAGATTATTCAAGTGATAATACAACAGGAAAAGGTTACAAGCACAGTTACACAGATATCAGATCTGATTAATTATCTGATTATTTATCAGATTTTATGGTCATGGCTTGAGCTATTGTCATTGTCCTCATGTGTAACCAGTGCTACTTTTTTATCACCAATTTTTGTATTTCCTGTCCTCTGTATTTTGCATTTTTTTGGTGTGAAACATATATTTTCCTATATTTAATTCACTAATCATGTACAGTAGATGTTCATGAAAAGAGCAAATCAAAACAGAGAAAGATGAAGAAAAAGTTACTTTTTCAGCTAAGATTAAAAAAAGTGTCTCCATTCACTGTCATTGATCTGACACCATCAATGTTGTATAAAATGACAGTGTTTCCATGGTAACTACAGAGCCTCTGAAGGCATCACGCATTTAACACCAATTATTTACATGTATTAATAGGATTAATGGATCAACAGATATTAAACAGGTTATATATAGATGGTTTGTGTTAAAAACCTCCCTCTTTTCATGTGCTTATGAGTAAAGTCTTTTCAATTTTGTCTTTTAAATGCAATTTTTAAAAATTATAATGTCTTGTTTTAAAGTCCCAAATTAATTTTCCTCTATTTCTACCTTTCCTTTTCCTTACTGACCTTACTTTCCTTAACACCATTTTTTTTTTTTTTTTAAATAATGTTAAATAATGTTATCCTTTGTATTTTGCCTTTTTGGGTGTAAATTCTGTATTTTCCTGTATTTGATTCACAGATCATATAGATGTTCATGGAGACTCAGAGTACTGCAAAGTTAATTATATCAAAACAGAAAAATTAAGAAAAGGTCACTTTTCAGCAAAGATACGTATAACTAATTGAATGTAAAACCAAGTCTGTCCATCCAATGTCATTGATCCAACTCTTTTATTGGGTTTTACTGGTGAATCAATGTTGTAGAAGATGATGATGTGTCCATGGTAACTATGGAGCCTCTGAACATCCAAATGAGTCATATTTGATGACCATGAAAAGATGACAAACTGTATTTTATACTAGTAATTTAGATGGATTGATAGGATTAGTGGATGAGCAGGTATTAAATAGTTTATATGTGTAGATGGTTAGTGTGCTGTTTGGGTCTTTTATGGGTTAATGATAATTTTAATGTATGATTTTAATATAATCAACATATTTCTTTTATTCGTTGAATACTTTTTCAAAATCCCATTTTATCTCTGACAGTTTTAATGTATTTTTCCCTTTTTTGATTTTAATGTAATTTCAATATATTGCTTTTTTGTCTTCTATGATTTTTCTGCTTTTGTAAAGCACTTTCAGTTACCATGTGTAGGAATAGTGCTATACAAATAAACTTGCCTTGCCTTGTGTTGTTGGTTAAGATCAGAGTCTTTGTAGAATCTGGTTGTGTGGCCTCAGCATGAGTGGGGGGGGTATCAAATTTTATTTATAACCCCCACATGGGCTTGAGCCATCCCTGACTAATACAGAGCAGTATTGAGTATTAACTCTTTCGCACTTTAGCTACTCTATAGTCAAAAAGAATAAAATAAGCAACAAAATGAACAAAAACAGCCAAATTGATCAATAAAAAACAACAAAAAGTAATAATAAACCAACATAATAAGTAACATGAACAAAGTAAGACACACACAAAGTAAGGGAACTGGGACTGTTACGCTGGCCTGCTAAGGCGCCGGACTCACCTGCTAAACCTCCCCTGGAAAGGAAGCACTAGAAGTGGTGTACAAGGACGAGGAAGCGGGGCAAGCATGGAGGTGTCCGAGCTAGGCTAGAGGCAAAGCCAACTCACCCGGCCTTACCATATATCGTTCTGGCAAACGTACCATCACTGGACAACAAAATGGATAACATTTGACTTCTGAGATCAACGAATCGAAAAGTGAGTGACTGTTGTGTGCTAGTTTTCATTGAAACATGGCTTAATGACAACATTCCGGACTTGGCGATACAACTGGAGCAGCTAGCATACTACAGGTCCGACAGGGCTATCGTGGACGGAGGGAAGACATGGGGAGGCGGCGTCTGTGTTTACATCCGTGAAGCATGGTGCCGGGATGCTACTGTGGTATGCAAACACTGTCAACTTCCGAAGGGAGATCACTTCGAACCTGTTGGTCAGTACTTATATACCCCCAGCTAACAACAGCAGCGATAGGAGTGCAGCGCTGAATGAACTAAACCAAGCCATCAGTGAACAACAGCTAGCATACCCAGACGGTTTCATCATCCTCGCAGGAGAATTTAACCGTGCTGATCTAAAAACTGTTCTTCCAAAGTTTCACCAGCGCATCCATTTTCCAACAAGAGGAGACAACATGTTGGAATTCGTTTACACTCAGCACAAAGGAACATACAAAGCCACGCCCCTCCCCCACATCGGCGCTGAGAGTTAAAGTCATCAAACGTGTTCTGAACGAAGTAAGGGTGTGGCCACAGGAGGCAACCTCTGCTCGATAGGACCGTTTTGAGACAACAGACTGAGAAAGGGCTGCTGAAAGCCAGATACAAGGCCTTCGAAGCTGAGGACGAATCAGGCCTGAGAACAGTGAGAGCCAACCTGTCCTGTGGCATCAGTAAGGCAAAACAAGATTACACAAACAAAATAACCTCCTACTCCAAGAACAGTAAGGATGCTCACAGCCTATGGCATTCAGGCCATTATAGATTACAAACCTGCATCATGAAGCTGTGAGAGCGACATTACTCTGCTCAACAACCTGAACAGCTTCTTTGCACGCTTTGAGGCGCAAAATATCCACTCGCCCACGGAAAACACCTCCACCTTCACACGACCAGCCTGTGCCCGTCTGCTGCCAGGGCGAAGAGGACACTTCCTGCCATCAACACCCGGAAAGCAGCGGGTCCAGACCACATCCCTGGTAGGGTGCTGAAGGACTGCGTCGAGGGGCTGAAAGATGTCTTCACAGCCTCCGCTCCCGCACTACCAGACTGACCAACAGCTACACAGCCTCCGCTCCCACACTACCAGACTGACCAACAGCTACACAGCCTCCGCTCCTGCACTACCAGACTGACCAACAGCTACACAGCCTCCGCTCCCGCACTACCAGACTGACCAACAGCTACAGCAGCCTCCGCTCCCACACTACCAGACTGACCAACAGCTACAGCAGCCTCCGCTCCCGCACTACCAGACTGACCAACAGCTACACAGCCTCCGCTCCCGCACTACCAGACTGACCAACAGCTTCATCCACAAGGCTGTCAGACTGCTGAACTCTCTCCCCTCCCCACTCTCAGTCCCAGCCACCAGGAACACCAGGCTAGCAGCAGTGTTGGAAAACACTGGCCTAACACCCCCCCCCCCCCCGAACTGGAACTGTACATATGCCCCCACCTTCCATCCTCACAGACTGGATCAGACA